>JAEIGQ010000155.1:0-472500 GCA_018904275.1 Lordiphosa clarofinis | reverse complement strand
TAACCTCTTAACCTAACGTAACGTAACCTAAACTTAACTAAACTCAACTAACTTACCCTAAGTAACGTAACGTAACCTAGCCTAACCTAACCCAAACCAACCTAACCTACCCAAACCAAACCAAACTAAATTAAACTAACCGAACGAACGGGGTAAGCATGCACTGTCTGATAACCCACTGTTAACATGATAACACTAATGTTAATGCACTTTTAATTGATGTAAGTGAAGGCAACGACTTAAAAAGATTCGTTGCGGAAGTTCGAACCCAACGTAAAATCAATTTCTTTTCATTCGAGTTGATTTGCGCTTTTCGCATGACCATGCCTGTATGTATTGCCATTTGTGTGCCTTAGAGCCGGCGAGTAATCCAATCAACTTTGTCTGCCAATTTCCACTGCCTGCCCCTATTGGGCTTGCCCTTAATGGCTGCACTTGGCCTTAGTGCCACACACTCTGCCTTCCTCTCCTCCACGGCCATGTAACATGCATTTCTACTTAGATTAGGAGCAACATTCACATTTATTTTGATTAGGTTTTTGCCGACGCGTCGGCCACTTTTTGTTTGGCAAATTAAAATAAATTAACAAGTTGGCCATTAAGTGAGAAGTTTTGCATTATCAGGCGAAATTGTTTTATCAGGCCTAGCTGCAGCTAATAAATAACGACCCACCTTCCCGCTTCCCACTGAAGGCTACGTCAATTAGGTGTAATAAATAACGAAATATATGCGACTTGGCTGGCAGACTTCCTTTTCCTTGCGCGTTTAGATAATTAAGTGGCTTTTAATGAGAGTCAGGCCGAAATGAGATTCATTTTGTGTTGCTGCTGAATTTTGATTTGTGCCCACTTGGGTGCTTGTTAAGCATACGCCGTGTGCCCCCGAGCTCCTTGAATAAATGTCACACTGCTTAGTGAAAAGTTGGTTTTATTTCGTGCTACGTGCCCGGCCACTTCAAGACGTTGCCTTCGTTCGTTCCTTCTTCTTCGATTTGCTGCGCTTGGCTGGCTGTGGCTCCACTGTTGATTTATCCTGCTGCTCCACAATGCGCTGGAAGAGCAGCGCACTTGTCTGCCCATCCAACTGACGATTCCTGCTGTTATTGTTGTGGTCGGTGGCAAAACTCTCGCTCAAACGTTGCCAGCTGCGTTCCAAGCCGGCGGGCACACGCAGCTTATCGAGCATCTGAGTGGCCAGCTGAGGAATTATGGGCTGCAGCACTATGCCGCAGAGTCGCAAAGCGTCCATTGTCATGCCGATTATCGTCTCCAGCCGCGGCGTATTTTTGCCCCCCTTCAACTCCCAGGGCCGGGCCGACTCAAAGAAATTGTTGGCCACATGCAGTGTCGCCATCACCGTGTCAGCCACCAAGTGGAAGTGATTGCATTCATAATGCTGCTCGCAGCGCCCTTCAAGATGCAAAGTACAAAATGGAAAACCATTACTTCAGCTAGCCACACAGCCAAGAGCACTTGTAGAGCAGTGATTGGCCGGAAGAGCAGGTTATAAGCAGGCTCCGGGCGGCAGTGGGAGCACTGCTTAAATATTAAAATGACAAAAGACTCTCTTAGGGGTCTAACCTACCTGCCAGCTGCAGCAACGACTCCTGCAGTCGCTTGGCTGCATCCAAGTTGTGCAGCAACTCTGTCAAGTGCTCGGCATGCAGGCCTGGATAAATCTGTTGTGGATTTAGCGACTTGGCACAGGCGCGCGATAACAGATTGCCCAAAGTGTCAGCCAACTCAGAGTTGAGGATACGCAGCGCCTTCACGTGGCTGTAGTCTAAATTGTACGGGGCGAGAAGAAGAGAGGGGGACTTTGTTAAGTTTATTGTTGTTAAAACTTCACTTGTAATGTGGTGACTATGGCAACTGACGGGTAAGGAAAATTACTTCAACCACAAGTTCAACAAAATGCATTACTTATTTTCGCAATCTTAAACCTTTTCTTACGATTGCATAAAAATAATTCAAGAAATGAAAGCTCAGAAAAAAAACATGGACCATTGCATAAAAATAATTCAAGAAATGAAAGCTCAGAAAAAAAACATGGACCATTGTACTTGAATCAAGTACACACCTGATTAATTGTACGGTAAGTACTTGATTGTCGAACAGTGTGAAGGCAGCCTAAGTCAGAAATCTTCCCTCACTCCATAACCAAAGTTTTAGAACCAGGAGGGATTTTAAAGAACAGATTCGATTTCAAATAATTTGCATTTCCCGTGGCACTGTTTTTGAAACTAGTTTTGTAAGTCTATTCTGTGCTTAATCCAAGATATTTTGTTCTTTATGTAAGAACGCACTTTTCTTAAATTTTTCGGATTACTGTAAGTACAAGTAGATCTTGATTCAAGAACGTTTATTCTTATTTTAATGACATTAACAGAAGTTTTTCTAATTTAAGTCCCCATAATGTTAAGTACATAGGGGTTTATACTCTATCCCGGTCGATCTAGAACTCTTTCACCCGTTTTTTAAGTGTGTAAAGTAAAGTGTGTCACTCCCATTCAAAGTCAAGAAGTTTTTTATGTTTTTTTTTATGAAACCAGTTAACCAGTATTTTTGACCGCTTTGACTTCCGATTTATATCGATATTAAAGAAGTATCATATCGATAAAACTATTTAAATGTCAAAAATTGTTCAACATTTTTCAATAAATATCCGGATCTTAAGTTAAGATTCTTAACAATGAACTGGTCTATTGAGGTAATTGATGCGTCATTTGACGCGGTTATAACAACTGCATTCGGACTGAACATAGATTTGATGTAACAAAAGATATTTATTTTATATTTCATATATGGGTAATTCTTTTATAAACCGAAAAGTTTACAAATTTTTCGTTTTTTATTTAAATAAAAAAAATTGAGGCTAGCTAACTTCGTCTCGACCGATGTTTATATACCCTTGGAGCTTGATATATGCCTGACAATTTGTATGGCAGCTATACTAGATAGTAGTCCGATTTCGACAAGTTTTGGTAAAATTATGTGAAACCATCAAAAACTTATATATACGAGCGTTGGGAGCAATAGCACTAAAAACAAAAAAGTTTTTCTCACTAAAACTGGTTTTTCAACCGATCGTTCCTATGGCAGCTATACGCTATAGTCATGACAAATGTGCAGCGTATTTGTAACAAAAGACTTCGTGCAAAGTTTGGTTAAGATAGCTTTAAAACTGACGGAGGAGATAGGATAGAAACAGACGGACTGACAGACGGACGGACAGACGGACATGGCTATATCAACTCAGCTCGTCATGCTGATCAAGAATATATATACTTTATGTGGTCGGAGATGCTTCCTTTTATGCGTTACAAACATCCGGACAATTTTATTATACCCTCTCCAAGGGTATAATAAAACGAGAGCGCAAGTTAAAGTCGGGCGTGGCCAAAATTTGAAACAAACTTGATCTGCGTGCAGATAAAAGAAGCATTTGTCCCATACATGTCGAACCTCTATCTCTTACCATCTCTGAGATCTAGGTGTTCATACAGACAGACGGACGGACAGACGGACATGTCTATAACGACTCGGCTGTTGATGCTGATCAAGAATATATACACTTTATATGGTCGGAAATGATTTCTTCTGCCTGTTACATACATTTGCACGACTTTAGTATACACTTTTCACTCTACGAGTAACGGGTATAATGACATAAAGCGCCAACAATTTATATAGAAATAAAACACCGCCATTATTTCTTAAATTAAATTTCAAATTGAAATAAGACCGCAAAACCAATTTTTAGGGCCCTGTTTAATTTTTATAAGGAAATAAGACTGCAATTTTTAATATGGATTTTTGGGTTCTTTTTTAATTTTCTATAAGGCCCCACTGCGATAAAATAAAGCCCGAAAAAAAGAAGAAGGCCCCAAGTTTGGGAAATAATACACCAATTTAAAAAATTTGATATACAAAAATCGCGCGATTTTTTTTCAAATTTTCGCCTGCGCCCCCAAAATTGAATCAATTTTTTAATGAAATAATGAAAATTTGATACAAAAATCTCACGATTTTACGGGCTTTATTTTATCGCAGTGGGCCTTATTTTCATACTTCAAATTGGGGTATTGTTTTATAAAATGCCAAGAAGCTCCGCCCCCGATCATTAATTTATATCTCATTTCGCCATAATCATTCTCCCACCCACTAATCCAATACATTCTCCACCCACATTCATCAACGCAAATTCGACTCGCCATCCCGATCTTACATTACACCTCCATAATTTCATATGATCACATAATATATCAATAATCGTTCGTCCATCCCATATAAAATCCTCTCCATCTCCAATCACATAAATAATCAAAAAATACATCATTTCATCACAGTGAGCGCGATAGTTCCAAATCGAAAATTAAAAACAAAATAAATTCTCATTTGACCTAAACGAGTTCAAGCTAACGTTGAAATGTTTTGCATGCGAATTTCCGGCCATTTCCTCGGGCGGCTTTCCGACATTGAAAAATCACATTACAAATTATTCTATTTTGCCTTACAAACCGAGTTCAAGCCAGTCGGATGGAATAGTTTTTTTAGCAGATTTCCGGAATTTTCGACGTCAGGTCAATTCAACTTCGGAATATAACATTTTAAACTATTTGTATTCTATACTGACCGAGTTTCAAGCCAACGTATGATAAAACTTTTTGGATTTAGATTCCATTCGGGGATTTTCCAAAATCTTATTCGCTACTATGCTTAAATATTTTTTAGGTAATTTGAAAATAAGTTTAACGCCAACTGTCGCCCATAAACCTGAAATTCAAGCGGTGTGAATTCGGAAGATGGTGCAGTTGTGTCGAATTTCAGACTGAAAGAGTTGAACTGATCGGATGAAAAACAAAAAGTCAACAAGTCAATTCCACATGCCGACAGAATTTTTAAAATCCGTCTAGTATACTCGCATAAGATAAAAACAGGAAAACTCACCCTATCTTAGGCTTAGGCTGTCGACGGTCACAGTCAGTCGCGTCAGCAGGTGACTTTATATAAGATAACACCCCAAATTTGGGGCCTTATTTTATTTTATTTTATATTTTCGGGACTTTTTTCCTGCTGCCTTAATTAAGCGTTTTGTCCACAAACTCGTTACCACGCGCATTTTAAAAAAAATTTGCCTGCGGCGCTCTATCTTTTTTCCAATTTTACCTCCAAAGCAGAGACTAAACCCGAAATTAAATTCAGTTTAAGTCAAGGCATTTATATTGGCCTAAAGCTTTTTTACTTGTACAGGAATTGGTCAAGCGAACCATTCCCGTTTTCTATAAAATATATCCGAAATCAGACGAGTTAGACACCAACTGATTCGCTGTCAAATTTTGTTGAAAAATTTTATATATACAGTCTGTGTCATGATACAATTATATAGGGTAAGGTGCTCTCTGAGAAAGCTCTCTGTTGGGGACTCCAAATTTTCATTTTGTTGCTGTCATTTGATTGAAAAGGTTGTGTGCTAACGAATTTTTTTTGATTTGCCGACGGGATTTATTTATAATTTGTGAAAATGTTGGGCCAATACTGTTGCGTATGTCGATGTAAAGCAGTGCCAGCCCACAGCTACCCGGAATTGATGCCAGTCCTGGATTTTATGCAAACGCGAGAAGTACTCTTGATTGTGTGAATCGGTGAACACTGAATTGCAAGTATGACGCCTGTGGACTGGAGCAGAGACGGCCAAATGGAGGGGACTGAAAAGGGCGCTTGTGTTGGTGAACAAGAGAACTCCCTCCAGACTGCAGTAGTTTAACTTCATAAATCTTCACCGATTCACACAACCACAAGTTCGGCCGGTTTGCCTAAAAACACGACCAACACCGGCTCGTGTGAGCTGTGGATCGCCGCCTCTGGTCTAAAGAGTGCTCTCTTGGCCAGCAATGAAGTAAATCAGGGTTCCCCAAGAAGAGAGCCCGAATTTGTGGCTGTGTCGTTCTTCTGTCATATTGTTACGGCACTGCATTTTGGGCTGACACCGGCTAGCAAGTCATTTCAGGGCGGGATCTTAACCCCAGACCGCATAGCGAACAATTACTACAAATTCAATTCTTCACTAGCAAAAACGGGCACAAATTTAAACAAATTCAAACAGTTATTGGCCAAACAATCAAAATTCAGAACAAATCTCCAACGAAGAAGCAGCGCCATTACCAGGCTAGAGTGTTCCAACCGGCAACGCTCCCAAGAGCGATTTGTTTTTCAGCTGCCATTTGAAAAGTGCCAAGCGAATACTAATTTTAAAATTGAGTATATATAGGGTGCTTTGCTTTTTGTTTTATTCTCTCTCTCTCTATGTAGCAAAAGCTGTCAGTCCTCGATAAACTCTGAATGCCATACCTAATCGAATGTCGCCTTCTCAGAGCCTTTCTATGTTTTGTGTGTAGAATTCAGTTTTTGAAAGGAAGTCGCAGTGGACTTTTGTTAGTTCTTGTTGGTCCACCTGAGAAACACCGAAACAATTTAAAGAATTAATCTCTTTGCTCTTTGCACAGCGTTGTAAACAATTTTTAGACAGTTAAAATGAAATCGTACCCTTTTTCCATTTTTTCGTTCTTTCTTGACGATTTTTGAAATTATTTATAAAGTTAACCAAAAAAATTTTGTGCAAAACTGCAAATAACGATTTGGTGGGCATGTCAAGATCTAATTTCGCATTTTTTTTTATTTAAATAAAAAACGAAAATTTTTTAAACTGTTCGGTTTATAAAAGAATGACCCATATAAGAAGTTTTGCAAACTTAGTCTTGAATTTAAAATGGAACGAAAGAAGTTTTTTAGGAAGGCGCGTTAAGTAATATGCTGATCGGTCATTCGGCTTCTGGTGTCAAAAATCACACTTTTTATAACCGAGGCCAAGCGTTCTGATGGCACGGAACTTTCCGTTGTTTTTACACCGGCATATTACAATGTCAAGTATCTTCCATCCAGAACTTAATGAGGTATCGATCCAGAGTAAACAACGGCTTCAATAATTTATTTGCCAGTTCTTGTGATTGCATGGCAGTATTGTGATCAGCAAAGACCGTTCCTTTAAAAATAACGTGCTTAGATGTTGCTCACCTGTGTTTAAAGGGAGTTATCTACTATTATCTCCTACATCTACTATATGCTTAGCGATTAAGTGCGCCTTTATATTTGTTGAGTAGCCTTACAATTTTATTGCACTGTGCATCAACTTTAATAAAATAGCTTCTGCCTTTCAACTTTAATAATATAACTTTAAAACATTTTGCTTCACATGTCCAGAGCACAAGAAACAGGTACTAGCAAAAGTGTGACCGAAGGCCAAAACAAAAATATCACCAAAAATACTTGATTTCCGGAAAATAATGATATTCATTTTAGCGAAAAATATCAATATTTATATCGAAAATATTTCTGACATCCCAACTATTTTTAACTAATCAATAATACTCTAGATTTTGCTCTGGGGGGAAATACAGTAGCACAAAACAATTGTGGACTAATTTCTGAATTTGATTTTGTTTCGGTTCAGTGGCCTAAGTTGAAGCAGCAGCAATGGTTCGCTTTTAGAATTCGACGGCAGAGCAAGCGCGACAATAATCTCTGATATTCATTTCCTGCTTTTGCATATTGCTCTTTCTTAGGCATGTATCAAAGATATGCTACGTTACCTTAAATTGATACTGCTCCCTCCAATAGCAGAAACTATTCCATACATCATTGTTTTTGTTTTTTTTATTATTTGTTTTATTTTTGTTTATTAAGGTTAATATCTATTGCTTTAATTTTTGATTATGTGTGCCCTTTTTCAGCCAGTCTTCAGCTTTTAGTTAACAAGTCTTCCCGAACTTAAAGAAAATCTCTTTCCAATACACGAGAAAAGAAAAGAAATTTTTATGGCATCTCAGAATTGTAATTCGGTTGGATTTTGGATAGAAAAGGCTTTCCTTCCACCCCCGACATATTTCCTTGTTCCATAAACATATAAAACTTATTTCTTATTTTTCCCAAAAATGTTTGACTGTGTTTTACCGACTGTCCATTAAGAAGATTAGAAAAACGCAAAACAAATGTGTTGAGATAAAAATAATATGCTCACCTTCAGTGAAACTCTGAGGTTGAAACGAACAACACGAAAGAGTAAAAGAGTTGTGGGCAACTGAATCAACAATAAGCTGATGCTGCTGAATAACCAAAGTGATTTTTAAAATCTCCTTGAAAATGTTTTAAGTCGCTTAGTGGGCCACAAATGAAAAGCAAAAGGATTTAAGAAGCATTAAGTGGCAATCTGTACTTGGACTTAATATAAAAATCCTCGTTAAATGTATAAAAGTGTCGGGGGATGTCAAGTGTGTAAACAATTAACGAGGAATGCAGAAATCATGAAGGAAAATTATTTTTAATATATTTTTTTTTTATATCCGAAAGAAAAGAGAGTATGCAAAATGTTTATAGCTGCCACACGTGAATGACTTTAAAGTAGGTAAAGAAGACAAACCCTTTATCTATCGAACAAAATTTAGTTTGAAAAGAATGATCAGGCCAAAACCGAGATCAAAATGCTGATCCCCGACGGGCTCAATTCAAGCCATTCCGAGATCAATCCATTATTAATCCCGCTTTGGGATTTTTTGGTTCAGTGTATGTAACGAAATGAATGACATATTAATTAAAAATCCCACTCAAGCTAATTGAATCATTGGCCCAAAAATTCCAATGGCTGACAAAACGCTTTCCCATGGGCCATTATCGAATTGCAGCTGCCATTGGTAATTTAAATTTACGGTTGCCTGCAGCAGATGTAATCGGGTAATTGTTTTGGCCAGACACAATCATTTTTGCACTAATTTTTGCCACTTTGATTGGCGGTTTTTGGTTGCATTCAAATATTGATTGCTTGCTAATTAGTTTATGAATCAAATCAGAATTCATAACAGGTGCGTGGTTTTAAATTCAAGGGTTTAAGCGATTAAAGTCGTTGAGGGATAATTCAACTGTCTGTTGAACTTCTTCAGATAAGCTCACAATTTACTCAGCTCTTTATATGTGACATATGGCTCTATGAGAAACATAAGATGAGAAAAAGGTCCTTAAACTTTTTATTCATAGGTGGAAGTTTAGAGGCTTGATAACATCGTATTCAAGCTTGGATCTCGAATGGACTGCGCAACCGTTCAGTCTATATTAGGCCTGTACCCGTTTCTGAATCCGATTGATCGGAATTGGTAAATGTTGTGATTTTTTAAAAACTATTAAAGAACTCGACCGTATATGTTTGCTATCAAGAGGATCGAATGATGATAAGTGGAATTTTTAAGTTAAAAGCCCAATAGCACTTTCGGTTTTTGGAAGTGGGAACATTTAACAATTCCAATTTTTCACGATTTGATCGATATCGCTTTAGTGCACGTGTATATTTATGTTTGATTATAACTTTTAATCAAGACACACACACACACACTACCAAGAAGGATGGTCGACTGTACAACTGCTTCAAGAACCTCCCGGTTCTATGATAAGCAGGATTTGCCTATCTTCTGCAAATCAGTAAAGCCCATTGCAATATCTGTTTTGAAATTGCAAAGGTTACACAAGTGCAAAAAGTGACAACAACACACAACGACAAATTGATAGAACTAATCTTTTTGTATGTTTGTGCCCCCATTATTGGTATAGGTTAATTATTAGTGTGTCTTCAGCAATATTTCATTATTACTGACTCTATCGCTGGATACAACAAATATTGAACAGGAAAAGTGCGCTAGACTAATACTTGTGATGCAGGAACAGCTGATACAACAAATGCGACATCTTTAAAGTCTTTACAATGATAGTTTTTTCAAAACTTTTTTCACCAAATATAAACATGGTTAAGAATTATTAATTATTATTTTATTTATCATTCTTAAAGCTTTTGATTATTAGTTTCTTTTGAATATGTTTCTTTGTAAGCTTTTTTTATTTTAAGGCAAAATTGGGAAATGACAATATTGACATTAATAGCATCTAGAAAAAATTTCATAGAACATGTATTTTGAACCGAACCCTTTTGTACTTTTTTTTTGATCCGGTTCAGGTTCGGGGAAGAAAAAAATTGTTCTGCTCCGGTTCAGGTTCGGTTCGGAATATCCAAAAAAAATTTTAACTATTTTTATCCTCATTGGGTTTGTCCCGCGATTGTATGATTTGTCCGTCAAGGAATCTGGTTTGAAACAGTCCTTATGATCTTGACAATATTCTTTGCCATTGATCATCCATGGTATTAACCGCGACTCAGTATTGTCATAATCATGGTTACATAGATACGATCTTGAAAAGCTATTTCTTAAGCATTTAGCGGTCTTATTACCATGGAGAACCCTATGCACTCATTCTGTCATGATTTTTTCACTTAATTGGCTTTAACGTTTTTCATTCTTTCTATTTTGTATCCTTTTTGAGGTATTTTAAGTGTTCCAACCCGCGACGGACCGCCCGGGCGCGGGCTCCGCCCCCCGGTGCCGCCGGCGGCCGGCCGGCGGTCGGGGTCCCCCGTGGCCCCCGGCCGCGGCGGGGCTCGCCGGGGATGCGGGGTGTTGTTTTCACGATTTAATAAGTCTTCAGTCACGCTAAAAAGGTTTTATTAACTCACCTACCACAAAGTCTGCAACTAGTATACGGGTGTGTCCCAGAAACCTCTAGAGGATTTCGTATAAGCGCTACCATTTCATATAAAAGCTGAATGAATTTATATGTTAAGGGGCTCATATACGCCCGGCTACTAGATTAGATGACAAAAGCTGAACGATTTGAAACCGCCTGTTCAAAGCCAAGTAGTACGTATTTCCTTTCACATAATCTAGTATGCAGCGTGATTCTTGGCACTTCGAAAATAAATTCGTTTATACAAAAATCTCTAGAGATTTCTAGGGCACCCCTGATTAAGACGCATTTCTTCTTCTATATGAAGCATTCTTCTTCTTTGGACCGATATTAAAATGCCTGAATCTAATTGCCTAACGGTGCTCGCGAATCCTTTCTGTTTTGCTCGAGAAGGCTTCTGTCAATCACCGCCTGCAATGTCTTATCATACTGTCTTTCTTAAAGTCTTTCGGTCCCGATTTTTCACTAAAGATTTTTTAGTTCGATTCGTTTTGTGAATTGTCTTGATCTAATGAACCAGATGAGCTTGATCTGTTTGGAGTCACTGGGAATGTTAGCTTACAAACTTGAACCAAAACAATATCTGACTAGATTTACTTAAACAATTTTTTTAAAATATGAATCAAAGAGCACCTTGAGTCTATATTAGAAACAGTGACAGCCTCTCAATCTCTGAAAACGCCATGCTTACTCGTTCGGTTTTGCCGATAATGTCAATATCATCGGCATGTGCGAGTAGCATTAGATAATGTCAATATCATCGGCATGTGCGAGTAGCATTACATCATTATTAAAGATGGTGCCCGATCTGTTAACATTTGGGCACTGGCGCAGTATATACTCTAACAGCAGATAAAAGAAGTCAAACGATAAGGTAACACCCTACCTTAAACTTTTTTTTGGTATCAAAAGGCTTGGAGAGGTTCGTTCCTATTTGGACGGAGCTTTGAGTGCTTCTCAACGTCATCATGCAAAGTCGTGCACCGAGTTTCGCTTTCGCAAAAATTTTGCGATTTGAAGTCCAAAAACCGGTTCAAAATCGCAAAAGTTTTGCGAAAGTGGAACTCGGAGCATTGCGGTAGGTCAAGGTTTTTTGAAGCGACTTTGCATGATGACGTTGAGTAGCACTCTTGCTCCGTCCAAATTGGTACGAAAGTCTCCAAACCTTTTGAAACCAAAAGAGGTTTAAGAGGAAACTGCTGGGTCTCCTTTTTTAAAGATAAGACAAGGAACACTTAAATATTTTCAGATATTATTTTAAATGGGAGCCATCTAAACATTTACCAATCCTAACGGAACTTACACCAAATACTGTCTTAAACGTTGTAGGACAAACCCCCTTCCACCCGATCGAAAAAATAATGCCAGAAGTGTGATCGAGACACCCAAAAACATGTGAAACGATACCACATTTTATTTCTTATTTTGAATTTTACCGTCCTCCGCCCTAAGTCAGCCTCTTTCCACCTTCTTTAACAATCTGTATATTAATTGACACCTATTCTCTTTCCTTTCAGCAAAGAAAATGAAGCCAAGGCAAATTGACAGCTTTTGAAATGTATTTGGTTCTGACAGCTAGAACAAAAACTATTTTCCAGGTGAAAATTGAAAATAAATAAATGATTTAATCTTTCTAGTCAGACAATTATAATTGGAGTAAGGTTTCTAAATGACATTAAATGATGCTAAAGATGTGTCGCCTCAAATTATGTCAGATATGTTTGAAAATGTCAAAATTTTACTAGGAACCAAAACAATCAAAAATTCAACTCTGTTTTTGATTAAGTTAGAATGGCATTTGTATGCACTGAACTTGAGCCCAACTGTTAGCCAGTGAGGTTTTTTCCCACCAGGCACTGGCACCTGCCAAAACTGTAGCCTACTTCTGTGCGCTCGGCATGATTAATGCAATTGTGTGTCGGGGTGCAACACTCGCACCACGTCCATTATGTGGCATGGCTGAAAAAACTTTTAGACTTGAAACAGTCAACTGAATTTAAATTTGGCCCCCCTTCCGCTCAGCACACCTACATAAAAGTGTTAAATTTCATTTCTAAGAGAGCAGCTTTCATTTCAAATGCATTGAATTTCGATGTCAAAAAAATGAAAAGAAAAAGGAAAATGTGAAACACATAAAAGTTTATGAGCCAAACGAAATTTTTTGGAAGGTGCCCAGCAACAAGTCCACTCTTAACTGCTTTAAGCCGTGCTGCAACAAATTGCAAATGGCAAAAGTTTCTTGTGGAAGCGTCAAAACACATGTACAACTTTGGCCCCGTGCCACGTGGCTTTCGCTGTCTTTCGGCTTCTGCCGTTGGCAAATATAAATAATACTTTTTTACGTGTCCCTCGTGCTGTTGCACGCTGTGTGCTGTGTGTCCTGCTGCACCTTAAATAAGTTGAATAACTTGTCGCACTTGTCGCTTCCGTTGTAGTTGTTGCCGCCTGCAAAACTTTGACACACTTTGCGAGGGCCGACCCACTCTGTGTATCTGCCTGGAAATTATTTCGCACATCACTTTGACTTTAAGCCAGAAGGCGTCGCCAGTTGCTGCCGCTCAACAAATATTTGAATAGTCTCTGTCAGTAGCAACACCAAAGTCCACAACGATAGCCTCGAAGGAAGTCCCAACTGCTGGCCCCTAAAGGCCAATGCTAATTACGAGGGCATACAGAAAGTTCTAAGATTGTAACATTAAAGGAAACTTTGTTTTAAGAACACTAATAGAATTAGTGGGAAACAAGGTGAAGAATTTTGAATAAGAAATTAACAGAAACAAAAATAGAGGGAAGCTTACATGGGCTCGACCGAAGTTTATATATTCTTGATCAGCATCAACAGACGAGTCGATTTAGCGATGTCCGTCTGCCTGTCTGTCTGTCTGTCCGTACAACGATCGCTGTTTCAAAGATAACCACATCTTATCATCAGCGGACTTTTTTATTGCATATTCACATTCAAACGACCACACAGTTTTCTTTTATAAACCTTGATTTCGCCAAATAACGAATTGGGGACTCCAAATGGGTAAGGGTCGAAATCACGTTTCAGCCTGGAATTCTGCTATGTTTTTTGAACGTGTTGCTTTTGCTTTACAATTGTTGTAATTAATTTCTTTTGCCTTTCAGCTCTGCAAGGTGGCTGGACAATCTGCCCAATGATCTCCCATAGCAGAGTCAGGGCGTTTTTTGTAAATGCAAATGGGTATTTGTTTTGGTGGAATTATCAATACGAAGTTCGGAGGCATTTGCGTTGAAGAAAAAGTTTTTCTCGCTAAAACTACTTTTTCGACCGATCGTTCATATGACATCTAGATGTTACATAGAGAGAAAAAACCTGTTTAGAAAACAAATTGCCTTTTTGGGAACAAATGTTCCAAATTTTCTGGAATGAGTAATGTTGCTCTCACTCGGATATTTGCTTTATACAACACCAAATCCGGTTTTTCGCAGAGAGAGATACAAGAGAGGGAGCGAGTGAGAGCTAGTTAGCTCTTTTTTAATTTCTTTCTTTTTTTAACTCAACCAAGCAAAAGTAAGCTCTGTGGATCTGCAAAAGTCTGCAACGGCCTAATATGTTGGCATGTCTTTCCATAAGTTAAATGCATAAGGTACCGGGCTTAATTTCCAGTCAACCCCGAATAAATTTTTCTGTGTTTTTTTTTAACAATTCCAGGGGTATTCTCCATGTCGAGGCATTTTTTTACCTTCTTTAAAAAAAATCTCATTTGAAAACGCAAAGAGTTTTCCAATTCTTTTTATACCCTTGGAGAGGGTATATTAAAATTGTCCGGATGTTTGTAACGCATAGAAGGAAGCATCTCCGACCACATAAAGTATATATATTCTTGATCAGCATGACGAGCTGAGTTAATATAGCCATGTCCGTCTGTCCGTCTGTCCGTCCGTCTGTCCGTCCGTCTGTCCGTCCGTCTGTTTCTATGCTATCTCCTCCGTCAGTTTTAAAGCTAACTTAACCAAACTTTGCAGGAAGTCTTTTGGTACAAATACGCTGCACATTTGTCGGAACCGGCCGGACCGGATGACTATAGCATATAGCTGCCACAGGAACGATCGGTTGAAAAACTAGTTTTAGTAAGAAAAACTTTTTTGTTTTCAAAGTTATCGCTCCCAACGCTGGTATTTATAAGTTTTTAATGATTTCACATAATTTCACCAAGCCTTGTCAAAATCGGACCACTATATAGTATAGCTGCCCTACAAAAGTTAGGTCTGAAAAAAAGTCTTAGTGAGAAAAATTTTTTTGTTTTTAATGTTATCGCTCCTAACGCTCGTATTTATAAGTTTTTAATGATTTCACATAATTTCACCAAGCCTTGTCAAAATCGGACCACTATATAGTATAGCTGCCATACAAAAGTTAGGTCTGAAAAAAAGTCTAAGTGAGAAAAACTTTTTTGTTTTGAATGCTCCCAACGCTCGTATTTATAGGATTTCAATGATTTTACATAATTTCAACAAAATTTGTCAAAATTGGACCACTATATAGTATAGCTGCCATATAAACTGCCAGGCATATATCAAGCTCCAAGGGTATATAAACTTCGGTCGAGCCGAAGTTAGCTAGCCTCTATTTTTATACCCTTGCAAAGGGTATTATAATTTTGCCCAGAAGTTTGCAACGCATAGAAATATTCATTTCCGACCCTATAAACTATATATATTCTTGATCAGAGCGACGAGCTGAGTCGATTGAGCTTTGTCCGTCCGTCTGTCTGTCCGTCTGTCCGTCTGTCCGTCTGTCCGTCTGTCTGTCTGTCTGTCTGTTTCTACGCAAACTAGTCTCTCAATTTTAAAGCTATCGAGCTGAAACTTTGCACAGAGTCTTCTTTTTACTGCACACTGCTAATATGTCGGAACCGACCGGATCGGATGACTATATCTTATAGCTGCCATAGGAACTATCGGTCGAAAAGTGGGTTTTTGTAAGAAAACTTTTTTGTTTTTAATGCGAACGCCTTCCGCTTCGGCAATTATTAGTTTTATAAGCTTTTACACAGATTTGGAATTTTTTGTCAAAATCGGATGACTATATCTTATAGCTACCATAGGAACTATCGGTCGAAAAGTGGGTCTTTGTGAGAAAACTTTTTTGTTTTTAATGTAAACGCCTTCCGCTTCGCCAATTATTAGTTTTATACGCTTTTACACAGATTTGGAAGTTTTTGTCAAAATCGGATGACTATATCTTATAGCTGCTATAGGAACTATCGGTCGAAAAGTGGGTTTTTGTAAGAAAACTTTTTTGTTTTTAATGCGAACGCCTTCCGCTTCGGCAATTATTAGTTTTATAAGCTTTTACACAGATTTGGAATTTTTTGTCAAAATCGGATGACTATATCTTATAGCTACCATAGGAACTATCGGTCGAAAAGTGGGTCTTTGTGAGAAAACTTTTTTGTTTTTAATGTAAACGCCTTCCGCTTCGCCCAATTATTAGTTTTATACGCTTTTACACAGATTTGGAAGTTTTTGTCAAAATCGGATGACTATATCTTATAGCTGCTATAGGAACTATCGGTCGAAAAGTGGGTCTTCGTGAGAAAACTTTTTTGTTTTTAATGTGAACGCCTTCCGCTTCGCCAATTATTAGTTTTATACGCTTTTACACAGATTTGGAAGTTTTTGTAAAAATCGGATGACTATATCTTATAGCTGCCATAGAAATTATCGGTCGAAAAGTGGCTTTTATCAGAAAAATGGTTTGTTTTAATGCTGACGTACTAAAACATTTGCAAGGGTATTAAAACTTCGGCAAAGACGAAGTTAGCTTGGCCTTCTCGTTTTTTATTATGTTACAAAGTAAGCAAAAAAAACAATACTTCTTCGATTCGAGGGGTGTTCAAAAGGTATAACTATTAGGGTTTGTTTGGCGACCAGTGCACTCTGTGTTTAGTTTGGAACTCAGTTTGCAGGCCTTCAGGGTGATGAAAAATGTCGTTTTATTGTTTGCTGAAAAGTATAAGCTTACCCCTGGCATTTAGCAGTGGACGGAAAACCAATATTCAATGATCTGTGGACAGATTCAGGCTCAATTAGGACACAACGCAACAAAGAAGCAGGATTTTTTAAATAATCCATGAAAATCCTAGTCCTAAACATATCACTATGGTACCTTAAGCAATCTATGCTTTTTACCTTGCCACATGAAGGCGCGCATTGAGTTTGCACATAGATACCAATTCTGGGAGGAATAGCATCATGTCATTTTCAGTGAAGAAAAAATGTTTAATATGGACGGTCCTGACAGTTGAATGAAATATTGTCGAGACATGGGACAGGATCGATAATGGTGATAATATGGCCTGCATTTTGCTATAAAGGAAGGGAGTCCAATTATTGACAAAAATGAATTTCCAAATGTATGTGGAATTGTTAAACGACAAATTGGTAAATTTTGGTGGTCGATTATTAGGCGATCATTGGACATATCAGCTTATCCCGCTTCAATTCACATCGCAAAGCTGACTACCAAGTTCTTAAATGAGAGAAATATTAAACGGGAACAGGCCTGAATATTTCTGTGCAAATAAAAACAATTTCAAAAAGTGCCTAAGGAACCAAGAGAGTGCAGAGAAGCTCCATATCAATAACAATTCTAAAACTTTTCCACTAATGAAAATTGCCATAGAAAAAAATGACACAAACTTTAAAGTTTGGAATACGTAAATTTTTAAATCGAAAGACGCCTCGAGGGAGTTGCATTTACTACGTCCAGTTTCCCTTCATCTAATGCCATTTGCTTCAAACATTTCGCACATTTTTGCATTTCTATAAAAGTTTTCCAGCAGCTGCTGCACCTCCCCCGGCTCCTCCTCCCGCTGCTCCTGGTGGCACCGCAGAAATTCAAATGCAATTTCTATGTTACCGTTTGCCAGCGTTCAACGGAAGTGTCCCGGCGGCGGTATTATAAAATCAAGTTGCTGGTAATGAAAAGTTGTGCGTTTAATGATGTTGCCCTAATGCCTATGATTGCGTTAGGTTACAAGATGCAAAAATTGTCACCAATCGAGGTGCCCGGAGGGCAAAATAATAAATGTGTGAAGGTTAAAGACAGCATATTGAACCGAATTCATTTTGCACACATAAATGATTTATGCCGAAAAATATGCGAAAAGCGCGCACTTAAAACAGACGTAATTTAATAATAATTCAGTCAACAGGATGTGAACGTTGTTGGCCATTTATTTTTTTTACCCAAACTGCAATAAAAATGCAATTAAATTAGCGCAAGGCAACAGGCCGTAAAAAAAACACACAAAAATAAGCCCGGGCTACAACACAAAATGAAAAACTTGCAAACGCAAATTGAATAAAGGGCACAAACGTGTGAGCGAACGCACAAAGAACCAAAAAGTCAGCATTAATTGAAAATTAAATTTAAGTGCCAGCTGAAGGAGCAATTTATGCAAATTGAAAACCAAATTGGTTAAGAAATCAATCAAAACGCATCACGGCGAAGCCCAGATGAACAATGACAAGGGCAAGTTCTGGCTGTGTGCCGAGGCGTGTTAATTGTTTTACGGACAGATTAAGTGGCTGGCAGTTTGAAATCATTTATGAGGCCAAAGCACAGTGGGTCAAACTAGCCACATCATTTTTGTTGCTTAATATTTTGCAATGAAAATTTGGGAGTAAGCAATTCTTACATTTGTTGAGGAGAAACAAAAAAAAAATCAAGTAAGAGCGTTACAGTCCAGTGCTCCACTCTAAAATACCCAATACAATTGGCACCATGATTACTAGCTAAATACATGGTAAATTAAAAAATCCAAAAATTTTTCACAAACGAGATGTGTTTCATCCGACTAAATTTTTAAGCCTGTGCCAATCTTGCTAGCAGTTTGGAGTCAGCATGATCCACAAGCGAGGTTCGTTATCAGACATGTCTCTAGTAACGGACATTCTAGACGGATAACAGTGAAAACCATTTTGAGTAAACTCCCAAAACCGCTCCGTGGACACCGTTTTGAATTGATAGAAGAGATAGAACCCATGTTTTTCAAATTAGAAAAATCAAAGGCACAAGTGTTGCAGGGGGGGGGGATTTTTGAAGGAATTAAAATGAATTTTCAAGATAAAAATAATGAATTTTTGATTTATAAACAAATTCCCAGTATTTTTTTCCCCAAAGAATTATAGTAATCCGCATTATATAAAGTCTTGCGGTATTTTTATTGAATTTTCAATTGTTCATAAAATTGGTTATAATAATGCGATTTAAGTCAAATATGCGCCGTTTTGTTCGATGACGAGTTCTCAACGAGATGCCAACTTCATAATGCCCCTCTTAAAGAAGCTCGCTTCCCTATTGGCAAAAAACTCGGAGAGCCAATTTTCACAGGACTCTCTTGTGGCCAACTTCCGACTACCAAGCTCGTTCGCCATGGACAGAAATAGGTGGTAATCACTTGGTGCGAGATCCGGACTATACGGTGGATGCAAAAGAACCTCCCATCCGAGCTCCCAGAGCTTCTGGCGCGTCACCAAAGATGTGTGTGGCCTGGCGTTGTCCTGATGGAAGACAATTCGGCCTCTGTTGATCAAAGATGGCCTCTTCTGCATGAGTGCTGCATTCGAGCGGTCCAATTGTTGGCAGTACAGGTCCGAATTGAGCGTTTGGCCATAGGGGAGCAGCTCATAGTGGGTGATTCCCTGCCAATCCCACCAAACACACAGAAGAACCTTCCTGGCCGTCAATCCAGGCTTGGCCACCGTCTGGGTAGCTTCACCGCTTTTCGACCACGACCGTTTGCGCTTCACGTTGTCGTAAGTGACCCACTTTTCATCGCCAGTCACCATCCGCTTCAAAAACGGGTCGATTATGTTGCGATTCAGAAGCGATTCGCATGCATCCATACGGGCAAGAATGTTTTTTTGCGTCAAGTGTCGTGTGGCACCCATACATCGAGCTTCTTTTTGAATCCAAGCTTCTTCAAATGGTTTATAACGGTTTGATGACTCCTGCCCAGCTCTTGGCCGATGCTACGGCTGCTACTATGCCGGTCTCTTTCGATCAATTCAGCGATTTTATCGCAATTTTCGGCGACAGGCCTTCCGGACCGTGGCGCATCTTCGATCACCTCTGCACCAGAACGAAAACGTTGAAACCATCGTTGTGCGGTGGAAATGGAAACTGTATCGGGTCCATAAACTGCACAAATTTTATTGGCAGCATGAGATGCATTTTTTCCTTTATCGTAGTAGTACTGTAAAATATGCCGTATTTTCTCTTTATTTTGCTCCATGTTTGCGGCGCTATAACTCACGAACGACTAAAAACAAACAACAATAAATCAAGCGCGTGAAAAGAGCTTTCCAAAAAGCTCTAGCGTGAACCGATGCGACGAATACAACTAGAAATACGCGCTTGCAAAGACAAGCTTGCGGAAATACCGCAAGACTTTTTTGTATAAATATCGTTAACGATATTTTTGACGGTATTTTTTTTGTGAATATAGGCCACAAAAAGAAAGTTTTTCGAAGTTCATTCTTTGGATCTTAGTAATATCAGGAATACTTTTAATATCAAAGATAATGGCCTCGAAAGAACCTCCTTTTATGGCCGAAATCAACAAAAATACCCAACAAAAAAGTATCGAAAAAATATCGTTCGACAAACCTAGTTCTGAGGTATATTTTTTTAATAACCGGAGCTGCCGCCAATTTTGTCACCTCTATATTCAGAGCTGCGCCAATATAAATATTCAGAGCTGCTAACAACACCAACGGTGTAAAGCGTGGGACAGTGTCAACAGATATTGTTTCTGAATTCTGTGCATGTATGTTACAGTGTGGATGACTGTTACACTCATTCACTTAAGTTCTGTTTTTGGATGTTCACTTTCTGTTAAGTCTTAGCCTTTTGCCGCTTTTGTAAGCAAAACCAAAGAGCTCAGTAGTAAAGTCGCTTACACATGGCCAGATTTTAAACGTTATACAATTTCTATTCGTGTTGTTGCTGCGATACAGCAACGAGCAATTATAAAGCTTAAGAATTGCAAGTTGATCTGAACGATCGCTTTAAATGCCAAGATCTAAATCAAATGTGTGTCTCCAGTATTACGCTTTTGACATTGAAAAAAATGTAAACAATTGCTTAATAAAAGAGGGGAAACCAAAAAATGAAGATGAGTTTTGGAGTAAATTTACTTTCCGAAATATTTACATATACATATGTACTTACAATGTAAAATGATGCTCAGTCTTATGAATTTACACTGAGCACATCTTACATCCAACATCCTGTGCAAGGCGATTTCCAAAAATGACAAAATGGGAAGTGATTCGAATATGACAAAAACATAAATGGTTTTTAGGCGCAGCTATATAAAGACAAAGTTTTTGCGTAACCTGACACATTAACCAAGCCTAAATAGTTTGAAGGAAGTATTCTCCAAGTGCAACGTTTTAATTTTTTGCAGCTTTATTATAGCTTGGATATTTGGGAATATCGCCCCAAAAGGATTTTTTGAAATTCGAAATACTTTAAAACATAAAGCCTTTCTGTCTTCGCTAGTAAAAGAAAATTTGGAGTAAATGAAGCATTAAAATAACGGTTAGTCCTTGAATTTGAATGGTAACGTGTTGCCGCCTCAGATCAATATCGACTATTAATCGATTTTTAGTCGAGGCTGCGTGAGCCAAAAACCAGCAAAAGTACAGTTTTACTAATTTTTTTTGTTTGTGTTGCAATAAACTCTATCTTTTAGAGTGACAAGTCACCAGTATATTGAAAATCAACAACCTATACTAAAAAGAATGACTTGGATAGTATTTCAATAGGCAACCAGGCGGACAATAAGGCATTATCGCGAAACGATGATCAACTTAACCACTCTGAATCTAGAGCTTCGGCATCATCTAAAGAAGGCTGAAAAAAGTTTTTTAGATGATGAGGAAGGTCCGCATTATGCTGCTGGCATTGCCGAGACTAAGTAATAGTAATATTTTTGGTTTCTTGTAAAGCAAGTTTTTCGGACTGCCAAGCCACTTTTCTCCAATCATTAAAAAAACAAAGTTTACGATTTGTTTTTAACACTTAACTACAAAAAATGGGCCAAAATCTAAATTTGAATTTTTCTATAGCTTTCATTTTGTCAAAAAAAAAATCACAAAATGTTTTACGAAGGTCCGACCAGAATGATATTTATACTGATTATAACCCGGTTTTTATTTTTCATTTCAGACAACCTGGAAACGTGGAATCGTGGCCGTTTCAAATAAGATATTTTTTAAAAAGATTAAAAAAAATCAGAAGCGAGAAAGGTAAAGCTAACTTCGTCTATGCCGAAAAACTCTTCCTGATTTCCTCGAGAAATACATACCCTTTAAAATGCGTACCAACTTTTTTGAATCGGTTGAGTAGATTTTGAGTTCTGATGTAAACGAACTTTTTTTTTGAAGGGAAAATAGATTTAAAGTTTTTCATACGGTAGCAATCAGGTAGCACGGCCGGTCGTTTGAAACGCTGTAACTCCGTTAGTTTTACTCGGATTGACTTTAAATTAGTACACAATATTCTCGACATATTGTTCATTCAGAAAAAAAATTTTAAAAATATGAAAAAACAAATAATTTTAAAACCATAAATAAATATATATTTTTAACTAGTTCATCAACCCCCCAATTTCCAGAAATTAAGTTGTTTTATCTCGTCCTAAAGGACCAAACCAAAATTTTTTTAGTCTCTGCCAGTCAAGTTGAAGCTAAAACCATACACAGAAAAAAAAAGATAAAATATCAGCCCTATCTTTAATAATATCGAAATAATATCAATTTTTCATATCGATGTGATACTATTTCTACCAAAACATATGGACGCTATAATATCAACTTGATATTTTTTTCAGATGAAGGCCGATTTGATACTCAAAATACCCGTATGATACTAAATATTGTGATCTTTTTTTTCTGTGTACTTTTGGCGCAGGACCATATAGTTAATTTTAGGTCTAGCGATATTATATGAAGACTGTGCATTTCAGAGCAGCATCAGTACTCTTTTAATTATAATTCAATTCACATTAGCTTTCCGATTTCTTCCCCCACCCTCCTTTCCATCTCCCACTGCTCTTCAATCTTTCCCCTACCCCCTCATTCCAACAATAGCCAAGAGATGAATGGCTTCCTGAGAACTAATTTGTGTAAGTGTGATCACTTTCATGCTCACTCTCTCTCTCGCTCTTAGAAAAAGAGTTTACTTTTCTTTGACTACATATGTATGTACAATGCATATGTACTATTGCACTTTCAAAAGTGAAATAAAAACGAGAAGGCCAAGCTAACTTCGTCTTTGCCGAAGTTTTAATACCCTTGCAAATGTTTTAATACAACAGAGTTTACGAACGTCAGCATTAAAATAAACCATTTTTCTGATAAAAGCCACTTTTCGGCCGATAGTTTCTATGGCAGCTATAAGATATAGACATCCGATCTTGACCAAAACTTCCAAATCTGTGTAAAAGCGTATAAAACTAAAAATTGTCGAAGCGGAAGGCGTTTACATTAAAAACAATAAAGTTTTCTCACAAAAACCCAATTTTCGACCGATAGTTCCTATGGCAGCTATAAGATATAGTCATCCGATCTTGACCAAAAACTTCCAAATCTGTGTAAAAGCGTATAAAACTAATAATTGTCGAAGCGGAAGGCGTTTACATTAAAAACAAAAAGTTTTCTTACAAAAACCCACTTTTCGACCGATAGTTCCTATGGCAGCTATAAGATATAGTCATCCGATTTTGACGAAAACTTCCAAATCTGTGTAAAAGCGTATAAAACTAATAATTGTCGAAGCGGAAGGCGTTTACATTAAAAACAAAAAAGTTTTCTCACAAAAACCCACTTTTCGACCGATAGTTCCTATGGCAGCTATAAGATATAGTAATCCGATCCGGTCGGTTCCGACATATTAGCAGTGTGCAGTAAAAAGAAGACTCTGTGCAAAGTTTCAGCTCGATAGCTTTAAAACTGAGAGACTAGTTTGCGTAGAAACAGACAGACAGACAGACGGACAGACAGACGGACGGACAAAGCTCAATCGACTCAGCTCGTCGCCCTGATCAAGAATATATATAATTTATAGGGTCGGAAATGAATATTTCTATGCGTTGCAAACTTCTGGGCAAAATTATAATACCCTTTGCAAGGGTATAACGAGAAGGCCAAGCTAACTTCGTCTTTGCCGAAGTTTATATACCCTTGCAAATGTTTTAATACATCAGAGATTAAAAAAAAATTTTCTAAATAAAACCCACTTTTCGACCGATAGTTCCTATGGCAGCTATAAGATATAGTAATCCGATTTTGACCAAAACTTCCGAATCTGTGTAAAAGCGCATACAACTAATAATTGCTGAAGCGGGAGGCGTTTACATTAAAAACAAAAAAGTTTTTCAACAAGACCCACCTTTCGACCTATAGTTCCTATGGCAGCTATAAGATATAGTCATCCAATTTTGACCAAAAAACTTCAAAATCTGTAAAAAAGCATATAAAACTAATAATTGCTGAAGCGTGAGGCGTTTACATTGAAAATAAAAAGTTTTTCTCACAAAGCCCCACTTTTTGACCGATAGTTCCTATGGCAGCTATAAGATATAGTCATCCGATCCGGTCGGTTCCGACATATTATCAGTGTGCAGTAAAAAGAAGACTCTGTGCAAAGTTTCAGCCCGATAGCTTTAAAACTGAGAGACTAGTTTGCGCAGAAACAGACAGACAGACGGACGGACAAAGCTCAATTGATTCAGCTCGTCGCCCTGATCAAGAATATATATAGTTTATAGGGTCGGAAATGAATATTTCTATGCGTTGCAAATTTCTGGGCAAAATTATTATACCCTCATAACAGTCCGCACCGATTTTAAAATGATGACATGGCTTTTTTGCCACATCCCTCGGCTTTTCCACAAATATTATGCAAGGACTTTAACCGTTTGGTTTAATCTCAAATCAGTATCTTCATTATTATTATTATCATCATCAATTTAAAGAGAATCCGGGCCCAAATCACCATAATCATTTGTAGAATCGCATGCATAGCATAAGATCTTCTAATGGAGTGAAATAAGGCCCACTGGCGTTATTTCACTGGGCGTTATTTCATGCACCCCATAAAATCTACTTCTTCAGAAAAATTTCTCGAACATTGCATTCGTTAATTAAAATGGGAACATTGTAAACTGTTGCAAAATATTACCAACAGATTGATTTTGAGTATTATTTTTAAGCTAGATTATTTTTTCACGATGCCACGGTGCCGATTACTGCAGGTCTCTAACAGAGAGTCGTTCATTCTCTCTTGCGCTCTTATTAAAACAGCTTATTATGTTATGTGCTCCATACAAATTTTTTGTCGGCTTTTTATGATACTTCGGGGACAAATTTTTCAAATTTTCTTTCTTAGTCCGCGCCTGCAGAACTAAACGAAGGTCTATGCCAAATCTTAGATCTGTAGGATAAGCATTTTTGGCTGTGTGGTCAGTCCGTCGGCTCTACAGATTTATAAGTATATATAAGATCTCGCTCGGTTGCTTCGAATTCTGTTGTTCGATTTCGGTTTACCACAATTAATCTGGTTTAAGCTGGTTTGGAATCGTTCTTAAAACAGAAAAAGTAATGCTTTTTAAGATCAAAGCTTACATAATTTCTAAGATCAGTGTTTAAATCACTTTTAAACTGGTTGAATCGAGCTTTGAACCGGGAGAACAATCCACTCTCTATTTTCACCATAAAACTTCTTTGATTTGCAAGACACTGATAACAAATGAGTAACAAATGTGGACAAGTGGAGTTTATCGTCAAGAGAATCCATTAGAAATGACTTGCTTGTGTGTTTACCACTGTGCCGAAACATGAATGCCCATGCTAACGCCTTGGTAGACTACACATTCAGGCCATACATCTCTGCATCCTCTATGTAAATGTGGAAATCTTAAACCAAGTTCCAAGATACAAAAACTTTCTGAGCAAATAAACAAAAGCAAGTTAAAAGTTTGGCTGTTGCTTTTGCAGTTCGGGCGTAAAATTCAAAATGCAAATTAAAGCAAAGGTAAAACTAACTGGAGCTGGGCCACAAACAGTTGATGAGGTCAAACTATTTGAATAACCGCACACCGCACCCGCCCCCGCATGTCCCACAAAGCCACAAAGTCAAAAGGATTTTGCGGTTTCTGTCTGGTCTACTCACTGCCATCGCTATGGGCCACGCCCTCGCGCAATAGAAAGTAACGCAGACCCTCCATGGTGTACTGCTGGGCCGCCTGAACGGGATCGACCACATTGTGTTTGCTTTTGGACATCTTTTGGCCATCCACTGTCCAATGTGAATGCACATAGAGCTGTTGCGGAGGCGCTAAGCCGGCAGCCAACAGAAAGGCTGGCCAATAAATGCCATGGAATTTGAGTATGTCCTTGCCAATGATCTGCTGAGCAGGCGGCCAGTGTGACACAAACTGCAATGGAAGCAGGGAAATCAGAAGAGAGTATGGTTTAGGTGTGGCCTCACAGAGGTTTTACCTTTTCATGTGGATAACCCAGGGAGCTGAGATAGTTAATTAAGGCGTCCAACCACACGTACACAGTTTGAGTCTCATCCCCCGGCACGGGTATGGCCCAGTGCACACGATTCGAGGGTCGAGAGACAGACACATCAGGCAGCGGTTCACTTAGAGTGTCCAATAGAATCTTTTCAAACTTGGCTGGTCGTATGCGAGCCTCTTGTTTAACCCAATGACGCACTTGGTCTTGAAAATGCGATAAACGAAACATATAATTAGTTTCCTCTGTCCATTCCACGGGATGACCCGATTCCAGAGAGTATCTCAAGCCAGTGGCCTCGTCCAGACGCAGCTGGGAGTCGGTCAGAAACACCTCATCGGACACACAATACCAACCGCTGTAGGGGGCCAAATAGATGTGACCACGCTCCATCAAAGTACGCTGGGAAAATCAAACTTTCGTTTTAAAGCAGAAACCAAAGTAAACCAAATGGAGAAATCTTACCCAGAAATGGCTTACAGCCTGTTTGTGACGCTGCTCGGTGGTACGTATGAAGTCATCGTGGAGTATGTGTGAACTGTGGAACACCTGACGATAGCGCTGGCTTATTTCATCACAGTATTGTGCCACTGGCACCTTGTGAACCGCTGCCGCCTGTTGAATCTTGGTGCCATGCTCATCTGTGCCCGTGCACAGACGCACTGCAGCTGAGGGATATCTTAGTCTTTGGTAACGACAATGGGCATCGGCTATAACGGCTGAGTACAGGTGACCTATGTGAGGAGCTACAACATATAAACAAAGCATGAGAGTTGGGCAAAAATCAGAGGAGCGCTCTAATCCTTACCTGCATTTACATAAAAAATGGGTGTGGTCACATAGTGCGAGCTGCTATAGCGGACTCCCAGCCTACAGAGTGGCTTTAGTTTAACAATTAACATATTTTCACACAGAATTGTGGTAAAAATCTAAAAACTACCGGCAAATGTTATGAAATTGTAACGACAATCAGCTGTTGTTGTGGCAGCGCGCAGCTGTTTTAACAGGGCGGTTAACAGCACGCTCTTTGCTGTTAAACACTTTAAAAATAACAGTTATTACACTGATTAACAAAATCAGTAACTAAATTTATATTTTTACAAACAAATTGGCAAAATGAACATAAAAAATATACAACAACATAAAAACTAGATCTTGGCCCCACTCACATACTTGTTGGGCTTCCGAAACGAACGTCGATGGTAAGTCATGCGACGATTCCTTGACGCCTTCTGTTTGGCCTCGACCGCCGCACAGGCCGCCTTGTAGGCATTCTGTTTGGTCTTCTCAAAGTCCTGTTTGGCATCCACCATCTGACGATTAAGTCCCTCCACCCGATTCTTGGCCGCCTCCAGCAACTGCGTTTTCTCGGCCAATTCCTGTTGCGCTCCATTGGCCACATTCTCTATGTTACCCAGATTTGAGGTGGCCGCTTCCACCAAATGTTTTAATTGATTTAACTGATTTTGCGCCTCCAAAGCCGCCGCGGAGGCTGCATTGGCATTGACCTGAGTGTTCTGCAGCGAAGCTGTAACCTCCGAAACCACGGCCTCTGCCTCGGCCATCTCCTGCTGCAGTTGCTCCATAATCTGTTGTTTGCCCGCCAAAGCAGCCTCTGCCGCCCGCGCCGATTGGGCCGCTTTCTCGGCCAGCTCGGTTTTGACCTGTGTAGCGGCTGCTTCAGCGGCCGCCATTTGGGCATCCGAAGCTGCTTTGGCCTCCTGTGCCGCCTTCTGTGCAATATTTGAGGCTTTGGACTTGGGATCACCCTTGCCCAAAGGGCTGCCAAGGCAACTTTTTTTCTGGCCTCCACTGTCACCGCCGCCGCCGCTTCCTCCTCCGGTGTCGCTACAACCCGAACTATCCGCATACAGGCTGGTGCCATGGTGACCAAAGCTGTCCAATGTGGAAATCGCTTGTAGCAATACGAGAAATGTGATTAGCACCTTCTGGTGATGCATATTCCAATAAGTTGTGCTCGGAACACATCTGACGACTAAACCTCAAACTGCTTTGACTGGAAATCAAGTACAGATTCTAGACCAAATCCAGCACGAAAAAAAAATAATATGGGCCAACAATCCACTCGAAATTTTCAGATTTTTATGATATATTTTTATATTTAATAATCCTTGTTTGAGATCTATAAAGATTACCTTCGTAAATATGCTGGATCTTAAATAAAATAAATTGACTTTACTAAATAAATTTATGCTTTTATCTCAATATAAACCCTGCAGCTCCTTGGCATATCTAACTAGTGCACTGTGGTTGCATTTATATGGAGAGAGCGGCCATAAATACTTCAGGTGGATTTTTAGCAGGGTTCCCCAAGCAGAGGGCGCTTAAACGTGACTGACTTCGGCAAACATTCGGCAAGTAAGTTCGGGCCGCCGGGGCTATCGCTGGGAAACTCTGATTTATAGGGCCACAAATTATACTGTGAGATCTATGAAGAGTAAAAATAGAGGCAAGCTAACTTCGGCTCGACCGAAGTTTATATACCCTTGGAGCTTGATATATGCCTGACAGTTTGTATGGCAGCTATACTATATAGTGGTCCGATTTCGAAAAATCTTATAAATACGAGCGTTGGGAGCAATATCTTTCAAAACAAAAAAGTTTTTCTCACTAAGACTTTTTTTCAGACCTAACTTTTGTATGGCAGCTATACTATATAGTAGTCCGATTTCGAAAAGTTTTGGTGAAATTATGTAAAATTATTAAAAACTTATAAATACGAGCGTTGGGAGCGATAACATTGAAAACAAAAAAGTTTTTCTCACTAAGACTTTTTTTCAGACCTAACTTTTGTATGGCAGCTATACTATATAGTAGTCCGATTTCGAAAAGTTTTGGTGAAATTATGTAAAATTATTAAAAACTTATAAATACGAGCGTTGGGAGCGATAACATTGAAAACAAAAAAGTTTTTCTCACTAAGACTTTTTTTCAGGCCTAACTTTTGTATGGCAGCTATACTATATAGTTGTCCGATTTTGACAAGGCTTGGTGAAATTATGTGAAATCATTAAAAACTTATAAATGCGAGCGTTGGGAGCGATAGCACTAAAAACAAAAAGTTTTTCTCACTAAAACTAGTTTTTCAACCGATCGTTCCTATGGCAGCTATATGCTATAGTCATCCGATCCGGCCGGTTCCGACAAATGTGCAGCGTATTTATACCAAAAGACTTCGTGCAAAGTTTGGTTAGGATAGCTTTAAAACTGACGGAGGAGATAGCATAGAAACAGACGGACGGACAGACGGACGGACAGACGGACATGGCTATATCAACTCAGCTCGTCATGCTGATCAAGAATATATATACTTTATGTGGTCGGAGATGCTTCCTTCTATGCGTTACAAACATCCGGACAATTTTAATATACCCTCTCCAAGAGTATAAAAACTGGAATAAGCAAAAATGGCCGTGCTTGTACATGTCCACGCCTATTCTGCTGAAAACTTGTGTATCCTTTATCCGATCCTTATTATTTCTTCGGCAGATCAATAAATAATCTTGATTACTAAAAATGTGGCCGTGTGTGGCCCAGTGGTTAGTGTGCTGGACTTTCTTTAGAAAAATAGCTTTCACACATACGGTCACCTTCTCCAGCTATTGGCGCTATCGGCGTTAAACTCTAGGTCCCTTTCTCTTGTGCGAAAAATTTAAAGCACACATGCCAAGAGATTGAGAGAAGCTTGGCTTGGCCCGGTTGGAGGAGCTGTATAGCCAATTTTACATTACTAAATATCTCTAGAAGGTTCGAACCGTCTATCTACAAAATTGTGGAAGACATGAGTTTTTTCCAAATTGCGGGAGCTGGAGGGGGCGTGGAAAAATTTAAAAATAAACTTGATCTGCCTTCAAATAAAAAAAGTTTACATGTCGAGCCTCTATCAGGCCTGTTCCGAATTCCGAAAACGAGTGCAATTGTCGCAAATCGAGTTGATTGCTGTTCCGAACCGTTTTTGTCACGCACTCGAACCGTCAGAGCCCTCTCTCACTCCAACCCATCAGCCAAGCATTGGTGCAAACAAAACACAACCGCAAAAGAGCAAGACAGGGCGAGGTTCCAACCTGAGCGCCATAGCAGCGCAGCTAGCAGCGAAGAGGCACAGAGCAAACATTTTATCTAGGTTTCCCTCATCTGTGTGCGAACTCTGTCAAGCTACTGACGCTGTCTTACTCTCTCGGTGTCAGTTCGGCAAGCGTTCGGGTCATGTATGTGTGAATATCGAAATGTTTTCACCCCCGGGATGGAACCGAGGGCCAACGCTGCTCTAAAGAGACTATCTCACGATGGTGTAATAACAAAGCAAATAACTGTAAATATTTAGAAAATTTAGTCTAGTTATTTTGCATATTATAAATATTTGCATGAAATGCATTTGCACAATATATGCCAAAATATGCAAAAAATACGCAAAATATGCTAAACTTATGCAAAGTATGCAAAAATTTCCTATTTTAAACATATCAAAAAATATTATTAAAGCTATTCAATTGGTTGTGAAGATTTGAAATGTTTAAATTTTATTAATTAATTGAGACCAGCTTTTTCAAGTGTATCAAAACTTCGGCACGACGAAGTTAGCTTTGCCTTTCTCGTTTAAATTTTGAAAGTATAATGTAGCTTCCTAAACCACTTTCTGGCTTAAATACAATACAAATAAAGAAGAATGTATAAAATCAAAAATATTGCATTTACATTTTTTTAATAATTTTGAAAGACTTAGGGCCGATTTCTCTTCTTCCAGATAGTTGGTATGTATTATGTAATCCAACAAATAGTGAAATTTCGATTTCATTGCCTACTAATTGCATCATAACCTATCTATCTCCAGATAGCTACTATGTGTTAGATAACAATTTGACTTTTTGCCATTCACTGTAAATTGACAATAGTTTGGGTGGCTTTTTAATTTGTGCCAACCAAATCAATTTATAAAAGGAATTTAAGCCGGGAAGAAGTGCTACCACCTTATTAGAGAATTTGTCATTCGTATGTAAACGTTTTAGATTGAAGATTCCGATGAAGACATTGTGACAATTTATAGAGAGAGAGTATACAACCCAAGGCCGAACTTTTTTGAGAACATGGAAGATTTCGTATTCATAGCTCTACATGTCTACTCCTTTTAACCAAAATTGGTAGCAAACTCGAGCCAATCACTAATCGGTTTGTACCATCCACAACAACCATCAGCAAACTTAATTAACCCATCTTTTTAGGAAATGTACATTGTCTCCAATCAATAAGCTGCTTTTAGCATTGCGATTCTCTGCTTGTGGTAATTTCCTAATTAATGGTTATTTCCGGGTAGTTAAAGCAGTTTCCTATGCCATTGTATCATTATCCAGCAGCTATATTAAGTTTGGGGACCTCAATGAAGTCATTCGAGACTTTTATCAAATTGCTAAATTCCCGAAGGTAATGGGAGCTATTGATTGCACCCATGTATGGACCAGGTGGTGACCATGCCGAGATATACCGTAACAGAACGGGATATTTCTCGATAAATGTACAAGCAGTATCTAGCGCAAAGTTATATTTGCCAGATGTTGTTGCAAGATGGCCTGGTTCAGCCCATGATAGCAATATTTTTAATAACAGTCGTTTGAAGTACCGATGGCAAAGCGATAGCGGGTATAAATTGAGATAGTACATGATTACGCCGCTACTCAACCCCGTAACAGAAGCTGAAAAGCTTTACAATGCGTCTCAGATCAGGACGCGCAACGTTGTTGAAAGGTGTTTTGGAGTATGGAAGCGCCGATTTCTGGTATTGTCCACAGGGATGCGCACCTCGAAAGTGGTAATCATTGCATGCGCAGTGCTCCATAACATGGCAATTCACGCAAAAGACCCTGTTCCACCAATTGAAGAACATATCGCTCACTTACTTCAATACTGGCATAACTCAAAATAGTCCGTTTTGAGAAAAACACGTTTGAAGTTCTCAATGGATTTAACCTAAAAAAAAATGGTTCTTTTAGTTTCAACTCAATTAAGTAAAATATTATAAATTTAGAATGCTTATTAATAAACATTGAAAATATGATGTTTTAACTGAAAGACAAAGTATGTTTGTTCAATATCGACAGCAGGACAACTAGCAATACGAAAATTTTTGCATAAAATAGTACAGTAAAGCGCGCAGATTTCTGCATCATTAAGTCAAAAATCGTATTTTTTGAGTTATGCCAGTATTGAAGTAAGTGAGCGATATGTCTTCCGAATTTTGGGAAGATGATATGCAAATCAATGCAATTACTCCAGCCTCTAACAGCAGAGATGCGCTTCATAGGTCTATTTTAATTAATAACTATTTTGATAGGTACGTAAGTTTAAGGAAAACTATATTTGGCCAGTTTTATTATATTTTCAGACTTTAAGAAAACTTTGGCGGACTTGCATCTTATCCTTATTTCTGCAAATATTTAATTTAATCAAAAACAATTTTATTAAACAAATACATTATAACTTACACTGTCTTTCCATAAGTTGTTTCTTTTCACATATTTCTAGCTCAATTAGCTTTAAGGCGTTAGAATCTTTTTTAACGCTTTAGTTTTAACCCTTCTATTTCTTCCTCGTGCTTCAACTGTGCTCTCTGATTTTCCTGTTCATAATATGTATTTTGAGTTCTCAGTAATTTGAGTTTTTCTTCTTGAAGCGCGCGGCTGTAATCAGTCAGTTTTTTAGATTTTGGTTTTTTGAGTTGGGCAGGGGTCCACTTTGGATTATAGGTTGATGGATCGGCGACTTCGAACTCTACATCGTTGTCTGGGAAATCATTTTGGAGCTCTTTAAAATCAACCTTCTCCAGCTGACCATCCTCTTGCAAATCAATAACATCTGTAAAAGATTGGATTATGTACATCCATGTCTTGAAGAAACTATTTTGTTTTATACCTACACAGAGAAAAAAAATTCGAAAGCTACACGGAAATGTAGAATTTCTACATGTTTCGACCGGGTTTTTCAAACCACTATTTTTGTGTAGCTTTTCTAAACGCCGCGTGTGGCTTTCTGAATCCTACACGGCGCGTGTAGGTTTTCTGCACCCGCGTGTGGCTTTGTCATTTCAACACGCGGCGTGCAAAAAAGCTACATGAAAGTAATGGGTTGAAAATCCCGGTCGAAACGTGTAGAAATCCTAAATTTTCGTGTAGCTTTTTAATTTTTTTTTAACAAATTTATATTTTTTTACTTACTCTGGTAGATTTGAAATCCCGGCCCCTTGGACTGAAACACGATTGGAGTGATGGCTTAAACGTCTCCGCCAAGTCACGCGTGTAATACAAGGCCTCTAAGACATTACTTGTTTTGAATCTGCTAAAGGCACAATCCAATATTTGCTTGCTTGTAATTCTCAAGTTCTAATTCAACGCAATCGCTATTTATATACAGGCAACAGGAATTTGCGCAAGATTCGTGTAGATTTTTAACATGCATCGTTATGATTTTGTAAATCTAAATCCCACACGCCACGTGTGGCAACCAGTTTGCTAAACGAAAAATAAAAGAATTCAGTACTGATGTAAAGCTACATTTTTCGTTTAGAACGTCAATGTAGAAAATCTAAACGTCCGTGTGGTAATCAGATTGCTGCATGAAAAATTTAGAATTATTAAAGGAAACAAGCTGATTTTCAAATGTCGTGTAGATTTTGCTTTTGCACACGCAGCATTAAACTTTTCTACATTTGCATTTAGATTTTTAATTCCTACACGTCGCGTGTAGCTTTTCCACACGTCCGCGTGGCTTTCTAAATTTTACACGAAGCATGTGGAATTCAACAGGGCGAAATACGTTGCAGTGGCAGATTCGCCAATCATTTCCATTATTTTTTCCGACATATCAGAAACTTTTTTGGACGAAGGCGGCCCCCCACCTGTACGGAATGTTTCCCTCTTCTCCAATGCCACTTCAGCTTTAGTTTTTTTCTTTAGCCCTTCATATTTTGCTTCAAGAGCCTGAGCAGTGCGCTGAATTCCGGTCTTGCTAGCGTAAGTGGTCGCCAGTTTTGTCCATGCTTGCTCCTTTTGTTTCGAAGTGACCGCATCTGACTTCTTGTTTTCGATAACATTCTTGTTATCATCAACTAAGGCTACTAGTTTCCATTCCTCCTGGACCGTTAAATTCCTAGCACGTTGCCTTTTTGTTGTGTTTTAAATCATTTCAGATGACAGACAAACTTCTAACCAACATAAAATGACACAGCAACTCAGCTGTTGCTGACAGTGTTGCCAGATTTTCACTGGAAGTGCTACCACCTTATTAGAGAATTTGTCATTCGTATGTAAACGTTTTAGATAAGTTTATACACAGGTCTTGTAATCCAATTTCGTTATGTGCGAGTTTATCAGTTGCATAGCGTTTTTTGTCAAATAGCTATTTCTCACTTATTTAGGAGGAGAGAAATCGGCCCTTAATCAGAAATATTTAATCTAGAAGGAGGATTGCTTTAATAATGTATCAAATTAAATTTTTTATAAGGAACATTTATAAAGGAACATTAAACGCCGAAAATTCTTTGGCTCCAGCGTTTTTAAGGACCAGCGTCCGACAGGATCTGTCTAGCTTTACTGAACTTTATACATAAATATTTTTTAGCCACTTCTTTTAGTAGGCTCAGACAACTTGGACAGTCGTAACTTCACTTCCAATTTTTATACTCTGTACCGAAGGTACATAGAGTATATTAAGTTTGTGCAAAAGTATGTAACAGGGAGAAGGAATCATTTCCGACCATATAAAGTATATATATTCTTGATCAGCATCAACAGCCGAGTCGATATAGCCATGTCCGTCCGTCTGTCCGTCTGTCCGTCCGTCCGTCCGTCCGTCCGTCCGTCCGTCCGTATGAACAAACAGATCTCAGAGACATGTATGGGACAAATGTTTCTTATCGCTGCAGGCAGATCAAGTTTATTTTCAATTTTTCGCCACGCCCCCCCGCCCCCGCAATTTAAAAATAAACGTTATATCTCCTACAGTTTTAAAGATAGATGATTTGTACCTTTTAGAGATAGTTAGTAATTAGCAAAATGTATCGATTTGCTGAAGAAATGATAAAGATCGGATGAGCGGTTTGTGACGCACTGTCCCAGTACGCACAAATAAAAGGACACAAAAATATAAATTTGAATTTGAAACCCAACGAACAGCTTTGGCGCCCTCGATCGATATCGATTAATAATCGATAGCTATCGAGAGCAACCCTACAAAGAACTCACAATGGCGTGAGCCGAGAGCGAGCAAAGCATATAAAAGGCCGGCATCAGCGCTTAAGCTTAGTATACACTTCCACCAAAGACTCGCCAAAACAAAAATACCAAAAGTGACAATTCTTTTGTTTTGGGACAATGTGACCAGATATTAAGATGTATGCATGTAAAATGGTCACTTTGCCAAGATCGTAGCTTTTGGTTTAATTTTAAACTATAAGTTTTACAATCAATAAATACAAGTTATTAACATGCGTTCTTCATGGCCAAACCCTGGCTACTGGGCCTGATGAGCAGATATGACACATTTGCAATGTTCAAATTCATAATTATAACCCAGTTTAAGTATGATTGAAGTCTCACGGTGTTTTGTACCTTACTTTGAATATTGCGCTCAATCATTGATGGAAAAATTATCAAAATTTCACCCGACTACGCATATTTGTGTATCGGCAATGTCCGATACCTCTTGAAATAATTAAAATTAATTATTCAGGAAGCTATCGATAAAAATGCAAAAACTACGGATCTAGTATTTTATCGGTATTTAATCGAGGCCTTTTAGTTTTGAGTGTGGACTGCCACCAAAGAGACTGCCAAAGGATTTTGGCACAAAAATTTTTTGTGAGTTTTTTTTATATGGAGTTTTTTGTTTTGGCGAGTCTTTGGTGGAAGTGTATACTAAGCTTTAGGAAGTCACTTGATCACCAGAGCTCCAAGCGCAAAGGTAAGCCAGCTAAAGGAGTTAGCATCTGTAGTTATGGAGCAGGCGGGCTCCCATCTTGTCCTTGTGTATAGTGGACAGCCAATCCTCCACAGAGTTGGAATACTCTACGGAGCAGTCGTGCGTCCCATTTGTTACTGTGCATTCTTGGATCGCCAATCCTCCCCAGAATTGTAATATTCTACGGAGCTGTAGTGCATCCACCTCGTTCTTGTGTATCTTAGAGAGCCAATCCTCCCCAGAGTTCTAATACTCTACGGAGCAGTCGTGCATCCCGCTTGTTATTGTGTATTCTTAGATCACCAATCCTCCCCAGAGTTATAATACTCTATAGAGCAGGTGTTTATTTACACGTCCCTTATTCTTAGATATAACGTCCCACCCAGAGTAGGAACTCCCGACATCTGATTTCTTCAACCCCGCGGAACAGAGTAGCCGGAACGAGACACAAGGAACCAGAGTAAGACGATCGGAACCAACCCGGAGCCCCAGCGGACAGCGTAATCCATCACACCCCTCCTAAGCCCTAGAATTAATACTACAATATAGAACATCCTGAAATAAAACCCAAAAGGGAACACATTGAAATCTCGTATTGTTGTTTAGGGACTCTATTTACAGCAACCGCGACTAAAAGAAATCCTAAATTTCTGTAATCCTGGACTCGGCGAGCACTACCCCGGCCAGAGTTCGTTACAGGTTCTCAAGTTATGCGCAAAAATGTTAGTCACCCTCCCCCACCCTCCCAGCCTGTTACAACTAACACCGCACAATTATAGAGAGAGGCAGAGATCGAAAAAAGAAAGAGAGTGAGCGAGAGAAAGAGAGAGACTAAGAGATGAGCGCAGCGCCAGCATTGCATTCAGCTTCTACTCCAGGTACAGAGTATGTTATAGTCGGGCTTGACCGACTTTCTCACTTGTTTTTATTGGTCACCCTACTTGATTTAAAAACTCACCACTCGCTTACATGGTGGAAAAGGGGATTGTGTGTGTTCAAATCATGAAAAATTTGTGATTTTTGAAAAATAGCACGCTTTTTTGATTGTAGCATCTTAATTCATCTACCATATGGTTTGGTCAAATTACATTTTGCATTTAGCATCTTAACATTTTGATGGGTAATCTTACACATCTTAAGGACGCCAAGTTAATTTTATAAGAAAATAGTGTGGCCGTGAGTGGTTCACAAAGAATTGCAAAAACATCGAATGTGGAAAAATAACATCGATGTCGCAGCTTAGATCAATACATCCATGCATCGATGTTTCTCCAGCTCTAACACTCGCATTCGACACTTGACCCTCAATAAACCTATTTGAATATGAGACACTTGAAAAGGTCAAACTTGGTAGAGGAGAGCAGTCCCTTCCCACGCCTACAAGCACATCTGTTCAAGAGGGGAAGTGCATGACAAGAAAGGATAAATAACCACATATTGTAATTATTTAGTAAGCAAGAGCTACACCACAATATCTTTAATAGGCAAGTAACATGATCAAGAAAAAAATGTAATACAATCTATGCAAGAAACAAATGTATTACATGTATTGAAACAGAACAGATAGTGTGACAACCATTTTTTAACCCAATCACTATGAGAAGTATATATTGCTTCTGCATGACTCTGTAAATACAACACTTATGTCGAGTCATCGAAAGATAGCAATAAAACAGGTTGTTCGCAGATAAGAAGCGAGACGCTGTGCGATTATTTATAAATGTTCTAGGTAGCTCTCTTGCCGGTCAGTTGTTCACCGCAGTTGAAACGGCACAAACATGTCTACGGAAATTCTCTTACTGTTTGCCACTTTGGCTTTAATGTTTTACATCTGGCAGAAGCGTACGTTCGGTTATTGGCAACGAAATGGTGTAAAGTACATACCGGGTCCTACACCCATTTTGGGTAATATGCAAAAGTTTTTAACTGGCAGAGCGTCATTGTTCGAACAACTCCGTCAGCTGCATAATGAACCGGGTTTTGACAAGGAACCTCTGGTGGGCATCTTTGTGGCTCATCGTCCGGGTTTGCTAATACGTGATTTGGAATTGATTAAAACGGTGATGATTAAGAAGTTTAACTACTTTACGAATCGTGTACTTAAAACGGATCCCCATAATGATCCATTGGGTCATAACAATTTGTTCATTACGCGCAATCCGAATTGGAAAGAACTGCGTCAGAAATTGTCACCGGTGTTTACCAGCGGCAAAACGAAGCAAATGTATCCGCTTATGGTGGAGGTAAGTCTATCTGCCAATAAAAGCGCATGGATTGACATTGTGCCCTTGCCTTCCTTATTTGGAACAATTGATCCTTTTCAGTATGACTTTATATTTTGTTCACAACTCAATTAGAAAGGAACCGACAAGTTGGACCGAAAAATTATAACCCTTATAGACCATTTGCGGACCATCAATGATTTACCGAGACTTTAATCATAAAACTGAAAATATGTTAAATAAGAAGAGACAAAGGACTACCAGCTATTTTTATCTCAAATTTCTAATGACAGCAGAACATTTTCCAGAATTAATTAAAATTGGAAAAAAATTGATTTAATCCAAATAAATAAGGTTATAGTAAGGAATACTAATTCCTACCTTCTCTCAGAAACTTGTTCAAAATTTCTCTCTATAGATCGCGAATTATAAGAAATTCTCATGAAATTTCCCAACCGCAGAGTATATGGTTGGTACCACATTTAATCCTGCTTACATTAATTGAGCCCAAAAATACATATGGAACCTTTTCTATCTTCTCTGTTGCAAAAGATGTTTTTATACTCTGTACCAAAGGTACATAGAGTATATTAAGTTTGTGCAAAAGTATGTAACAGGGAGAAGGAATCATTTCCGACCATATAAAGTATATATATTCTTGATCAGCATCAACAGCCGAGTCGATATAGCCATGTCCGTCTGTCTGTCCGTCCGTTCGTCCGTCCGTATTAACAAACGGTCTCAGAGATGGTAAGAGATAGAGGTTTGACATGTATGGGACAAATGCTTCTTATACTTGCAGGCAGATCAAGTTTATTTTCAATTTTCGCCACGCCCCCTCCCGCCCACGCAATTTGGAAAAAACGTTATATCTCCTACAGTTTTATAGATAGACGATTCGCACCTTCAAGAAATAGTTAGAAATTAGCAAAATGTATCGATTTGCCGAAGAAATGATAAAAATCGGATGAGCGGTTCTCAAGTTATGCGCAAAAATGTAAATCACCCTCCCCCCACCCCCTCCTACCATCTTACAACTGTGCGGTCACAATGTTAGAGAGAGATAGAGGGAGAGAGAGAGAGACTTAGAGATGAGCGCAGCACCAGCATTGCAATCAGCTTCTACTCCAGGTACAGAGTATGTTATAGTCGGGCTTGACCGACTTTCTGACTTGTTTTTGTTAACCTTTGTAATGATTCTTATACATATTTAAGCCAAGGGCCATTGAAACAATTTTGAAATAAAATGTTATTTTATTCCTTCAGGTGGGCAAGGATCTTGAAGCCAATTTGTCGCGACAGTCTGAAAATGCCGTCATAAATATCAAGGAGCTATGTGCCCGTTTTACCACCGATTTGATAGCCACCATTGCTTTTGGAGTTAAGGCCAATGCATTGAGCGATGTTAACAGTGAATTCTACAAATACAACAAGGCCTTCTTTGACGTAACCTTAAGACGGGCCATTGATATATGCATAATCTTAGCGCTACCCGCTTTAGTTTCACTGGCTCGGGTCAAGTTCTTCACTAAGAAGACCTCTGAGTTCGTGCAGCGAAGTGTTCGCCATGTAATGGCAGAGCGTGAGAAATCTGGTCTGCAGCGTAATGATCTGATTGATATATTGATTGCGCTGAAACGTGATAAGTCGTCTAATTCTCATAACATGGATTATTTGGTAGCTCAAGCAGCTGTTTTCCAAACGGCTGGCTACGAGACTAGCTCTTCGACCATGACATTGACCCTCTACGAGTTGGCTCAAAACCAAGAGATACAAGACCGTTTGCGTCAGGAAATTGAGGAGTATTTTGGTAGCGAGGAACATGTCACCTATGAGGGAATACAGGAAATGCCCTACATGACCAAAGTGGTTAATGAGACTCTGCGAAAATATCCTATAGTGGGCTTCGCAGAGCGTGAATGCACCCAACCCGCCGAAGGAGAACGTTTTACACTGAAACCTTACTACGATGTGGAAATACCCACTGGCATGCCTGTATATGTGGCCACCCTTGCCATACACCGTGATCCACAGGTGAATTTAGAGCAATAAATCGTTGTTTCTTTTATCTTAGCTTAATATTTTCACAATTGCAGTATTGGCCCAATCCAGACAAGTTCGATCCGGAACGATTTGATCCTGCGAATCGTCACACTTTGAATATGGACGCTTATATGCCATTCGGTATTGGTCCACGCAATTGTATAGGAATGCGATTGGGTCTGCTGCAGTCCAAATTGGGCTTAGTTCATTTGCTGCGTCATCATCGAGTGCAGACCTGCGATAAGACTGTGAAGACCATTGAGTTTTCTCCAACAGTTCCTGTGCTATCTAGCAAACATGATATATTACTCAAAATTGAACGTGTTTAACAACGTGTATTCAACTAAAGTAGTTCTGCTTAACCCGAAACTAGATTAAATGGTGTAAAGATTTGAGAGAAAATGTTAAAAATAAATCGGCACAAAACCAGAACCAGCTCGACGTGGCCTCAGCTTTTTTCAGTCTCTCGAACATGCCTTTGTCCATATGAGCAAACATATTTGAGAGATGCTTAGATATAGAGAGCGTTCCCAAATCTTATGAGAAACTTAATTTACTTATTTACGAGAAACCTTGTCCAAGATGAACTTACCTTCAGTAAAGTCCGACAGGATCTGTCTAGCCTTACTGAACTTTATACATAAATATTTTTTAGCCACTTGTTTTAGTGGGCTCAGACAACTTGGACACTTCCAACTTCACTTCCAATTTTTTTTGTGTTTCTGTTTTAGTTAGTTTTTTATTGGTCACCCTACTTGATTTAAAAACTCACCACTCACCAACAGATCTAGGGGTTCATACAGACGGACAAGTCTATATCGACTCGGCTGTTGATGCTGATCAAGAATATATATACTTTATATCAGGGGTGCCCAGAACGAGCTTACCAGCGCGTCACAACTAATACACATACACCAATTATATTTCAAGCAATAACAACAAAATGAGATAGAGAGAGAGTACCGATTTTTGTTTGTGTGTATGTGTGGTCGTTGCTACGCAAATCATACTCAATAGAGCGACACGCTTACCCAGTCGGACTTTGCAGCATGTGCTTCCCAAAAAAAGTACATTTGGTGGCATGAAATTTCAGGGAAATAGTCACTTCATTCTTCTTCTCACTTCTTCTTCTTCTTCTTTTCTCAGGTATTCGTATGGCTAAAAGTCGGCCTATCGTGAAACGGTTTAGTCTCTCTTAGTCGTCGGATGAGCACGAAGTAGAAAAACGAAGTCAGCTCAGAACCAGTGGCGTACGTTTTGGGGGGAGGGGTTAAACGCCGTTTGATTTGAAATTCTGTTATACTTGAAGGTAAAATTTTAAAATTTGCACTACACATCTCGCAAAGTTTCTCAATGATTATTAATTAAGCGCTCTGCGAAATAAGGCCCTAAAAATAAAATGAAATAAACCCCTAACAATTTATATAGAAAACAAAAACCACTTTTTTTTTTTAGAAAATTTTGGGAGTTATTTCCTTCTTTGGAGCATTATTTCCTAAATAAAATAAGTCCTCAAAAGAAGAATAAAATAATACCGCAAAACTAATTTTTAGGGCCCTGTTTAATTTTTATAAGGAAATAAGACGCCAATTTTTAATATGGATTTTTAGGTTCTTATTCAATTTTTCTATATTTGCTAAATACAAAAATCTCACGATTTTTTGTATCTTTTCATTATTTAATTAAAACAATTGATTCAATTTAAGCGGCGCATTTATTGCGCGATTTTTGTATATCAAATGTTTGAAATTGGGGCATTATTTCCCAAACTTGGGGCCTTCTTTAATTTTTTTTTGGCTTTATTTCATGGCAGTTGGGCCATATTTTCATACTTCAAATTGGAGTAAATGTAAAATGTAATGTAAAATTGGCTATACAGCTCCTCTAACGGGGCCAAGCCAAGCTACTCCCAAACTTGGGGCCTTATTTCATTTTATATTTTCGGAACTTATTTCCTGTTGACTTAATTGAGCGGTTTGTCCATAAGCTTATAAACTCCTTACCATGCGCGTTATCAAAAAAACTTTGCATGCGGCGCTCTTTCTTTTTTACAATCTTTCCTTTAAACCAGGGACTAAACCCGAAATTCATTTTGAGATTGAGTCAAGGCATTTATATTGGCCTAATGCTTTTTTTTACTTGTACAGCAATCGGACAAGCATCCCGTTCCCGTTTTCTATCAAATATATCCGTAATCGAGTTTGGACGAGTTAGACAAATTTTGTTAAAAAATTTTATGTATACAGTCTGTGTTTACGGAAACCACTTGTGAAATGAAGATTTAAAAATTTTTTCGAAATATTGCTCGTTTTTGCAGCCATAATGTGGCAATGCGCCCTTCTCAGAGCCTTTCTGTGTGTAGCCTTTTTTGTGTGTAGAATTGAGTTTTTGAAAGAAAATCGCAGTGGACTTTTGTTAATTGTTGTTGTTCCACCTCAGAAACACAGAAACATTTTAAAGAATTAACCTCTTCGCTCTATCACTCAGTCTGCTCAGCGTTTTAAACATTTGTAGACGGTAAAAGGCACTTGTGCTCACCCTAAAATTTCAGAATATCGTTTAGCTTGATGATAAAAATGAAGACGCAGGTAATTTATATATTTTTCAATTCATGTTGAAAAAAAAATTGTTTGAAAAATATGGAGGAAATGAAGTGCAGTTGAATTGTAGAGGTAACTCCAGAATTGTAATACTACCCAAAAAAATATATAAAAATAGAGCCTTTGTTTTCGCCTTTAAAATCTACCCCTTAACACCCACCAAAAAAAATTTCTTCTCAAAACGCGATACCCGAAGGCTGGTGCGTGACGTCACCAAAACGGTTAACGGTTACAACAACAACCCCTGAGTTTCACGGCGTTTCTTAAGACAAACGAAACGGAACCTTCAGATTTTCTCAAACCTTCTGACGTGACAAGTTGGCATGAAATATGAACATCTGTCATGCATCCAAGTCCGACTGGGTGGCTTTTTTTGTAAATACATACATACATACACATGGACATGTATTTCGTGTGTTCACATGAGTACCTAAATTTACAATATTTTTCAGAAAATTCAAAGATTTCTTATTCTTGTATATTTTTATGTAATTTCACTTCAACATGATTATAAAAGTAACAACAATATAACAACTCTCATAAATCACCTCACCACAATTAAGACTATGCATACTCACTAATTGTAAGGACAAAGCATACTACTTCTAAGTGGATAATATACTATTATTAATTTAAGTGAAAGAATTAAACTGATTACAAGATTAGATCTACGACTGCAACAAAAATATTAGTTGAAGTAGTTAAGTTTGAGGGTCCTCCCATACATTTATACTTAACATGTAACGGTAAACATATGAAAAGAAGGAAAAAGTTTTAGCAACCGATATTTTTGTGCATTATATATTATATGTATATTATAAATAAATTGATACAAATTATTGTGCAGTCTTTTATTTGGAAATGATCTTTTTAACAGATCCGTGGGATATGTCTTTAAGGTCCAGAGGATATTAAGAGGATATTAATAACACAGGCCAACAAAATGACCACTTTTGTGAGGTCCAGCCCAATTTGTATTAAATTCTGATCCAGTTTAGTGCACTGATTCCAAAACTGGTCTCGGTTTTTCTCCATCAGCTCTTGTTTTCAAGATATCGCGGAAAAACCATTTTGCAGTATTTTTGGCTTTAAAAAAATTATGGAGGTTACACCAAGCAACAATATCTGTATTTATGAGCTCTATGCGACAGTATACATATTAAGGTCGCCCAAAAAAATCAATGGAGCATCATCAGCAAACCCAAAAGCGCCTAAATTGGCCTTTGAGAGAAATATTCATCAAATTATAGCAAATTATTCAAACTTAATCGCCGTGTACCAGCCATTTGGGTTGCTTGCATTTTAATGAAAACCCCTTTAGCATGCAGCCCAATGGTTCTTCTAATTTCACAAATTTTGTTGCATTTAAATCTTCTCGATGGACAAAGTTATAAGCGGTTTATCCCGAAAAAATGAATTAAAATTTATGGCAGGATAACTAGATTGATACACAAAATCTGTATAGGAAATATTAAAAGACTACTTGATCTAACATAGTCCTTACATTAATTGTCAGGCAAATGTACAATAACATTCAATTAGTACTAGATTCAAACAATTTTCCCCAAATCCATATTTGCTTAACCTGCGAGAACAACATTAAGATTAAATGAATTGGGCTACAAATGAGCCAAATGTGTTCCGCACTCACTATAATCTACGGATTAAGCCCCTTGTGACTATTATGATTTTACAAGTTTCATTAAATGCCTGGCGGAAAGAGATTGTAGTAAAGACTCTATCTGTGAAACGAATGTATATGTCGAGGAAGTTGACCATTCTTATTATTGAGAGGAATGCTCATTCATGCAAGGTAGTGCAAAAACTCGTTCCATTTCGCAAGCGAATAACTTTGTGAATCTGTCACGTCACTTGACGAATTTTTCATAGGAAGACCTCTTAATTAAATTATGTTAAAAAATTTACACCAATTAAGGTAATTTTTTTTTTTCAATGGTAGCGTCGCTTTATTTTTATACCCTTGGAGAGGGTATATTAAAATTGTCCGGATGTTTGTAACGCACAGAAGGAAGCATCTCCGACCACATAAAGTATATATATTCTTGATCAGCATGACGAGCTGAGTTAATATAGCCATGTCCGTCCGTCTGTCCGTCCGTCTGTTTCTATGCTATCTCCTCCGTCAGTTCTAAAGCTATCTTAACCAAACTTTGCACGAAGTCTTTTGGTATAAATACGCTGCACATTTGTCGGAACCGGCCGGATCGGATGACTATAGCATATAGCTGCCATAGGAACGATCGGTTGAAAAACTAGTTTTACTGTCAGGCACATATCAGGCTCCAAGGGTATATAAACTTCGGTCGAGCCGAAGTTAGCTTGCCTCTATTTTTTATACCCGTTACTCGTAGAGTAAAAAGGGTATACTAAAGTCGTGCAAATGTATGTAACAGGCAGAAGGTATCATTTCCGACCATATTAAGTATATATATTCTTGATCAGCATCAACAGCCGAGTCGATATAGCTATGTCCGTCTGTCCGTCCGTCCGTCTGTCCGTCTGTCTGTATGAACACCTAGATCTCAGAGATGGTAAGAGATAGAGGTTTGACATGTATGGGACAAATGCTTCTTTTTCTGCACGCAGATTAAGTTTGTTTCAAATTTTGGCCACGCCCCCTCCCGCCCCCGCAATTTGGAAAAACGTTATATCTCCTACATTTTTAAAGATAGACGATTTGTTTCTTCTAGAGATAGTTAGTAATTAGCAAAATGAATCAAAGAAATGATGAAGATCGGATGAACGGTTCTCAAGTTATAAGCAAAAAAGTGAACCGAGCCCCCCCCGCTACCCACCATAAAAAAAATGTTGCATACTTTTCTGATGGTTACCCTAAGGAACGCAGGAACACTGTTAAACATGTTTTTCATGAGTAACGGGTATATCGAAGTCGGTTAGAGCCGACTTTAACTTATGCTCTCGTTTTTTACTATTTTTTTCTACAGTGAACTAAAAAAAAAAAAATTTACAAAAATTTGTCATTTCAAAATGGTCGCTTTTTTACAAATTGAATTTTTTCCATGATTCTGCTTCGGGACATTAAAGCATTTAAACTAACCAATTTTTCTTTTTACGTTTGCCCTTGACATAACGGTGACTCCCGGAAAACTGCGAACCATCAATACACCATTTTTCAAAAGAACTTTTTCAACACCACAAGCAGTCACACATTTTTAATTTTGTATTTTTTTTAATGAATTGTGCAACCAAATACAAAAAACACAATATGCAGTTTTTATGCAGATGTTTCTTGGCAATAAATAAAATGCAAGTTGTTGGAAAATGAGATGGCTCTGTTCATTTGGCTCAGTTGTAGCCCAATTCATATAATTTTAATGTTATTCTCGCAGGTTAAGCAAATATGGATTTGGGGAAAATTGTTTGAATCTAGTACTGATTGAATGTTATTGTACATTTGCCAGACAATTATTGTAAGGACTATGTTAGATCAAGTAGTCTTTTAACATTTCCTATACAGATTTTGTGTATCAATCTAGTTATCCTGCCATAAATTTTAATTCATTTTTTCGGGATTAACCGCTTGTAACTTTGTCCATCGAGAAGATTTAAATGTAACAAAATTTGTGAAATTAGAAGAACCATTGGGCTGCATGTCAAAGTGGTTTTCATTAAAATGCAAGCACCCCCAAATGGCTGGTACACGGCGATTAAGTTTGAAAAATTTGCTATAATTTGATGAATATTTCTCTTCAAAGGCCAATTTAGGCGCTTTTGGGTTTGCTGATGATGCTCCATTAATTTTTTTGGGCGACCTTAATATGTATACTGTCGCATAGAGCTCATAAATACAGATATTGTTGCTTGGTGTAACCTCCATAATTTTTTTAAAGCCAAAAATACTGCAAAATGGTTTTTCCGCGATATCTTGAAAACAAGAGCTGATGGAGAAAAACCGAGACCAGTTTTGGAATCTGTGCACAAAACTGGAACAGAATTTGGCATCAATAAGGCTGGGCCAAAATGGCTGTTGGCCAGTGTAATAGATCCATGGGATATGTCATTAAGATCCAATGGACATTGAAAGGATATTTAAAAAAGATCAAAAGGATATTTCAAAAAGATCCAATGGATATAGAAAAATGGATATTTTTCAACAGTTCAAATGGATAGTTGTTAAATATCCTATGGATCTTTTAATATCCCTTTTTCGAAAATAAATCGACTTCGAAAAGATCCAATGGATCTTAAAAAAGGATAGTCCAAATGGATGGTTAAAAATCATCCTAAGGATCATCAAAAACTATCCTTTTTTTTCTCAGTGTATGTGTGCTACTAATGTTATTCGGGGTCAAAGGTCAAAATTGGAGGTTTTTGATTTTTCTCGAAAACGATAAGTTTTTTCAAAAAAAACTTTAGACCAAAGTTGTAGATCTTCAACAATGGCCTTCATCTTTTTTTTCCAAGTTCTACCATTCCTGAGATATCGCGATTCTTAGAGTCTCATTATACATGATATGCACATATAAGCCACGAATATACATAATCAGGTACTTAAAACAAGTATAAATACCTATTTGTGTCTCTTTTATTTTTTTATATATACTACTAGCAAATGGCCCGTCGCGCTTCGCTGCGCATTGAACAGTATAGAACCCATTTCAGAATCAGTTTGAAGTCAATCGTGGGAGCCAAATATTTACCAAATTGAAAAAAATTCTATAAATTTGTTTCCTCTGTAGAGCCCAGAAGTCGAATCATACATATATAGTCTCGAAATTAACGTTTTACTTCCTTTCTTTTTCACCGTTACGACTTTGCTGCTGCTTTCTTACCACCCCCATCCCACCCACAACCCACCGACTGCCCATCTACTTCTTACAGAACGTCCACCCGTTTCCCACCTACTTTCCACCTACTTCTCGCCAACATCCCACCCATTCATCAACCAATTTCCGCCCAGATCCAACCCACTTCTCACCCACATCCCACCCACTTTCCGCCCACATCCCACCCTCATCCCTCCCACTTCACACCCACATCCCGCCCACTGCCCGCCCACATCCCACCCAAATCCCGCCCACTTCCCACCCACTTTCTGCTCACTATTTTCCCACTTCCCAGTAGGCAGCCCGACGGTATTTCCAACAACGGAAAATGCAATCACTAATTATTTAGTATTTCATCCCTACAAACCGAGTTTCAAGTCAATCGGGAGAAAAATAGTATTTTGCATGCAGAGATTTCCAGGAATTTTCCGGCCTTTGAGTCAAATTTTCCAGCATCGGAAAATCACATCTCAATTTATTTCACTTACTATTCTCACAACCCGAGTTTCAAGTCAATCAGGTGAAAAATAGTTTTTTGCATGCAGAATTTTCCGTCAATTTCCCCGTGGGCGGGTTTTCCGAAATTGGTAAAACACGTGTCGAACTATTTTGCGTACTATGTTTGCAAACCAAGTTTCAAGTCAATCGGATGAAAGAAAGTCACTTTTTTATGTTTTGATATGTGTAATTTTGAAAATGAGTTTAGAGCTAGTCGCCGGCAACAAAAGTTTCGCCCATACAACCTTGACAACCCACTTTCCACCCAATGGGGGTGAATTTTCCGGAATATTGGTATGCAGTTGTTGTTGATTTTTCATATAGATCTTTGAAAATGAGTTTGAACTTGATCGGATAAAAAACAAAAAACCGCGAATCACATTTCCCGTCAGAATTTTCCAAAATCCGTTCTTAGTACTCACTTTCAGCATAAGATAAAACTACTACTGTGAAAATCTCGTCTTCCTATCTCTTATGGTTTAGGCTGTGCGACCGTCACCAGTCAGTTAGGTTGAACAGTTTTATATATATAGATAGCAAATAGCCCGTCACGCTTCGCTGCGCCTTCAGCAGTATATAACCAACGCACAGCCACTTACCACCCACTTCACGCCCACATCCCACCCACTTTCCGTCCACTTCGCACCTACAGCCCACCTACATTCCACCCACTTGCCACCAACATACCGTACACTTCCCGCACTCTTACCGCCCAAATCCCACCCACTTCCCATTTACATCCCACCCACATCCCTCCCAATTACCGCCACATTCCACCCACATCCCACCCACTTCCCATTTCCATCCCACCCACTTCCCATTTCCATCCCACCCACATCCCACCCACTTCCGGCCCACTTCCCACCCACATCCCACCCACATTACACCCACTTGCCACCCACATCCCACCCACATCTTACCCACATCCCTCCCACTTACCGCCACGTTCCACCCACATTCCATCCACTTCCCATTTCCAACCCACCCATTTCCCACCCACATCCCACCCACTTCCAGCCCACATACCACCCACTTCCCACCTACATCCCACCCACGTTACACCCACTTGCCACCCACATACCACACACTTCCCGCCATCTTCCCGTCCACTTCCAGCCCACTTCCCATTAACATCCCACCCACATCCCTCCCACTTCCCGCTACATTTCACCCACTTTACATCCACTTACCACCCACTTTCCATCCACTTCCAAAACAACTTTCCACTCACATCCCATTCACTTCCCAGTGAGCATCCCGGCGGTATTTCCAACATCGGAAAATTAAAAACAAAATAAATTCTCATTTTGACCTTACAATCCGAGTTTCAAGCCAATCGTATGAAAAATAATTTTTGCATGACATTGAAAATCACTTTTTAAATTATTTCGTATTTTGTCCTTACAAACCGAGTTTTAAGCCAATCGGATGAAAAATAGTTTTTTTCATGCCGAATTTTCCGGGAATTTGTCGACCGTCAGGTCAAATTTTCCAACTTCGGAATATAACATTTTAAACTATTTCGTATTCTATACTTACAAACCGAGTTTCAAGCCAATCGTATGATAAATACTTTTTTGGATTCAGAATTTTCCGGTCATTTTCCTCGTGTGCGGATTTTTTTTTCAAATTATTTCGCGTACTATGCTTACAACTTATGTTTTGTTATGTGTAATTTTGAAAATGAGTTGGCGCTAATCGCTGGCAACTAAAGTTTCGCCCATACAACCTTGACCATCCACTTTACACCCAGGGGGGTGAATTTTCCGGAAGATTGGTATGCAGTTGTTGTCGAATTTTCATACAGATCTTTGAAAATGAGTTTGAACTTGATCGGACGAAAAACAAAAAAGTTTCATACAAAAGTTTTCCGCGAATTGTCCACACTTCCCGGCAGAATTTTCCAAAATCCTTTCTTAGTACTCACTTTAAGCATAAGATAAAACTACTGTGAAAATCTCATCTTCCTATCTTTTATGGTTTAGGCTGTGCGACGGTCACCAGTCAGTCAGTCAGTCAGTCAGTCAGTCAATTAGTCAGGTTGAACTTTTTATATATATAGATTCTCTATTATCCTACATATATACTATTCTGAAAATATTTATTCAAAAGATTGCCAGTTCCTAACTGAATCACCTCCACCCACGTGGCCTTGAAAAACATCTGGCTATTCTATTGTCCGTAGGTCTCGTACCCCTAATCACTCTTCAATACAGCTGGGATGCGTAAAACAACAAAGTCAGCAATTTACGATTGCTTTCAATCAGTCAATACTGAGGTTGATCCTACAAACGCTACTTACATTATTGATGGAGGATACCTACTACATCACGTTGTGTGGGATCGAGAAGAAGCCTTTGGCGTTATTTTTGATCAATATGTTCAGTATCTACGCAGACATTATGGGCTTACAGTGACGGTAGTATTTGACAAAAAATATTAAAGCTGGAGAACAACGTCGTCGAACTACAAAAACATCATCGGGTTCCGAGATTATCTTTGATGAATTTATGACAGTTCCAGCGAATCAGCAACAATTTTTTGATAACATTAATAATAAATCTCGTTTTATTTCCATGTTAAGTGACAAATTAACTGCTGCGAATATTGCAGTGAAACAAGCTCAAAATGACGCAGATGTCCTTATAATTGAAACAGCAATAGAAAAATTGAATGCAACCAACACAACAATTGTAGTTGGCGAAGATGTTGATTTGTTAGTACTACTTAGTGCAAGGACTCCAATGGATAAAAGCGAACAGAAATTTATTCTTCAAAAAGTTTATCTGCTTATCCCAAATGCCAAAACTATATTTTCTTTTTACATGCGATAACCGGCTGCGACACTTCGTCAGCAATGTACAGAAGGGGCAAAATGTCAGTATTTAAATTATTCGAAAAAAGGATTTGACTGACTGCGCTAAAGTATTTACAGAAATTGATTCCACACCACAAACAATAACTACAGAAGGAATTCGCTTTCTTCTTGCGGTTTATGGAGCTCCAAAAAATTACTTGCATTGATAACTACCGATACTTAACTTTTGTAAAAAAATACGCGAAACAAGTACAACTAGCATGTCTTCCTCCAAAATTGGCCTCTGTCATTCAACACTTGTATCGAGCATACTATCAAGTTGGAAAATAATATATAATACTCCGGAACCTATTCGAACTTTACTCCAACCTGCTCCAGAAAAACTTCTCAACACTATTTTTTGCAATTGCAAAAAAGGTTGTAGTGCCGAATGTGGCTGTAAAAAAGTCGGGTTACTGTGTTCTCCAGCGTGTACCAATTGCCGAGGTCAGTCTTGCTCAAATGTCCAGTTGAGTACAATAGAGGAAGATTCCTTTGAATTTAATGAAGAGACCAATGACTCAGCCACATTTGAACAATTTATGAACAACCTGCAAAAAGAAGAAGAAGTCGAAAAAGACATGACTGTTGAAATAGACTTTCAAGAGTACGAATCTGATTAAAATATCTGCAGAAATTAAGACAATAGTTAACCCAATAATCAATAGCACTATCAATAATAAGGTAATAATAATGGCCGATTCGGCCATGTTCTCAATTCCACTTCCACAAAAGTTTTGTGATTTGGAGTGCAAATTTAGTACTAAAACCGGTTTTAAATCACAGAATTTTTGTGGAAGTGGAATTGAGAACATGCCTAAATATCTAGAACTTGACGGGTATTATTCCCTTCAATTATCCTAAAATTGACATGACAGTTAGTGGAGTAGGCCTACAGGGGAAACCACGGTAAAAAAAAAACGCGCCGAGTACACTACCTCACAGGTGGCGTGGAAATGTGTGCATATCATGTATAATGAGACTCTTAGAATCGCGAATGCTAACTCTTGGAAAAAAATTATGAAGGCCATTGTTGTATAGAATTTCAAGATCTCCAACTTTGGTCTAAAGTTTTTTTCTCCAAAAAATGTAAAAAAACCTCAAATTTTGACCTTTGACCCCGAATAACTTTTGTAGCACATATAGGATCGATGGGGACTTTTAAAACTTTATTTGTAATGGTAAACCCTAGCTCTCCACCAATGTTTGGCTCTCCGGGAATTATTGGAACTTACTTCCAAGAATTCAAAATTAAATCATTGGGCTAAGTGAACGAGGACTAAAAGATGATATCATCAAAGATATAAAAGATGCCTTTGCCTATAGTTAATAAAGTTCCGGTGGTTCGTAATTCGATATCAAAAATGAGAGATGTCAGCGAATCATTTAACAGGAGAAATTATATTCCAAACATTCCTGTTCTATGCGAATCGCGATCACTTCAAAATGATCGCCGACGGCTCAATGGAAGAAAACCCTGCTACCATTTCATCTGCTTTTCCATTCAAATTTTATCATATGCCTCTTCATTATAGCCAAATATTCTGCGTACCTTGAGCCAGTGGTTAATGTCCTACAATCACAGAAATTGGACCTTCCCAGGTGCACAAAACACAAACCAAAAATGTAGATTTCATAATATAGGATACTTATGGTGATGCTAAATTGATCTCTGAAGACATCGAAGAATCTGAATTGTGATACGTATAAACGAAATCAAAAAATATGAGCACAGAAGATCGCAAGAAACTACACAGAAAAAAAAAAAGATCCCCGTAGAAAAGATATTCGAAATATCCCCTCTAAGATCCAGTTTTTCAAATATCCTTTTCACATTTTTCAGCTCCTTTGGATGAAGAATAAAGATCAATAAACTATCCTTTTTTTTGACATATCCTTTTTTAAGCTAAAACGATCCCAAGGAGCGTAAAATAGGGTGAACGGGATCTTATATTGGTTGAAGTATCGAATTTTATTATCGACAGGCGATAGCCCGATAGCAAGCAAGTCGAGTATGCCCGTTGGTGCGAAAGAGAAAGACAAATTGCTTTCGATGTCGTGGTAGCTGCGTCATTCGAAGTGGAGAAATCGCAGAGAGCACACGCACCAATACACAGACTGTAGCATAGCCGGCAACTTTATTAAAAACGTGATGAGTGATATTAAAGTGAATGTAAAGTGAAATAATAAACGTCAGGTAAGTGACATGTGCTTGCATTAAAACTTATGTATGTATTCACTTTATTTGCAATGCATTTTCACATTCAAAGTTAAAGTGTGTATCTAGTGCGTGTGTGTGCTTGTGCGCGTACGGCTTGAATTAACAAAACGTCTACTACGTTTATGCTATGCTCATTTTGCAAAATCATTTCATGAAATGGGTTCGAAAGTGCGTGCATAAACACCATTTCATGAATTCGCTTACACACGAAAGTTGACTATGAATTCGAAGTCAATTCATGAAATGCCGCGGCGCAAACAATAATAAATATCTAGAGAAATCCCTTCTGGTGTGGATACATAATACTTCTAAGACTTTACATACTCACTAATTACAATGACACAGCATATTACTTTTAAGTGGATAATGTACTATTATTAATTTAAGTGAAAGAATTGACCTGCATAAAATTGTTCACATATTTGAAAGCATGAATTTTGCCAATCATTGTCAAGCTTACGAAATTAGATCTACGACTGCAACAAAAATATTAGTTGAAGTAGTTAAGTTCAAGGGGCCTCCCATACATTTATACTTAACATGTAACGGTAAACATATGAAAAGAAGGAAAAAGTTTTAGCAACCGATATTTTTGTGTATTATATATTATATGTATATTATAAATAAATTGATACAAATTATTGTGCTGTCTTTCATTTGGAAATGATCTATTTAACAGATCCATGGGATATGTCATTAAGATCCAATGGATATCAAAAAGATATTTAAAAAAAGATCAAAAGGATATTTCAAAAATATCCAATGGATATAGAAAAAGGGATATTTTTCAACAGTTCAAATGGATAGTTATTAAATATCCTATGGATCTTTTAATATCCTTTTTTCCGAAAAAAAATCGACTTCGAAAAGATCCAATGGATCTTAAAAAAGGATAGTTAACTATCCAGTCCAAATGGATAGTTAAAAATCATCCTAAGGATCATCAAAAACTATCCTTTTTTTACTCAGTGTAGAGCTGTGCGATGTTGTACAAGAAGATACCTCTGCTTACCTGGACTAAACAGTTGAACTTCTCAACATTAAAAATATTCCCACCAATTTAGATCTAGTATATTAAAAAGTTTTGTCGAAATTGTCGAAGGTCTTAATCTTCTAAAATATAACACGCGGAGATATGTCGCCTTATGAAGCGGAGGAGATATGTCGTCTTGAAGACGGCTGCACAATGTTTTTTTTAAAAGACATATCTCCGCCAAACATAACACCGCCGGAAAAATGTACTGTACGGAGATATATCGTCCGAGATTTGAAGTAGCAGAGAAGACACCTTATCCGACCACCAAATTGGATTTGGCGTATTTCACAGACTAAATATTTTAACAGGTTTCGAGATAAGGCCGGACATACCCTTGTCTACAGCGTTTACAGAAATGTTGTCCTGTAGTTTTCATGGATCACCAATTCAAATTATCTGGAAGTGTAGCTTAACGTCTGGGAAATCATGTCATGACACACCCTGAGCTACAAACGACACACGCGCCCCGGGAAACAAGTAGCACAAAACCAAGGCCAGTACGCTTCGATCTCAGAATCGAGCTTACCGCCATCAAACCACGTATCGGAGAACAAATTACAGTCACAAGGAAGCTCGCGCCCATCTGGTTACCACAACCATTGAGGCCTATCAGGGGGGAGGAAACTCTCCACAGGCACGTAAGGGCCACTTTGGTCCAACTTTGTTTAGATAAAAGCAGTTTCCTAAACGACTACCTTGCCAGTATTAGCCCCGATATGGTTCATGATACCAAATACCTTTTTATATGCACTCCACACAACATTGTCCTCACCCCTTTAGGCCTTCCAAAGGACTGGACCAAAAGTGCTTGGGGGCTTTACTTCTATTTACGCACGGATCGCAACAAAGGTGGCACACTAATCCCTAAAGGAACAATCTTCAGTCTACCTAGAGATCATAAGAGTACATGCAACCCAACTGGCGCGGTGACTCCTGCAAATAATCATTTATCTACATACAAAATATAAATAACAAATCTGTGAAATCAACCAAAAAAAAACAACAAAGTGAGACTGGAACTGTTCCCGTTCTTAGCGTCGATTTCGCTGAGCCTTCTGCTTGGCCTCGACCGCTGCACAGGCCGCCTTGTAGGCTGCCTTTTTGGTCTTCTCAAAGTCCTGCTTGGCTGAAACCAATTGCCTGGAGAGTCCGTCCACACGATTTTTGGCCGCCTCCAGCAATTGTGTTTTCTCGGCCAGCTCCTGTTGAGCCCCGCTGGCCACATTCTCAATGTTGCCCAAATTTGCGGTCGCCTCCTCCACCAAATGTTTCAGCTGATTCAGCTGGCTGGTGGCCTCCGAGGCTGCACCATTGGCGGCAGCTGCATTTATTTGGGTATTCTGTAGCGAAGTGTTTACCTCCTGGACCACAGCCTCGGCCTCGCGCTGCTCCATCTCCAGCTGCTCCATGATCTGCTGCTTGCCCGCCAAAGCTGCTTCAGCGGCACGCGCCGCTTGTAGGGCCTTCTCGGCCAGCTCAATTTTTACCTGGGAAGCGGCTGCCTCGGCGGCAGACACTTGAGCATCATTGGCCGCTTTGGCCTCCTGCGCCGCTTTCTGGGCAATATTCGAGGCTTTGGTCTTGGGATCAGTTTTGGTAATCGACGTTTGCCCGCAACCTTTGCTACCATCACCGCCACTTCCAGATGGACCACAATTGGGGCCGCCATCTCCACCCTCTCTTTTGGCCGTGTCATCATCCAGCCAGGCCAGATCCGGGTAGTTCTGTACAAGTTGACGTTTGCTGTAAATCTGTAAGTGCAAATTTGTTAGATCCAAACGGATTTTGGGGATGCTTAAACTGACCTTGTCACGGGGTCGTATCAGATAGCCCTGGGTCGCACAGCCTGTGTTGAGGAGCAGCATCAGCCAAATGATCCGACGATAGAGCATTGTGTTGAGCTGCTCAAATTTTCTCTCGCAGCCCAGAAATGTCAGAGCTAATTCGATTCAGGAAGTAGACATACGGAAAAATGTTTGAGATAACGGAAAATGCGTTTAGACATAGAAATCATGTGGCTTATTCTGATGTTGTCCGCGGTCACAACGGCACCACGCAGCAAGCGGCTGCTCGACTACGAATATGGTGGGAACAGTCAAGACAGCGGTGGGAACAGTCAATGCGACAATGGCTCCCAGCAGGGCCGACAGAAGGAACCCATTAAATCCTCCGGTGGCAACTCCAAGCAACGTGCCTCGGGCATTGCCTTAAAGGCTGCACAGGAGGCTAAACAGGCCAACGATGACATGGCCACCGCAGTCAAGGTGGCCTCGGAGAAGATCAAGATTGAGTATGCTGAAAAGGCCATGGCGGCAGCCAAGGCGGCCGAAGCAGTGCTGGCGAGCAAGGGTCAGGTGCTGCAGCAATTGGAAATGGAGGTGCGTGAGGCGGAAATTGTGGTGCAGGAAGAGTCACAGGAGCTATGCGTTGCCGAGGGGAATGCCCAGCTGGCCCAGAAGGCCAACAGCCAGGCTCAGGAGGAGCTCAAGTTGCTTATGGCCGGCCTGAAACTGGCGCGGGAGAACTATGACAGCTCCGAGCAGGTGTCCCAAGTGTGTCAACAATCGTTGACTGATAAAACCACTCTGCTGGAAGCTGCCCAGAATCGAGTGGGTGTGCTCTTGAGACAACTCTCCGAGGCACGAAATGATTACACTAAAACTAAAAAAGCGGCCTACAAGGCTTTGTGTGCTGCCCAGGAGGCCAAGGAGCGCATCGATCGGACTAGAAGACAAGTTGCCGATCCCTATTGGCCATTTAACAACTAAAATATATTTTTCTTTTATTTTGTAGTTTATTAAAAAAAATTTTGTGGTTTTTCTGCCTAAAATTTTGACCTAGGTTAAGAAGAACGGAGGCCACGGATTTCCTAGCAGATGTTTCAGACGTTTCTAAGCCGATTTTTTTTTTAAATCGGAACTCAAGTACTTTTTCACTGCTTAGGGACTGGAAAGGGAGCACGCACTCAGATGACGTGTTACTCCGACAAATTTAGACCTTGGCTTATAAAAAGAACTGTATAACCTGACGACTATTCTTGGACTCGGGATGTGGACAACCCTTTCACATTTCACACACGAGAGAGCGCTTATACATAGTTTTCCCATACATTCATATGGTTAGCCGAGCCTGTGCTGTAAGCGTACAAACCGATGCATACATACAAAGAAGATCTTTGGAATGAGAGAATTTTGGTAAGAGGTTCGTAACTGATCTGAGAAAAAAAAAATAGATTTGCTAATTTTGGTCAACATTTTTTTCCAGATGTCTGAAAGGAAACCACTTCATAAAAGGGGAAGTAGAACTGATGTTCAGAATAATCGGGGGATTGCAAAACTTTGTGACATACCCAAACTTTTTGAACTGATTATAACTGCTCAGTTCTAGCACCAGTGTTGCTCTCTTATGTCTCCATCACAGCACGGATTTATGAAGCGCCGGTGTACATCTACAAATCTCCTCGAGTTTAATTCAATAATAAGAGACGGACTCAAAGTGAAAAATCAGTCGGATGTTATCATGGAGAATGAGTATTTTAAAGGAACTTTGCTCAGTCGACACCTTTTCTGTCACAAATTAGTCACCTGTTCGGTCTCACTTACGCTCTCTAGATCAGGGGATTCCCAAGAAGATAGCGCTAAAACATGACTGTCTCACCCAACCAGTGTTGCCAAATCAGCTTTTTTCCCGTCATTTGTGGCTTTTTTTAAACCCGTATTGCGGGAAAAAATTAAAAAATGCGGGAAGCGGGAATTCTGGCTTTTTTAAAAGTGACTTCGGCTTCTTTTTAGATTTATTTTTGATTTGGAGCAAATCAATAGTTTTTTACATTTGCCTGTCATTTATCGACAATAATTAACACTTGCCATATGCCACGATAAATGGCTTCGAAAGGCTTGGCTTCGGAAGCCACAAATCAACAAGATTATTAAAATCAATGACACTGACGCATCCGGCCTGCTGAAAGATCTTTTGATTGTTATCAATTCTCTACAAATTGATCCATCAGATACCAATATTAATATAATACACGTAGACGATTTGTAGAATTGGCTGTCAAAGATTCATATTAAAGATATGAGTTTGAGAAGCAGATTGAAATGCTTCAGATAAATAGAATATTGGAGAAATCTAGCTGAGCATGTGCTGCACAAATTTCATAGTTGATCTCATAAAGCAACAGAAGCAGAAGTTTATTTTTTTAAATTTATTTAAGTTGTCTTCTGCTGATCTGATTTTCGGATTTTCATAAAATTCATTGTATTAAGACATTTAAATTTTTTCAGGTTGCCTGAAAATCACAGCATTCTTCAAAAAAATTACATATTTTCAGTTCACTACATTTTACAACCAAATAAAAAGTTTTTCCCATTTCGGAAGAATTTTCCGATATTAGGAAAATATAGGGTTAATAATATAATTTATATTTATGGAAATGGGAGGTTAACGAAGAAACTATAAAGTTTATGAGTGAAGTAATCGCTTTTAATGACTGAAGAAATCAAAGATTTTTTGAGTAAGCCTCGTTTGCGATTCAGAGTTTGTCCTTGCCATGGTTCAAAGCCAAAGTTGAGCGTGCCTTCAGATACTACGTGTTATAAGGTCCCCTCTAGTTACCTTAAGCTAACAGGTACAACTGAGGCCTACGGCAAGGACGAGGACGAGGAACTTCAGCACTCCGATGATTTATTAAAAATATTTTGTTTATATAATTACATTAAACTTTAATGATTAAAGACAAGAAAACGATGCGCTTTTTTTACGCTTTTGTGTCGAAAAATACAGCTTTTTTTTCCTCTCCGACCCACAGTGGCCCAAATTACCAATCTAGCGGGATTTAAGTCGAATTTAAATTTTTGAAAATTCCAAACTTTTTGTTTTCTTTTAATTGACAACACTTGTCAAAGCTTATAAAAGCTTTTGTATGAGCTGTAAGGTGCTTATCTGATCAGCTGCGAACTTTCAAAGTGAACATATGTTTAGCACAAGGCCTGCAAAGATTTGGCAGCATTTTGTGGGTTTCGTTGGTTGACCCAAAAAACAAATAAATTGAAGTTTGTTGAATCAATATCTTTTTTTCTCATTCAGATAAGGTATGTGCTAAATAATAATGATATCTTTGTGACCCGTCTTTTTATATGTTGCAAAAAAATTGTGGTAGAAGTAAGATGTTTTAGCAAATATGGGTTTTAACTATACTGACATCTTTGGACTATAACTAACGTTGTTCAATCGTGTTCAAGCTAAGTTTAGCATTTATCAAAAGTGTAGGTCCTTGTGGTGTAAAAATACCAAACATGATAACCAACTACCACCAACTGTTATGTCTGTTGCACTTTTTAGGTGAAATGTCGGTCATACATAAAAGCCATAAGCTGCATTAAGCTTCAAGAATTATACACATACAACACTGCAGAGCTTAGTAAATATAAACTGTAATCCGAATTACAGGAGCACACTCGCACGTTTTTGCAAATAATAAAAATAATAGCCAAATATTTTCAATTAAGCCAACAATTTTTAACTAATTTACGATTTCCCATGTATTTCATGGTACCAAGCTGGGTTTCAAAAAATTTAGCGTCCTTGCAGAAGTCTCTTAACATACATGTGGAATGTGTTGTGCAGTACCATAAAATATGAACAATTTAAGATTGGTAAAAAGTTATCCAGTTGATGTAGATCTGTTTATATATGGCTTAGCAACTCTCAACGCGTGGACTCGATTTTTGAATGTATTTAACATATTCCGAACAGACGTTCAATTAAAAAATGCCAAAAATCCTCGGGAAGGATGAGGCAAAGGTGGAAGCTAGAAAATCCGAAATTTAACCGCAACTCTAAAAACACATGGGCTCATTGGTGCTTATACCCATGACTGGTAGTGACAATACTAATAATGGTAATAATGCCAGACGACTGTTTTGCCAACCAGATTTAGCAGCCCGCATTAATTTAACGTGTTTTACTTAGTGGATATGAAGTTAATACAGATGCATTCCGCTTATATGCTATGGACACAACTATAAATTTGTCTTCTGTGCACAATGTATTAATACATAGTACAGACATTCCCAGGTAGCACTTCCTGTTTGGCACAAATGATGTCCGAAAAACCCTTGAAGCGCGAAATAAAGAGTTTCGGAATTTACGGCAAAACCATACCCGTAAAGACAATAGATGGAAAATGCCTTGCATTACTTTATAATCAGAACCGCTTGTAACATCCAGATCCGCTTATAACCAGAAAAGATGCAAAGTTAGGTAAAGTTGAAGCTGGGTTGCTCGCTATTTCTAAAAATTCCTTCAATGATTCAGATTCATCAGATTCTGATAAGTTGCTTAATTTTTAGCACATTTAAATGGTTTTTTGCCACTTTACTAAATTAATTACTTTAAATAAATTAATTAGAAATTTAAAAAGTTAAGTACTCAAAAATGTATATTATTCAGTTGTATGGGAGCTATGACATATAGTTGACCTAGAATATTGATATTTAGAGAATAAGTGATAGTTGCGTTAAAACCCTTAAGTTTAAATTTTCATTAAAATATCTATTCATTTACTCGAGTTATTAATTAAATTCCGCTAGCAAAGCTGTTTGGCCCACTGTGCGACCCGCTGAAAACAGATTTTTTTTTCTCGGCAAAAGTTGGCAACACTGCAACCAACATACAATGAAGTATGACATCGGCAAGTCTGTTTGCTCTCACTTACGCTCCCTGGATACATTTGAGAATATGGTCGTGTTTTTTTCTTTTGTTCTTAAAGAAATTATCATTTTTTGATTTTCCCAACCTCTTGGTCAACCTGAAGTTCAATGTACTTGGTAAACGACACACAGAAAGTCCTATTTAAGAACACCCTCCCCAAACCGGTTTACAGGGTTTGTCCGGCGGAAAGTAATAGGACTTAGTCAATTAAAAAAAATTAGTTACAAATTAGAAACACACTTTTTGCTAAAGCAACACCGGGTAAGCATACTTGATCATATCAAACGTCTCTGTCGCAGATTTACCGAGATTCACACAGAATTGAATCGCGTACCTCTGCTCTAACGAACGCTGCATTTTAAGCTTGCACCACTCACAGAAACATGTTGCGCGAAAATGCCTGTGCTGACTCTCCAGGTGCTCAGAGATAACTGACCAGCCACTCGTTCGTTAGCTAGGAACGCCCTCTACCGAATTCAGTCGGTGTGCGCACGCTCCGAAGTACAGCCGCGGCGGAAGAAAATCAGTCCTATTACTTTCCGTTATTGTGGGCCGTTACAATTACTTTGAACAAATTAGAGTGCTTAATGCAGGCTTCAAATGCTTCTGTTCTGCTTTCATTGGTTTTCAGACCAAAAGCTAATGATATTCTTAAAATTCTTGGGTCGTAGTAAGACTAACTTAAGCGAAAGATACCGCCCAAGTTCTTACCATAAACGCTGCCAGCTAGCAATTGGGTGTAGCTACTTTCATGGCTCTCTCAGTCGTTTCCCGGGAAACCAATGCTTTTGGGCTCCGGGGGAAGTATGGTTGCAGAGCTGAAACTTAAAGGAATTGAATAAAGGGCACAAAAAATCAAAGTCTTACCAGGTTCTTACTTTACTTTCTTACTTACTTTAAAAAAGTAGGGCATCGCAGTTGTAATAAAAAAATGCACAAGTTTAAATAATTTTTGTAGTTTATTAGAATTTTGTTTGTTTTTTTTTTTCTTTAGGGAATAAAAATATAAAATTCCTTGACGCGACATGCAAAAAGTGCGCGCGCCCTTGAATGGCTGCCAAAAAAATGCTATGGAACTTTTGCCTGTACATTCGCCTGAACGAAAATGAACTAATTTCTAGGGATACTTAAACTTAAAACAAGGTAAAAACTATTATTAGAATACACACGGGAGGGAGCTGTTTTATAAATAAGAATTAAAATTACAATTAAACAATGTTTTACAATTTCGAACACAAGATAAAATTTACATGGACACAATTTTAAAATAATATTAATTGTTTTGTTTCTTTTTTTTACAAATAAATTGGTGTTGTCTGTTCGTATATTAATTTCAAAGGTGATGCTTAGATTTTCGGTTGCTTTTTTTTTTTTTTTGTTAAAGGGTTCGTAAATATCACTCAATAAATATGTAGAAATATAATAAATATCGTGGGTGAGAATAAAGTGGTAAATATTGATGATTTTATAATCTGATTATCAAAGACAAAATTGCTACGGAGACTCCAAAAAGACTAAATCTGCTGTTAATAGAAAGACTTTTTTCGATGTATGTACTAGTTTTTGTTTTGTTAAGTATTTACCCCCAATTTGGAGCAAATTTGTTATATTTCTTTTAAGTTTTGGACCCTATTAAATTTTTTGAAATTTTAGACGAAAAATGGCAAATCGAAGTCAACTGATAATGGTGCATTACTAAGAATCTTAGAAGTTAGAACTAAACCAACTCAGGCTTTCTTCTACTTCCAATCCCATGTGAGACATGGGGCAACAACCACTCCAGTCTTTCAAAGAACTCTGTATTTGGTCGTCGCTTTGGTCCACATATGTTTCAACATACGAAAGTATTGATGTTGTTATTTTCCAAGTGAAGGAACCGTATAGGAGCACTGGCATTACGTTTGACCAAAAGGGACTGATTTTGATCCAGTGTGGATACGATGAGCATCGCCAAACGGCCGACAGCACCCCAAAAGCACCCTTAGCTTTCTGAAGGCACGACTCCACATCGATTTCCCTACCGCCATGACCAGGTAGCTGAATTGCTGGACTTGTTTAAAACCAGCGCCTGGGATTGTGCGGAACGGAGGCTAAGCGAGGCAAAATTTAAATGGAACTATTTGCAACAATCGGGTCGATATTCATTGGGAATCGGAACGTGTAACAAAATAATATTGAGAAACTGTCGAAAATATTCTCCTCTTGTGTCTCATCTTCCGTAACGCTCTTTGTCCTACTAATATTTTCTACAAAAGGTAAAGTTCGGATAAACGGTTCTCAAGTTATGAACAAAAAAGTGAACCAAGTCCCCCGCAATACCCCTTCCAACCCTAAAAAAAATGCTGCATACTTTTCGGATGGTCACCCTAAAGCTCCATTTACACGACCTGTTCGCTCAGATGACCTGTATATCATCTAAATTTATGGAAAACACAACAAAAAGGCAACGTGCTAGGAATTTTACAGTTCAGGAGGAATGGGAACAAGTTGCTCTAGTTGAGGATAAGAAGAATGTTATTGAGAACAAGAAGACAGATGCGGTCACTTGGAATCAAAAGTAGCAAAACTGTTATTAAAAATATTGCTATCTTGCAAATATTACTTTGCACTAGATCCTGCTTGTACATTTATCGAGAAATATTTCTTTCTGTAACGGTATATGTCGGCATGGTCACCAATAGCTAACATCACCTTCGGGAATTTAGCAATTTTATTAGTTTTGAATGACTTCATTGGGGTCCCCAAACGTAATGCAACTGCTCGATAATGATGCAATGTCATATAAAACTTTTTTTCACTATCCGACATGCAGTAGCACAGAATCCCAATGCTTAAATTAGCTTCTTCATTGGAGACAAGGAACATTTTCTAAAGAGATGGGTTATGTTAAGTTTGTTGATGGTTGTTGTTGATTAGTGATTGTCTCGAGTTGGTTACCAATTTTTGTTTAAAGGAGTAGACATGTAGACTTTGAAAGCCGGAAATGTTCTCAAAGAAGTTCGGCCTCTTCCTATAAATTGTCACAATGTCTTCATCAGAATCTTCCAGTGAGTGAAGGTAAATAGCCCGGCTTAATTTCATTATATTGTCAACTTACAGTAAATGTCAAAAAGTCAAATTCCTATCCACCACTTATTGACTATCTGAAGGTCAAAGTGACAGACAGCTTATGATGCAATTAGGATGAAATGAAATCGAAATTTCATTTTTTGTTGGATTATCTGATACATAGCAGCTATCTGGATGAAGAGAAAACAGCCCTTAGTCTTTTAAATTCAGATAATATACTGATACTGATAAATGTTGACCCCAAGACGAAAACAAAACTCTTTCAATGACTTCTGTCTGCAGATAGTAACCTTAGTTTACTCCACCTTTTAAGGGTTTCTGTGTTGATTGTGCACATTTAAGTCTGAAGACGATGTGAGTTACCTGATCCGACTGCATCTCCTTTGTGATGGGCTCGTTTTCGATGCACTCCAGGAGGAGTTAAATTGCCTGGTTTATAGAGCTTTATAGTATAACTAGGGATGGGCGAATCAGTTATTTTTTAATTGGGGCCTATTTCTATTCTTCCAGCTTACATTTTACTCTGTTATTTAGAAGTTTATGTGACATATAGAGCTCTATGTAGAAGATGAGAAATCGTCTCTTATTGTTATAAGTTATAACATAACTATATGAGATATAAGTATTTACAGCTATATCAATAGCTGCTATGTTTTGTAAAAAATGTTAAATAAGTACATTAACAGGTTTAAGTTTATATTTCAAGGCATAAATTATATGAAAATTACTTTTTGAAAATATTATAATTTTGGCTTTTCTGAATTTAGTCTTAAGACTGACAGTAACGGTTACCAAGTAACAGTTATTGAATATTTCTGGCATCCCTATTGGTAACACCGTTTTTGAGCGAGAAGTCAATGCCTCTTCGACTTCTTATATAACTTCGCCTTGTTTTTCAGACATTAACTGGGACAACAAATAAGTTAAATGGACAATCATACCAGATTTTTATGATCTGGCGTCTTAAAGAAACAATATTTACAATTATTTTAAGCACTCACGTTAGTTATATAAAAAAAATAGCCTTTATAGAGTGATAGTTTACGAACCCTGGGTTATTTGTTTGTTTTGTTTTAGGCTATACATCTAGTTGCACATAAGCCAATATATATATTTATATATATATATACGGCCATATGTGTGTGGTTATTATTCGTAGTAAGTTCAATTAGTTGAATTTGGTTAACAAACATAAAATACTCGCGATTCTATCATAGATAAAATAGTTTCCTTCTGTTGCTGATAGAGTTATACATTTTGATAGGTTATATATAGCAAATTCCTTAACGATTTAAATAAAATACATTTACACATACACATACATATACACATTATTATGTAAGCATGCAAGTACATATTTACAAAACTAACACAAGCCCCTGTAAGTAATCGAAAACAAATTGCCAACTCTTAAGTAGTCATCTATCTGATCACGGGTTCTGCATGCTCTGCCTAAAGTCTAGTTGGTATACATGCATATATAGAATCTGTGGAGCCTTAGCTTAAATTAGTTAATACATAAACATATGGTTCTCCCTCTGAATACTGACATCGAGTTTTCATGTATGTGTGTGTGTGTGATATACGGGTTAGGTTTACATATTTATATAGATGCATGTGGTTGTATATATCTGGGTTTAGGGCATAATATCAACGTTTTAACTCTTACTTTAACCCCTACTTAAATGGTATGGTGTATAAAATGAAAAAAGTATCACGATTGACCAAACATAGATCGAAATAACCGTTAACTACAAATGTTTCTTGCTGTTTCCGTTGTGTATTAGCATTGAGTATGATGTGGGGAAAGGAGGAGATGATGACAGTAGGCGCCCAGCGCCTCTGTCTCTCTCTCTATCTGTCTCCTAGTTTCTGGTCTAGTTTAAGTACTTGCGACACCGCTTAGAGCCACAGGAGCAGGGTATTTTCTCATCCTCAAAGGGGAACTTGTAATCGTAGGTCAGCTCCTCACCCTGAACAATGCGACGCAGCGCAAAGATGATGATGTGCTTGTGACCCAATATGTCAACCACCTTGGAGTAGCAATTCGGCTGTGTGGGAAATATAAATCAGCATTAGACATCAGGCTATATAATAAGATGCTGAGTTTTGCTTACCTCACAGGAGTGATTGATGAAGCGTGCCGCATTGCCACGCATGGTGGCATCCACCACTAAATTTTCATCGATCTTAAACATGTAGCAACCAATGCCACGACTGTCATAATACCGCTCCCGTTTGTCCGTCAATGTGGAGCGTATTAACTCGCCGGCATATTCAATGACCATTTCACCTGCAAGAATTCATAAAATTAGTAACAGAAACTTAAACATTTTGAAGCAATTGAAACGAAATATGAAAAGTGATGCAACGTAATCTGTAGCTCAGGGCTTTTTACGCTTTGCTAAAGCTAGTACCTAAGGGAAAAATATGAAGGGTCGACCTTCCATCAGTAATAACAACAGCTGAACAAGCGAATTATATTAAGGCACGCATCTAAATCTCACGACTCAAATAAAGGCCTGATTTCGGACTGTACAAATAGTAAAGCTGCCTTCTCACTGTTCGACACATGAGAAATGGTGTTCTATGTAGTAGTCCTGCTTTTTATGTTTTAAATTTAAAAAGCTAGTTAAATTCATGGGAAACTGCAGGCCTTCTAGATATCATAGGTCAAGTGTCGAACAGTGTGAAGGCAGCCTAATATCGTGTGCTGAACATATAAAGCGTCTTAAAAAAAAACCACCAGTAAACCGGTTTCTGCAGATCGATTATGACATGAACCAAGGAGTGGGACCGTGAAGTCTTTTCGGACGAAAAAAATTCAATTTGGTGGGTTTTGATAGCTATTCCTATTACTTTCATGATCTCAGAAAGGAAGAGCCTATGTTAGATCGATTGCACAGCCGGCGGTGCACTATGTTGAGACCCGTCGGGCCAATATGAAAATCAGATTTTTCACTGTTTCTTGTATAATGATAGTTTGACTATGGAAGGTATTTTAGAAAAGTGGGCGTGTCAACGCCCCCTCCGCCCACAGAAATCGGAAAAAGAAAATTTAAAGCAATTATAAAGTAGAGACCCCAATTTTGATCAGGTGAATGTCATTTCAAATGTGGCCTGAAATTTGGTCCAGATCGCATAATAAATATAATTTATTCAATAGAAAAAATTGGTATATACGCTTGTGCATCGAATTGCGCAATATTTTCAATTGTGAAACCTGATCAGAATCAAAGCCAACGCTTTCAGCGAAGATCGAAAGACTGCACGGGCTTGTTTATCATTTGGAATAGGTCGGCTTTTCCAGGATTTAATGCAAGTAATCTTAATAGGACACAGATAAACTAGCCACGCTAGAGCAGCTATGCTTGCCGCTTGAGGCAGTAATCTTGCGTTATGTTTTGTCTGCGGAGAGGTCGGTTCTTTCTTCTACCTTTTATATTGGGTTATTTTTGGACGTCAACTGTTTTTTTAGTTAAATAAGCTCACAGATATGTTTTTTGAACCTTATTCTAAGATTTTGCCAATTCCATAAATTTGCAGAAAAATTTCGGGCTTGATCTTTTAAATACTGATTTTCTTCCAAAACGCTGCCATCATTTTCTATAAAAGCTTGTTTACGCCAGACTTTTAGCAGATCTCATTGATGATTAAGATGTTGCTTCCTAATAAATCAAATAACGGAAAAAACAATGGCTTATGTTCTGACAGATGACAACTCTACAACATGTATATAGACACTCACGAAAAATTTGAAATTTTTTTTAAACTCTTTGGAAAGTTCAACTTTCTTCAAAAGTGCAGGGATTATTGGTTAAATTCAATTGTTAGAAAAATAGAACGAAACAGCAACAATTAGTATCAACTTATTATAACTTCAAAGAATTAAATTCATTTTGAATTTTTAAATGATTTTTTGTCAGAGATATCCAATTTGAAATTTCACCGAAATTAACCTTTAAGAAAGCACGTGTTGTCAATTACTTTTCACTTTAACAGTGATTTAAAACTAAACTGTTGAGTTAACATTTTAGTATAAACCGTTTAATCATTTCTTCGGTACATTGAAAAACGATTTGAATATCGAAGTAATACTTAACCATGAAGGAATATTACTTCATTAAGTAATTAAAACTAAGTTAAAGGACTGTTCCCATTTCCTAGTGATTTAAAAATGAAAATGATTGTAATTCCGAATCGTTTTCAAGTCCCGAAAACTCGAATGAAAGTTGAACGTCGAACTAAAAGGAATGGTAACATGTACAATTTCGATGAACACTGTGCATGAGGTAATGCGGAATTACGAACAGCAAACATGTTTAGAGTTCCCAGTTATTTGCCTCTCGCCTGATAGGTTAGTGTGTGTACCACATATTTTGATAAACGAAATAATGTTAGAACTAAAACAGAACCTTTTACCGGTACCAGAACCGAAAACATATATTCGATTCGGCTTAATTCCCGGCATTTTAGTAAATCTTTAATGTGAAACTTCTGTTCCACAAGTGGTATCTGGGAGATCACAGTATAAAAGTGAACAAATGGATAACTTAATCACGCTTAACAGAAGTTAAATAAAGTGTCACTTCATTGGCATGTTTTTGGCAAATGTTCCTTCGAAAATAGGTACCGCAAACAATAAGGATATTGAAACTTTTTCGATAGTTTGGACGTTTGCCCTGGAAGGTTTTCAATGGGCGGAAAATGGTTAAAAAAAACTGCGAAATTTGTCTAAAATTTCTATTGTGAAAAAACTTCTGGGCCTGGTTGGACACTTGTCCGGGAAGGTTTTCCCTTAGAGCCAAGTTAAAGTTGTTGAGTTTTTGCGATAACAAAAGCTCTAAAAACCATAAAGACTTGATAGCAGTAGTGTGCCTGGTTGTAGACTGAACGGCACAAAAATTTGGTAATTTTTTTTATAAGTTTCGAGTATCATGAAGATATGATAGATGACAATTGTAGACGCGTAGTCTGGTTCGATCAAAAAGTCCAAAATGGCGGATAAATTGACCGGTAAAAATTGCAAAAAATGTTTAAATTCTTAAGGTTATCATGAAGATTTCATAATTGGCAATTGAAGACGGTAAAGTCGCGAAATTTGCAAAAAATCCAAACATGGTTTCGATTGTCATGAAGACGCTTAAAAATAAACTGCAATTTTTTATTCTCAGAATTTTATACCGAGTTTAGAATTTAAAGAATATTTATTGTTGGCAATTGAAGACGGGTAAATAGGAATAATCGATCAATATACATTTTATAAAAAGTTTGCAAAAATTCGTATTTGAGTTCTGATTGATATGAATACGGGTAAATGGGAGGTTTTGAAAAATCGCAAAGTTTGCCAAACTTTGTAATGAGTTTATATCAAGGCTGCAAACCACTAAAATTTTGCAGAAGGTTCGGTCCGGGGGTTCGAACCCGTTGTAAAGACAAAGGTTCGGTTCGCGGACCGGTTCCTGAAACCCCTGAACCCAAGGTTCTGGTTCGAACCTCGGTTCGCTAGAACATAAAAGATAACAAATCATATTTTTATTTCGATTGTTTAAAATTATGTCAGCTAAAGAATTTAATAACTAAAATAGTAATTGAATTCTTAATCTGTCATTTAGAACTTTTGAGAGCTAATTAGTATTATAACTTTTAAGCGCTGTTCATCTATATTAACTTTTTTTCGTATAACTGATACCTAAGCAGCACAACAAGTATAAGTAGTTAAGGCTATAATTTTTAAGTCCTCGGTTTTTGGAACATTTTGAAATCTCGGGTCTAAGAACACTGAGAATTTCAATATCCCTGATTTAACTCCCGTAATACTCCTAAGGGTTTTCGCCTGGACCACTGTAATCTTGTCAGGTGTGACTTCGCCGCGATACCATAAATTTGGCTATATCACCATATCGGAGGTAGCCGTGAAGTTAGGACTTGATTCCTGAGTGACAGCTTTTTCTTGGAGTTTCGGAGCCATTTCATGCGCCGTACTTTAGCAGCCACTGCCTGAGCTATTGCCTTGATCCGGTGTCCAAAAGTCAGTCTTCTGTCGAGTGTCACCCCAAGGTATTTATGGGCTGCTTTATGCTCTATAAGCTGACCATGCAAGAATAATCCCGGGCAGGTCCGTGCTTATGGCAATGTTCCATCTAGCCGCCCAGTTGCCAAACATATTCTAGTAATTTTGAAGGGCATCTGTAGCTGAGTATATGCATTTAGGAACACGAAGAACACATTGTAATAAACAATGCTTTGTGAAAGATTTTAAAAGAATTACTCGACATGAAAAGCAAGCGATATTAAAGTCACCTGATTGTGAATCGTTCAGCTTTAAAGAAGTTTTATAAATTGGTTATATACATTTTGAATTACTTTCCCAAACATATGTTTTTAGGTGAAGTCTTTTCTAAGGAACTCTAAATGCAAAAATCTTTAAGATTTAGTTAGCATTTGCACATTTTGTGGATTAAGTTCACCGCGTCACACAGTCTAGCACTAGTTTTTTAGACTTTTCTATATGCAATAGATTTCGTATTGTGTGAGTAGAGAGTTTTCTACAAAGTGTGCGATCTCTAGAGCGTGTACATCATATAAATAGTGATCGTATAAATCTGACATAGGATTGAAGAACTTCTTTAATGATACCAGATAGATTACAAAAAATCTCTGTTTGTCTCTGCATGTGTCGTTAAGAAAAACTACTTTATTTTGTGAACCGAACATAATTTTTGGAAAAAGTGGTCCGGTTCGGGTTCAGGTTCGAGGGTGCAAAATTATGGGGGGTTCGGTTCATGGTCCGGTTCGGGGAACCCAAAAAACCCGAACCGAACCGGTTTTAAGGGGTTCGGGTTCGGACCGGTTATATTATCATGAAAATGCGTAAATTGACGGATGGTGAAGATCGAAATGTCCAATCCACAAATTTCGATAGGTAAAGATTTAAAAAATGGCAATTGCTTAACAAAATTCGCCTTTTTAATAATAATCAATCAATTGACTATGAAAATCTATGAGTTTTTATTGATAACGCAAGATTTATAAGCGTTTGAATAAAAATTAATAAAATTGAACCTGGCGCTTCGACAACGACAAGAAATAGCTGCGCTAAATTTAAATGCTTTAAGACAACTAGTTTAAAAAATTTCAATAAGTTCTCTAAATCCTATCTTAAGCAAGGGCGGCAAAACGGGGCGATCTAGCTCAGAGCGACGAAAAGAGAGTTTTATTGCGCTCCCGCTCCGCCCTAAATTAACTTTAGTGACTTTAAAACACAACGTCAATAAACTTTCAACTATTTAAAACTACTTAAAATTAAACATAGAAATTCATGCTTACCCGCTTCAATATCCTTGGTGCAATAGAGGCCACGTCCATGGATGTGTGAACGGAAAACGCCCACATAATCCTTGTAGGTCTCTTTCAGAGTGCGATACTTCATGGCCATGGGTAGATTGCTGCCAGTGCCGCGTCTGTCAAGTAATTAAAACTTAGTCCAGTCACTCGAACAAACACCACTAAGAAACTTACCTAGGCACCAGCTCATTGTCCGAGGGTTGCACAAACACCTGAATGGGCTGCTTGCGATGCCTGGAGGCTAACCAGCTGAACATGTCGTATTCCGAACGAGTGGCATACGGTTCACAGCGGGCACTTTCGTAGGGATTCTCTTGTAAATCATCCTGATCGGAGCCATAGTCCAGCAGGGTGTGATTATCTACACCAGAGGAGCTGGTGCTGGCATTGGTGCTCGCACTTGCCGCAGTGGAGACATTGCCGTTACGTTTGTGATACTTGGGCGTATACTTGGAGCACTTCTCCACACCGGGCAACTGTTCGATTAGATATTTGAGGGCATTGGTCTTGAGGCCAATCATTTGAATGCCACCCATATCGGCCAGTGGACCTTCTGGCAGAGGGGAAAGACCGTGGGCACGTCGTGCCACCTGCACGGCTTCAAATACTTTCTCCCAGATTTCTGTTATAGAGCTGGACTTGTAGGTGAAGCCATCTTCACTTTGTATTTCGTAGAGCAGGTGAGGACCAGTGATTTTCTTTGGGCTCACGCAGGGGGGAGGCGGCGGTGGCGGCAGCTCGGGAGCAGCGGCTGAGGGTAGCTCCGTGACAACCTGGGGTAAGTCTTTGCTGGTCACGGATTTTTTCAGTTCCAGCTCTACTCCCGCTTGCAACTGTTTGAGTTCTAGGACATGTGCTTCGGCCATTTCATTGATATAACTGGCGGCGGCTTCCACAGCAGCGGTTTCTTCGGGTGTGGCCTCAAAGGCTTCACTAGGGGTGGACGAAGATGCCGCAGCTGCGGCGGCTGTGGTGGCCAAGACATCCTCCACCATTTGCTGATAACCCACACTGGACTCTACCTCGGCTGTGGTGGCTGTGGCTAGAGAATCGGCACAATCATCATTGGTTAGATTATCTAGGATTTTGCTAATCTTTTCCTTAACGGCAGGCTCCTCACTGTCCGACATGTCGTGATCATGGCTGGTTGAGGCAGCCATTTTGAGACTAAAGTCATCCTCATCATCGTCTTCAGGGTCATCCAAGTCTTCCTGATGATTACTAAAGTGTTCAACAGGGGGATCCATTTGATAGCTATGCTTTTCCATTAGGAACTCCATTTGTGGAGGAGGCTGACATTTCTGCGGCTGTGGCTCCTCTGATGGCTGCTTTTCAAAGATAACCTCGGTAAAGTTTGACTCCAAAACAGGTGGCTCCATAATGGGTACAAGAGGTTCACTGCTGCTGGACTTGAGCTCTGTTTCGTAGACGGGTGAGGTGACATAACATTTGCTTAGACTGCCCGTGGAAGCCATTAATTGTGGCTCTATGATGGGCTTGGGTGGAGTGGGTGACTGCTCTACGGGCTCACTGATGAATGTAGCGGGTGGTTCCTGCCTTTGTTGCATGGGTAAAACACGATTGGTGGGTCTGCTGCTGCTATTAGCTGCAGGCAAAGGATTTACCACATTTGTGGGCAAGGTACTGGAGCTGAGGGGGGCACACGATTCACCAGTTCGGGTTCTGTGGAGTCTAAGGCAAAGTCAGAGTCCCCCCCGGTTAGGGTGAGGGTCAGAGGCGGCGGCGGTGTAGGTTGTGGCTGAGGCGGTAGAGGCGGCGGCGGCGGCACTGACTGCGGTTCGGGCAAGACTGTCACCGTGGTCATGTTGCTCGCCATGGTGGTGGTGGCTGCTGGGGGGTAACTTGGGCAGGGGTTTCATTACTTTCGGTTTCACTTCCACCTTGTGTATGGGTCGTATTAGATTGGTTTTCTTCTGCAAAGGCTTGGAGGCTATGCTGGGTGGTGCTCCACAGTTGGTTCCTGCGGTGGCTTTGCTTTTCAGATGGGAGGATTTTAAATGATTTGCCTTGAGCTGCTGAGCCTGCTGTGTGGCTATAGAGGTGGGTAACACCTTGTTGATCACCTGAGGTGTTACTTTAGTGAGGCCAGAGTTTTGTAGCTGGGCCTTTCGTTTAACCTGGTTGACGGGGGGTATTTTGGCCGTGACCACCAGAGGAGTAGAGGGATTATAATCCAAGCAGCTGGAGTTGACTGAAGTGGGCACCGATTGAAACTGGTAGTTGGTAAATTGCGTGTTGGTTTCATCCTGACTCTGGGGTTGCTGTTGCATTATAAAGCCAGTATTTCCCGTGTTATCAGCTCCGGCGGTATTATTGAGCACCACATAGCCTGCGGGCAAATCTACTCCAATGGGCTCTATTTTACTGGCCTGAAACACTTGGGTGGTGGTGGCCGAGAAGCTGGCATTCTGACTCAATACCCCCGGCATGGCGGTGGACACAAATTGCTGTGAGGACATGACCGTATTTTGTACTATGGTCTCCAGGCCATAGTACATGGGTTGAGTGGCCAATATCACTTGGGGTGTACCCGTGGTGAAATCTAGACCAGTGGCTCCTCCAGCTCCATTACTGCTTAAGATCAATGGCTGCTGATTGGGATTATGCTGAGAGCTTTCCGTGGCCAGCTGCAGGGTTTGCGGTTGTATGAGTGTGCCAATGACCTGGGGCTGGGTTTGCAGTGGAGTTAGCATGGGAGGTGCAGTGGTTAAAACCAAATTGCCACTGGCATCGGTTTGCAAAAAAGTGGCTCCTGCGCTGGGTCCCGAGGTGGTTAGAAACGTGGGCGTGGCTGTGGCCTGCTTGAAGTCATTATTATGCGTGGGTATGGAAATGTATTGCAAAGGCTGTGACTGACTACCATCACCGGTGGTGACAAAGGAAATGATGTTCTGTGGCTGGGCTTGGGGTATCAGCAGCTGGGGTGTTTGCTGTGGAGGATTACTTTGAAATAACAGCTGGGGTTGCAGTAGATTTTGTCCCATAAGTTGAGTGGCTCCCGCCGAGGTGGTGACCGTGATGGGTGGCTTGGCCTGTATGGGCTTGGATTTTAGTTGCTTCTGCTTGGCGGCTGCCTGTTGGGCAGCTTTGGTGGCCACTGTTTTGTGTGGCTTGCCCACCTGGGGCAGGGGCAACAAAATCTTTTTGTCTGTATTGGTGGCTTGCAGGGTTTGATAATTGGCTGGGGCTGAGTTGGCCTGTGGCAGCTGTATAAACTGCTGGGTGCCATCCGGATTGGTGGACACGGCTATGAGCTGTGGTGGTGGTGGGGGTGGAGCCGTTGGTTGAGTTAAGGTAAAGCCACCGCCTAAGTTGGCCGCCAAACTTTGTAAGGAATTGGCATACATTTGTAGCTCCTCATTGCCATTGGTTGTGGCTGGTGCTGAAGTGGGCTGGGACAGAAAGAAGGATTGGGGTTGCCAGCCAAAGTTTAGATTTTGTACTTGGGGAAAAGTGGTGGCCTGCAAGTAGGCATTGGCCTGCAATCCTAAAGCCTGCTTTTGTAGCTCATTCAAGCTTTCCGAGCTTAGTTGTGGCTCCGTTTCGGTTTCACTGGAGGACAATTGCTCGCAAGTGGGTAAATGTCGCTGAAAGGAATCATAGTTGCGATAGGTACACTGACAACGTTCACACTTGACCTGACCCGTAAACTGCGCGGTGGATAAGTGACCATCTCCGCCTATGATACGAAATTCGGTTATGGAATCATCCACGCCATCCATTTGCATTATGCGTGCCTCATTCTTTTCATAATAACGCTTGGCTGCACTCCAGGTAAAGCTTTTGCTCAGCATGCTGCTGGCTGCAGAGGCATCTGCTTGGGAATTGTCACTGAGGGACTGACGTCTGGTTACTCCCGTGACGGTGGCCATTTCCTTTTTTACTACGCTGCTGATTGCTGAGACTCAGGAGCATACCCTCGGCTAGATTTTTAGACAATTTGCGACGTTTAATGGCGGCCACACTGTTGCCATCTAGTTTGGGCCAAGCACGGGTTTTGATTACCTGCACTTGGCTGGGTGTGCGTGCAGCTGATAGCAGGGCATCTTCCACGGGATTGCTGGCGGGCCAGCAATGACCCAAACTATTGGAGTTTCGGGTATCCTCATCACAATTAACGGTTTCATCCTTGGACTGTTCACTCAAGGCAAACAGTTCACTTTTATCGCCCAAATCTTCATACATAAATATATCCAACATGGATATGCCATCTAGCAAATCATGTGGCAGATCCTCAAAAATGGCATCTTTAATCTCAGGTGGCAATAGATCAGCATTCTGTTGAGCACTCTCCTCCTCGGTATTCTCATCCTCTGCCCAGTCGTTGTCCAAAATATCGCTACGCAAGAGGCTGTTGTGCCAGCGTGAGATCTTAGCCATTATGAGACTACTATTCGATTGACTATGATCTACCGTAAAGTTGCGTCCCACATCCAGGGCAGTCAGGGTGGAGCTGTAGCTATTCTGTATGATGGTGCGCACGGTATACTCCACTATTTTCCAGGGTTCCTTGGAGGACCAGTACAGGCGACTGCATAGGAAATTAATGGGCACCAAAGCCTCATACGTGTCCGAGAAACGTGGCACTATGGCTCCCAGTTGTCTGACCTCTAGGGAGCCTATGTGAAATTGTACCTTAGAGGGTTCCATTAGCTTTTTGCGTTTACGATCCAATTCCACATACACCGGACGGCACACCTCAAAGTTGGTTTCATAGGTCACACTGGGGGAGCCATTGGCTTTCAAGGCATTGCCATTGCGTGCATGTGCAGGACAATACATGGTTTTGTCTGTAAGAAAAGCACTTTCTATGCTTCGCGCACAGGGATAATGATAATGTTCACCACAGGAGCGCACATTACAGCCCACCGTGGCTCCACGATTACCACAAACCGTGCACTTGATCATGCGTCCGCGTGCTACAGCACTGTGTACATTTTGGAGTGAACCATCTATCTCCTCAAATACCTCGGCTGACCACATGGCACAATTGGTATGCACCCAACAATCCTGACCGCAGTATAACAGTCTGGCCTCCTCTGCAGACAATCCCTCGCCACTTTTACGACAAAATAGACACACGCGAGTATCCAATCTCATTTTAATGCCACAACTGCCCAAATCATCCACCTCCTCTAGGGGTATGTCCAACATTCCCGTGCTTAAGCTGTGCGTATGGGAGTTTTCCGCGTAGACGGTAGCTGCCCCCTGCTGTAAATCATCATAACTCACACACGACTCAAACATATCCTCTTCCAAAGCATCGGTGCAGGCTTTGGTTTCATTTTGAAACCAAGGGAATTGTTCACTCAATAGCTCCTTGTAGGCTATGTCCAGCTCATCGCATTGACTTTGCTGTATCACCTGACTCATGTCATAGTTGAATTCCGCCAAGGAAACGTAAGCATTCCCCGAAATCTTTTGCTTAATGTCCACCAAACTGAAGGTAGGACTGGGCGTTTGATATTGTAGGCAAGTGCAGCAGCTCTTGATGTTGTTATCCTTAAACTCGTAGACATCATCACTGTTTTGGGATTCACCATCGCTGCCGGAGAACTGTAAAGCCTTGGGCTGTAGTTTGCCCAATTTGCCACAACTGCAGCGTAGCTTCTTGCGCGGACTGAGCTTGAGCAAAGCACAAGCCTGTCTGGATTTGCTTAGCAGCTTGATCACACTGTACAGACTGGCCTTGAACTCCTCCATTACCGCCTGACGCCATTCCTCCGCCTTGTGGCGTGAATTGTCGCTGCGTCGGGCGCATTTCTTGCATATAAACTCTATGGACTCGGGTAGAGTGCTCAACAGATTGTACTGCTCATCGCTTAGTCCCTCGCATTTGGAGTGCACCCATTGGTTACAGTCACCGCATTCCATCATCTTCAAATCAAAGTCGTTGTCATCGTAACACTTCTGGCAAATGGGACAATAGTTGCCCTTTTTGCGCAACTTGAAGCAGGCGGTACACATGGGTAAGTTGCCCACAAATTTGGATACCTTGGTAGTGGAGCAGGATTTGCATTTGAGACAGTTGACACAGATAAGAGGACGATCGGCGCCCAGGAGACGCTTGCTGGTGCCCAAGCAAGTGCTGTGATAATTCTTCTGACACTTTTGACACTTGACCTTGGAGCCGGATGACATGTTGCAGGTATAGCAGACGGTACAGCGTGGACACAGCCAGTTGAGACGTTGGGTCAGCTGATTCATCGATGAGGAGCTTGTGGGATTAACTGTGGTATCCAGCAAACTGTCCTCAAAGGAGCTATGCTTCAGATTGTACTCATCCTGCACGCAATACTGATGATATGGCTCACAGCAGCAGGCGCAAAAGATCAACGGATCCAGACCAGTGGAGCCGCAAAGAAAGCAAAGCGCACGCTGGGCCACCGTTTCGGTGACTATCAAACCAAAACCGGTTTGGCACACCTCGGCTGGATCGTAATTCTCCCAGAAATCAATGGAAATCAAGGTGCGTTGACGTGTCACCTCCTTGGAGCGTCCCTTGGGCAAGTGGTTGACGTTTTCTCTTAAGGTATTGATGCTGGGTTTCTTATGAGCCAATAAATTTCTGGTGGTGACCTTTGAAGTCTTTTTAACTTCAGGCTGAGGAGGCTGAGGCAGGGCTGGAGGGCTAGGAGCTTTGCAAGTGGCACAATTGTCATTCTCATCCATCACTATTTGGGGTTGAGGCTCTGCCTGCTGTGGCTGTATCTCTTCCGCCGCTGCCGCCTCCTCTTCCTCCTCACCAAAGGTGGCCAAGGGTTGTCCCAACACTATGGAAGCACTGCGACAAACATGCTTAACACGCGGTCCCTTGAGGTCTATGCGCTGACGCTTGAGATTATCACCATTGGGTGGTGGCTCCACCACCACTTCCACTGTAGCCTCCTCTGTGACTGTTGCATCTTCTTTCGGTTTGGGCTTGGTGTTCAGCTTGGGGAACAATGGCTTCTCCAGTATGGCTGGCCTTAGGAGTGGAGTACTGCCAAAGGTTACATTATTTTCGGCCAAAGGATTTGTATTGGATTTCCATTTAATGGAGCTAATGGTAGCCGTGGCTGTACGTCTACTAGGGCCAGTGGGTGATACCAGCAGTTCCGTGGACTTGTCCTCCTCCGCACGCATATTGCTGGGCAAAATGGCCAACAGACGACTCTTATGTGCCGCCGGCAGCTGCAAGGACATGAGACACTTTCGCAACCAGCAGGCCGTGCAGCGTTCTTTGTGCAGCTTTTTGAAATTCTTCATTAGACTTTTGGCTGAGTGTATGCTGCAGCTGGCACCTGGGGGGATTAGAGAATGACAGTTGTTTAGTAGGGGGGTAAATAAAGAGGGTTTTGATGACTAGAGCCTGGATATTTTGGCATATGGGACCTTCCATATCAAAAAATTTTAACTATACTTAAATAAAAATACCCCAAAAAGCTTTTCCCCTACCGTCAATAGATTTCAAATGTGGAATATTCCTTAAACGCTGTGTGACCTCATACAGACCGGACTGACGACAACACTAGCTCAATGGACGCCATCTTGAGGTCAGGGCGTAAATCCTGACAAAACGGCCTCAAAATGTGGGACAATGTCAAATACTTGCTAGTCGTTCTGGATAGGAAGCTACTCTGGATTGACAACATAGGTGACCGCTTAAAAATGGCAACAATTGCTCCTTTCTCATTCAAAAAGGCAAAAGTACACTGGCTTCACACAGCCGTAATACGCCCGATACTAAACATTTTACGTGTCACTACCAGCACTCGGGAGTCTAGTACCCCAAGACTTTGTAGCAAAACAGATAGCTACTACAACAGCCTTTAGACTACGAGAATCCGATACCTGGAGCGGGGGTAATTCCTGACATTCCACAATACTTAGCCAACAAGTGGGTATGCCGTCAAATACAGACTACTGTATACCTCGAACGACGTTCGACAAATCCTACGACATCTACATTCCAAGCCAAAGCGAATGGGAAAACCTTTCTCATAGCTGAGCTAGCGCTATAAATATCTACACGGATGACTTTAAGCTCGACGGGAAAATAAGGAGGGGGCGTTTTCTCCCCCGACCTAAAACTAAACGCTATCGTTCCGCCTTCCTGACCACTGCAGTGTGTACAAAGCAGAGGTGGTAGCCATCCAAGAAGCTACCACCAAAGTAGGAAACGTATATATCTACTCGGATGGTCAAGCTGCCCTGAAGGCACATAAATACAATTAACTCTAAACGCTAACTGAATATCGCTTATTCCTTAATGAGATTGGCCGACTCTTCAGTATTCACCTGATATGGGTGGAGATGGAAATAAGTCTGCGGACAAACTAGCCAGACTAAGCACAACCATCGAGCTTTTTTCGGAGAAGAGCACGATAGGGGTAGCTAGAGGTAACCTAAATACAAGTTTCACATAAAAACCAAAACACTACCGAAACTTCCTCGTGTTCAACATTCAACCTAAATCGAACTAATACACTTAACTTAATGTACGCGGATGACATTGTGATGGTAGCAGACAATCCCTTAACCCTTCACCAAATGATCCATAACATCGAGACATACTGCATATTGTGGGGCATGGAAGTCAATAAGGCAAAATCCGAGATTATGGTGTTTAGAAAGGGCCGCAGACTGGCAGCATCGGAAAACTGAACGTTTCAGGAGGAACAGGTCAAGGTGGTACCGGAGTACAAAAACCTTGGGGTTATTCTGACACCTACAATGAGCTTCAAGAAGCATGTGGCAGCCAGGACAGAAGAAGCAAATGCGAGTAAAAACTCGGTGTGGGCGAACTTCATCAACAAAGGTACAGTGAACAGAGCATATAAATGGAAAATCTTTAACTCAGTGAGCGGAACAGTACAGTGCTACGGAGCACAAGTCTGGGGTGGAAAAATAAAGGAAGAAGCAGGCCAATTGCAGCGATATTTTCTAAAGAGAATACTCAAGATACCAGAAAGCACACCGAACTTCATATTGGGAATTGACGCAGGACTAACACTTCATCTCAAATACCTGTCAAGAATATTATTTGAGTATGAAGATTCTAGACTCCCGCATATCCTCGCTGAGAAAATGATGCGAAATAATTCGGGGTAGTTTGCGAGGCTTAGAGAAATGATCGCGTATCATGGCATATCACTCGGAGACAACCACTCGAACCCAGATTGGATTGACCACAATGTTCGGTTCCTAAACTCATCAAAAAGCAGATAACCGCATGCAGCACATGAACAAGGCGTTAGTAAATGCAACAAGGATATATAAAGACCTTAGTTATGCAATCGGACCAACATATTGCAACGAGTTCTTCAAGCAAAGCGAGATAACTTGGGTAATGAAGGCCAGAGGAGATCTCTTATGGTTAAACAGCTGCCCAAGAAGACTTGTAAATGGAGGTATTTGCTCACTTTGCAATATGAATGAGCAGGAGGATATGCATCATTTTGTGGGCCGATGTCCAATACTGAGGGAATTTCGTTGGCGATATTTTAAAACTTGTACGTTTACTGAAGAAGAGGTGCTTATGACCTTGAATGGGGGGAAGGGATGGAATAACCTGGCTTCATATTATAGAAGAGTTGTTATAAATGAAATTTTTTAAATATTTATAAAAAAAAAAAGAAAAAGAAGAGATCCCAGCACTACTACATTTTATTCTGTCCACACAATGGTTCAGTATTGACACCTCTCGGGATTAAATGGTTTAAAGGGTTAACAGGGAATATCGCAACGGGCCCATGTGGCTTAATTGAAAGAGCGACTTGTCACAGTCGGTCGGACTGTGTTTTTCAAATATTATGTCCTAAACAATTAACACTTAATCAAATGTCTGTTAAATTTGATTCACCGAGCTATAAAACTTTTATTACCCATGTAAATAATCCAATTTCTGACCAAAGAAAACAAGAAAACAAACAAAAGAAACTTCAGAAAAAACTTCGACATTAATTACTGCAGAATAACTCTTGATTAGCAATCGATTATCCAATCCGGCACTAAAACAACGCTGCTTCTGGATGCCAGGAATGTGCTTAGCACTCGCGAATCTAGTTTTCAACTCCCCTTTCGTATAGAAAAATACATCAATCCCTTGAAAATGAAATTTTGACCATCGAATCAGAGCATCTGGAGTAAGGATGGGTTGTTGACACGTCTATAAAACACACAGTCATTTCACCCAACAATTCAACAATCCGTCAATTCAACACAAAACAAAGTCTTCACAAAACAATTTCAACACACGTCAATACAACAAAGTCATTCACCAAACACAACAATTCAGCACACGTTAATTGAACACAAAACAATTTGAACACGTCAATTCAACACAAAACAAAATAATTAATTTAATTTTTTTAATTTTTTGTGAAGACTGTTTTGTGTTGAATTGACGTGAGTTGAATTTACGTGTGTTGAATTGACGTGTTAAAATTGTTTTGTGTTGAATAGACGTGGAATCGGATGGGTTCACCATGGGTGATTTCTCTTTTAAAATGGCGCTCCTTTACCTTAAATGATTAGCCTTTAAGAAACGATTTTATAACGTTGTGGGTCCGTCCCTTTTTGTGACATAGATGATTTTGTTAACGCTATTTCCTATCTTTTTCACGTGTTCCACTATAATCTTCTGTACTAAATGAAAAGCCGCAATATCATGAACAGAACGACCAAACTCTTAAGCAGGATCTCATTTCACTCACGATAATAATAGACCACTGGATGGACTGTGCACTGATTGGTATTGAAGTGGAACGATTGAGCAGCATCTTGAGCCACGAACGCGTTATTTTCAGAGAAATCATAGTGAACCAGCAACTCGCCGTGAGACAAATTTTCTTTCCTCTGCTTCCCAAAAGTAGACTGTTCTTTAGCGATAAAATAATGAGGCTTCAATTCTTTCAATCGTTTAGAAAGTAGATCGACAAATTCATTCGTCGGATGTATTTAAGTTTGAAAGGTGCATTGTTTTGGTCTTAATTCAGAAAACTTACTAAAACCGGATGCGCCGTCTTATACTCTTTGATGAAGGTCCTTTATATTATCAAGAATCAAATGCTTTTGTTTCACCCTCTTCTCTCCGTTAATTTTAACAGGTACTGTGTCTCTAAACCCTGGTATTATTCGACTATTTTTCTACCTAGAAACTGCGTACTTTTTCCACAGTCTCACTTGATAGTGACAGTTGGCGAAGCAAACGCTCCTTTCAGTTCTCTTAAGCGTTTTACTTTTCGAATACGGAAGCTTCACATCGTGCACCGCGAGGCTACTGTCAAAATCTGCAGGCGTTCGGACTAACCATCCAACATTTCTTCCAATTCCAACTTTCTTTGGCATATCCCACATACTCTTTTTAGCATATATCTCCGGGCTCTAGTGATAACTTACCCTCTGTTTGGCGGCACTGCAGTTGCAGCTGCTGCTGCGGCTGATTGGTAAGCGCAGAGGAGGATATTGTTTTCTTGGTCATCTTGGAGATGAACTTACGACACACCTCGCAGGCAATGGCATTATACTTGCGTGCCTGGGCCAATTCCTTGTTGGTGACGGTGGAGCCACATACAGAGCAAACTGGTACAGCTGGAAGAAGATCTCCCATTATATAACCTTAACTGATCCTTACAAACTTGAACTTACCTGCTGGGGAACTCGTTTGATTAAGTGTGGCTGCACCAAAGGCTAGGGCGGGCGCTATGACACTTGTGGGCGACTTGGCTTTACTGAATGAACTCGTCTTGTCCATTTGCTGGAACTGCAAACGCGGTTCACGCAAAACAAAGCTGCTGGTGTTCAGCTTTAGGCTGCCAAAGCTGGCGAAAGTTTTCAGCGAGCTCTTCTCCTCGCTTAGACCAAAGTAGTTTTTGGGAGTGATCTTCTTGGTGCTAATGGCTCCCTCATCCAGCAAACGCTTGTTGGGCTTGATGATGCGCAAGGAACGTGAGCGTTTGGGTAGCACAAAGTGTTTGTCCATCACCAGTTGTTTCTCCTCGGTTTCCTTTTCCTCCCTAGACTCTTTGGCCTCTTCATTATCCCCCTCAGCTGGTACCGCCGGCTCCTCTTCTTCTTCATCTTCATCTTCATCATCCTCCTCCTCATCTTCATCATCGTCGTCTTCATCCTCCTCCTCCCGACTCGTTTTTACGAAAAGTCACACCGCCCATATCCACATCTTCCTGTTCCAAGGGAGCACCAAAAGCGCGGGATAAACCCGTACCAAACACATTTGTGGAACGAAATTTGAGCGAGTTGAGCTTATCAATGTTGGAGCTGTTATTGAGTATCTTGGACAGTATGGAGGGACGCACTATGCACTCGCTATTCCTGGAGTAGTTAAGCGGTCGATTCAGTGAGTCTTTCTTCATGATTGAGACAATTGGCATGCGATTGTCGGGATTATAGAAACGTTTCACCACCGATTTGTCATCGCTGGTTTCGAGCACGTTTCGGAAAGTCACCGTCTTCTTTTGTTTGGCGGGAGGTGTTCCAGCCGCAGGATTGGGATTAGCAGTGACTGCTGCTGCCGCTGCTGCTGAGGTTGCTGCAGCCACCTCTGTCTCTTCTTCACTGGGCATTTCAACCAACTTCTTCTGCTGCAAGAGTGTTAAAAGAAAAGGGTAAGTTAACAGGTCTGGCCACAGCAAATCAATAATTCATGCAACTAACTACAGGCTCGTAAAAAAAACTAAAGCAGGCAGCATAAGTAGAAGGAGAAGCATGCAAAAGCAAAACATACACACAAACCGGGTAAAAAGGAAGGAGCAAGTGCAAGTTTTGGGGGAAAGAAAAAATATATGTATAAAAAAAAAAAAACAAGTTGCCAAGCCATGCATGTGAGTACAGCACACAGTGTTATTTAAAAGTCTTCGTACAGCGAGATAAAGAGACGAAAAGTTGTTAAGAAAGTTTGAGGATTTAGGTTCTAACTCTGCAACAGGAAAAGCAGATTGCAGATGTACCAAAAGGCTTCCATACGATATTAAAGGATGTGCTTAACAGCATATTCCTTCCATTTAACTAACTAACGTTGTTTGTTTTGTGAATAGGAATTAGAAAAGTTGAAAAAAGATTAATTTTTTTTTATCTTTAGCAACGTCAACAAAGAGACAGATATTGCCAAGTTTGGTCTAATTAACAGTCACAGGTAAATCAAGAGCTGCCACTGCACCCTGAAAAATGCACTGTTTGGTGCAGTTTGGACGGTTCTTTTTCTTTTTTAAGTAATAACAACCCCTTCAATAAAGAATTGGACTTTTTTGACGTGTGGTTTCAACAAGACGGTGTCACATGCCACACGGCACGCAATTATCCAAACTCTCATGTTTCAGACCAGTCCTTTGGTCCAAATTCATATAATGTAGCCCAGTTACACGGTATTTACACGATGAAGCAAACTTCATGAAGATTTCTAAGTAGGTCTGCATTTGCACGGTGAAGCAAGCTTCATGAAGTTTCTAAAAAGCTTTCGTTTGTGGGAAAAAAGTGTAGAGGGGCAAGCGATATCACTACACCTCTTTCCTACAAGTCAGAGCTTTTTGAAAAACTTCATAAAGTTTGGGAGGAAAAGGATCATACAAGTGTGATTCTGTACATTTTGTTCAAGCCCGGTATGAAAACTATATGAAGTTTTCTTTATCGTGAAAATCCCGATCTCTTGTACAAGAAAAAGCAAGCCACTAGTAAAAAATTGATGCTTAAGGATGTATCATTGTCATTGACTTCAAATAAATATGTAATTTACCAATGAATATTTTCAAAAAGAAACGCTTAAAGAATCACCCTTAAATGGGAAAGGAACTCCATATCCCATACTTTTAAGGATTTCAATCAAATTCAATCAATAAAACAACAAACTGTGCCTGAATTCGATATCAAGGTGCGAATAACCTGCCGCTTATTACTTATAGTAGAGTCTACGTGGAATATATGCAGGAAAAAAAAATTTTTTTTTGTTGATGAACGATCATTTCGGTCTCAATTTGGACTGAATAATTTAAAAATGCAAAGCTGAAAAAACGACACCTGAATTTATACAGTACCCTTAAGATTAGATTTTCATTCAATGGATCTTAATGGATCTGTGTACACAGGGGTGGAATTATCTGTGTCAGAGCTTATCATTCCTTCTCGATCTTTTAAGTGTGTACCAAGAAGGGATGACACATTTCGTATACTTTAAGCAAGAACAATTACAATAAATTTCTGTGTGTGCCGCCGTATATAGCGAAAATAACTCGGACCACTACTAGCGAGGCGAGTGTCGAGTTCGCGAAAGATATCGGAGAGAGAGACATATATGATGTTTTAGTTGGGATCTACAGAACAAATCTTTAGCTACACAATAAAGAGAAAAGAGCACTCTATACGCGCCCGCTATTCCTTACCGTCAAACAACAACAGATGCATGGCTTGCGGAATGGACAAGGGCGTCTCCGGTATTAAGGAAATAAATGTATACAAATGTTCGGACACTCAAGACGCCTTCAATTCAGTTGACTTCCGCAATAACAACTCTCAAACATTTACGGAATGCTGGAGACCATTAAATGACATCGTAAGACACTTGAGGGTCCAGCTCATTTATAAAGGAAATATTACTATCGATCTTCTACCTAATAGAAGGTTATAACTCAAGCATCATCAATATAATGGCTAAGACAACTTTTCCAGAGGGAACTTTGGGTGAAGCACATTTCACATTTGATAGCTTTCATCATGACTTCTGATGATGTTGTGGGTGTGTGGAGTTTGGTTAACAATGGTTCAGTAAGCATAAACCCCCTCTGGGGGTTTACATTCCGAGCCTATAATCTAACCTTTCCCTACCAAGTGTCACACAAAACTAGCGATTAACGTGCAATACAATTCCTTTAAAGTTACCTTATAACTCAGAACTAGCATTTGATTTTCAGATCTATCCGTTCGGATCAAAGGAATAAGTAAAATTTTAATCTAAGCTTAATTAAGTCTGGCTTAGCTTAGAATGGGAAAGTGATAGAACATGATAAAGGAGGTGCTGTACACTCTTTTCCTCATTCACTAAATTGCAGCTTGTGAAGAAGACGTTGAGTTTGATGTCGAGCCTAGTGGCGAGTCTTTCGACTAGGCAGTGTTCCGTATTGGATGTAAGGAGCTAAACACTCTTAATAGACGGAGTAGCATCCCAAATTTCTTAATATTCAGAGTATCACATGTGTGATTTGTGGTTATTCAATAGGTAGTTTCTCTTATTTGAAGTTTAATTCTTTCTTAGCGCAGACAAACTATCTGGCTGTTGTGTGCAAATATAATCGAATATCTTCTGCTCTGTGAAAGATGAAGCACTGCTCTGCCAATAGTTTATAGCCACATGACCCAAAAAAGGAAGAAAAAGAAAAAGTATAAATGTATGGGGTGAAAGTGACTGATAGTAAGTTCTTAGTTCGGCTACAATTCAGAAGAGCTATTAATTCTCTTTAATAAGGAAGATTCAAACCGACTAACCGATAGTGCTACAACAAGACTCATTTGAATCTTTCTTCCGGTTCTCCCATGACGTCAAAGTCTATCAATTAAGATATAATGAATACTGAAAGAACCCTTCAGTACCGTTCAGTACTGAATCAAAGCTGAATTAGACCTGATTTGGAAGGGCTGGTACTGATATCAGGGCTGCCAATAAATAATTTGCAGTCATGAATTTAACCCAAACAGGGACTTTTACAACGCGACCTTCGCTTTAGGTTTGGATTTCAGCACTAAATTCATGGGTAGTGAAGAAAACACCATTAGCCTGCATTAGCATTAAAGCGTAGAACTGCAGGGGGGATTAAAACCACAGTGCTAAATGGTCTATGGTGTTATGAGCCTGATCAAGAGACAGGAGTCTTCCCAGCAAACTGTTACCGTCCTGGCTTCACGTCGAACTTCCAATTAAGTACTGAGTATCGAATATCTAGTAGGTAAAATTTAGTACTAAGTATCGGGAACTAATTTTCGAGTTCAGAAAATCAAAATCTGAGTATCGAGTACTGAGAATCGTGTACTGAGTATCGAATACTGAGTGACAATTACTGAGAATCGAGTTCCAAGTCTTAAAAACCATTTACTGAGTACTGAGTGATGAATTTCGAGTTCTGAGTACTGAGTAACAAGTACTGAAAAAAGAATACTGAGTATCGGGAACTAACTATCGAGTTCAAAGAATCAGGGAAGTCCGAACCGAACCTGAACCGGAACAAAAAAATATTTTTCTACCTAAACCCGAACCTGAACCGGAGCAAAAAAAAGTAGAAAAGGGTTCGGTTCAAAACACATGTTCTATTAAAATTTTGTTGTGTATTTTGAAAAAACCATCATTGTAAAGAACTTAAAGATTTCGAATTTGTTGTATCAGCTGTTCCTGCACAGAGAAAAAAAGATCCCCGTAGAATGGATATTCAAATATGTATCCGCTTTAAGATCAATTTTTTTAAATATCCTTTTCACATTTTTCAGCTCCTTTGGATGAAGAATAAAGATCAATGAAAAATTTATTTCCTGATATATCCTTTTTAAGCGAAAATAAATCGACTTCGAAAATATCCAATGGATCCCAAAAAAGGATAGTTAACTATCCAGTCCAAATGGATAGTTAAATATCGTAAGGATCATCAAAAACAATCCTTTTTTTCTCAGTGTGCATCATGTTTTATCCAGCTGACTCTACAGTAATAATGAAACATTGCTGAAGACACACTAAAATTAACCTACTACTTCTGTCAATTTGGCGTTGTCTGTTGTTGCCACTTCTTACACTTTTGTAACCTTTGCAATTCCAAAATAGTTATTGCAATGGGTTTTGCCGACTTGCAGAAGACAGGCAAATCCTGCTTATAATAAAACCGGGAGGTTCGTGAAGCAGTTGTACAGTCGACCGCCCTTCTTAGTGTGTGTCGTGTTTTAAAAGTTGTAATCAAACATAAATATACAGGCCTGTTCCCGTTATCGATTTCGATCAAATCATGCAAATCGTAATTGTTAAATGTTCTCACTACCAAAAACCGACAGTGCTAGCCAACTTAGCCAACTTATACGGTATACGAGTTCTTTAACACATTTACCAATTCCGATCAATCGGATTCAGATACGGGAACAGGTCTGATATAGATTGAACGGTTGCGCAATCGGCACCAGATCCAAGCTCGAATATGATATTATCAAGCCTCTAAACTTCCACCTATGAATAAAATGTTTAAGGGCCGATTTCTCATCTAATGTTTCTTATAGAGCCATATGTCGCATAACCTTGCAAAGAACAGAGTAAATTGTGAGCTGATCTGACACATAGCAGGTATCTGGAACCAGGGTTCAGCGACTCTCTGAACCTGCTCCTTGAACCCGAACCCAAAAAGTTTCTCGGGTTCGAATCCCGGAGTGAACTCCTCGCGATTTTTGGGAGGTTTGCAGCCCTTGTATCGAGTAATGAGAATCGTACACTAATTACCGTTCGAATTGAGTATCGAACACTGAGTGTCATATACTTAGAATCGAGTTCTGAGTATAGGAAACTAAGTATCGAGTAACGATTATTACATTTTGGGTGTCAAATGCAAAATCGTGAACTAAAAAACAATACCTCAAAATCAAGTGCACTGACTAGGTAAGGATTAGGATTGTCAATATTTCATCAAATAAAATAAAATTACTATGGTAATTGCAGGAGCAAATTCTCATAACAGGATTGACGATTTATTTCTGCACAAAACTTATAGATTAAAGCAAATCTCCAGGAAAATTTCGACCAGAAACCATGGGTTTAAAAAGTTCCTCCCTTTAACTTGATCCAGGTTCGGTATTTCGCCATAGATTTTCTTCGCTTATAAGTAGAATAAATTATTCAGTCCTGTTGGAAAATATTTGAGGTCGATTTGCGAAGGAAAGGAATTCATTTTAGTTTCATGGTTTCTTGAAATTATCTTCACATATACTTTATTTCTCCGGAGAAGTTTTTTTGTTCGAAAAGAAAAATCCTTAAATATCTTTAAAATTTGAAATCAATTTGCGCCGGCTAGGAATTCATTTTAAATCCATGGGTATTTGGTGAAGTTTTCTTAGAATTTACCATAGATTTCGTTTTTGCTATACGCTTTGTTGATTTTTTTCCTTCCGTACAAATCGAACTTCCCATCGAAAATCTCAGAAAATTAAATCACTTAAATCATATGGTTATCCCTTTAGAAAGATAAGATATAACGGCCACTAGAAATGGTCATTTGGTGAGGACGTTCCTTTAATACTTTTCAGTTTTCTTATGCATAAGCTAATAACAATATATCGATGATTTTGGACCCGATATTAAAAATTTTGGTTTTTGATATTATCGATATTGATATTTTGAAAAATATGGACAGCCCTAGTTAGGATACCTGGTATCGAGTACTAGCAGAGTTAACTTTGGTTTAACCCACAAAGAGCTAAGAGTTCGGATAATGGGGTTCTACTATGACCTCAACAACTTCAAACCTTTAATAAAATCACAATATTATTATTTCCCCGCCACTTTAATCTGCTGTACGAAAACATTATTGATACACTGTACAGGGGGAACAGACACCAAAACAAGCCAACCCAACCCAAGCGCGAAAACGTCATAAAAGCCAATTAAGCAGGTAAACGAGCTGCAGAAACAGGCAATAGGCTGGGTAGACGACGGTTAGGACCGAGCTAGGGTAACCAGGGCGCATAATTTTTGTACTTATTTACATTTGCAACGCAGGGGCAGCGGGGGTCGGGGGTCGGGGGTAAGCAAATAGCACGCAACACAAAGGCCAGACACGACGAGAAATCAGTGAGGAAAAGCGGCTTAAACTTTATTCATATAAAGGAAATCAACTTACCAATGCAACGTCTTCGTCAGCCTCGATGGCAGCAAAGGGGTTCGCTTTGGTGCCTCCCCCACTGGGCGGCGACGCAGGCGTTGCAGTTGATGTTGTTGTTGCTGTTGGAGGAGACTGAGACGACGACGTGGAGGACAAGGGGCAATTAAGTGGCAATTGTTGTTGCTTTAGTTTCGATGTGGAGGGCAACATCACCTCCGCTCTGGCCAGATTCAAGTTTTTAAATTTTTTATTGCCCCCCTTGCGTGCACGTTGCAATGCACTGACGGTGGCCAATGCGGCCGTTCTCTTGTCACTCTTGCCACTGTCGTCGTCGTCGTCGTCATCATCGTCGTCGTCGTCGTCATCATCATCCTCGTCCTCCTTCTCCTCACCAACAAACTCCTTTTCAACTGCATCTTGTTGCTGTTCGTTGGTGTTGCTCGTGTGTTGGCTGCTGCCATTTACCCCTTGGCCATTGGTGGAGCCACCTCCCGAACTGTGGGTAGTGTTGCTGCTGCTGCTTTGTGGTGTTGGCCTCAGCGGATGCACTGCTATTCCCACTGATTGCGATGGCACCGCCTGGTGCATTATCCTCGTCATCGTTATCACAATTGTTGCCCTTCTCCGGCGAGACGGAATCTGCTCCGCTCTGTTCGCTTTGCTCAGCCGGGGCAGGGGCTGCTGCCGCCGCTGCCGTCTCATCCTCCAATTGTAGGACACTTATCCGCTTACGATTAATCGACTTGGATGGTTTCCCGGGAAACTTGGAACGGCCCATAATATAAATTTTATTTGCATTGGCGTTTTGTGGCAACGGCTGCTGGCGAAAATAACATGGTTAAAGACCGGTATTAGCCAGCGACAACAACAACAACAACAAGCGTTTGGAATGCGTCAACTGTCCCCCGTCCCTCTGCCTGCTTGTTGTTGCTGTGGTTACCAATACCACTTCAGCTCGTCGAGTTTCGCGTTCCTGTTTGTCGTATTCGCGCGCGTTCCTCGCTCCTTGCTTTGCAAATTACAACTATTAAGCCGAAGCGAAGGTGACGTCGTTGCGCGTCAGGCTGGTCTCTCGCGTGCGCTCTTACTCAGCTCTCTCTCTCTATCTTTTGGTTAAAAGGTGCAATTGCAGCAGCAGCTGCTTTGTTGGTACGTCTTGCGTGACCACCGGCACACACACACACCACCTAAATGTAGTTTAAGAATCGTCACAACTGACGCTGCTCCTTGGCAGACACTCTCTTTGACTCTCTCTCTCTCTCTCTGTGTGGCTCTCTGTTGTGTGTTAAGTGGTTTTTCTACTTCAGACTTGAACTTTTTCTTTGCAGGATTTTCTTGTTTTGTTGTTGTTGCAATTGAAATTCTTTTTACTGTTGTTAAGTGGTGGGTTTTTCCTTTATGACTGCTGCCTTTTTACGACGGTATTTTTTTTTTGGAAAATTCTTCTTTTTGCGCGTTTAGTTTTTCTGCGTTTTGAGTTTTTGCTCGTTGTATTTACAATTTTCCACATTGCTGTACTTTCCGCGTTACGTTTGCTCAACGGTGGTACGGATGCGGCCTCCTCCTCATCATCATCATCATTATCATCACTACCACACTCTCACACGGAGATCTACGCTGGAAAAATCATTGAAAATTGTGGGGAACGGGGGGGAAGTAGAAATTTATTAGTTCGCTTCGTCGCAGTTGGCAAACAAGTTGAAAGTTGACAATGTGTGTGAGTGCGTGTGTGTGTGTGCGATTGAATGAGTGTGTGGGTGGGTGAGGAATGTCAGGAGTTGCAGCTCCTGGTCCCCCCCTTGCATGAGTCAGTGCCTAGGTGATTGTTTTCGTATTTGCTTAACCACCACCACCACCTGGACGCCCCCTCTCCCCAACCCTCCCCTATTCGCCAGCCAGTTAGCTAGTTAGTTAGTTGAGTTAAGTTAGTCAGTCAATCTTGTCAACTGTACTCCATCCAGCCAGGTGTCTGTAACGTCGTCAGTTAATCTGTCTGTGTTTGCGCAATTGTGATTTCGTTTCTAGCCCGATTTTCTCTTGTTTATTTTTTTTTTTACTATATACGGGCATGATGTAAGCTTTAAGTTAAGCTTAATTGGATAACACTTTTCCATATATGTTTGCATAATTCAATAATAATGAATACAATTAATTGCAATATTTAATCGGTATTAATCAAGAACAATTGAAGAAACGTGTCAGAGTAATTAAGATGTTTGCTTATTAATGTGGTTATTGTGGGGGGGTGATTGATAAGTAAGCGATTCTTGATCCTTACTTTTAATTAGGGGCCGGCAAAACAAACATACTCATTTTGGGTTTCATGTGTGTGTGTTTAGCCACGAGAGAGCGCGCTTTTTTAGCACTTATTTGTTGTTGCAAAAGAGTACACTTTAGATACGAAAATGCCGGACGAGAATCTCTGAAAACTGTGTGTTAGTTTCGGTTAACTTGCTGTCAAGCTTTTAATTTCACCATTTTATGTTTATTTTACTTAAAACTGAAGCCCGTTATAATTTACACAGTAAGGCAAAAAGGGTATAAAATTTTGTATACCCTGTATTCATTAAAAAAGTGTAATAGGGGATCATTAAGTTGTGCAAATATATGTAACAGCCAGCAGGAAGCATTGATGGATGGTGATGGTGGTAGATTTTCGGAGAAGTCGGTCGAAAGTCCGGAAAATTTTGTATATGATTCCTGTCGAAGACCGCTTCAACGACAGCCTTCTGGATATTATCAGATTTTTGATGTTGTTGATGGGACAACAATCATTTCCGATACAACTGCTTAAGCGAGTATTCTCCTTGCGCAAAATTTTTTTTAGATTTTTTTGAAAACGATTTTAAAAATTGGGTGGTTCGATGGGCTATTGCCAAGTCAGTCGTGGTGGTCATTTTACCGAAATTGTTTTTCATAAGTAAATGACATGACTTTTTTAATAATGTTTTTAATAAATGTTCAACATTTGAAAAATATCGGGCCTTTCTTTAGCAAAATTAAACTCCAATTTTTGAATAGACCACCTTTGACCATGTTATAGTAAATTATTTGAAGTATCTTAAAAAAAAATTATTAATTAAATCAATTTTAATATAACCTCTCTAAGGGTAAAAACCTCTATGAATAAGTCCTAGAAAAACAAAAGAGAAATTCGGTCAAGCCAGACTATATCATACTCTGTACCTGAAGTAGAAGCTGAATGCAGCGCTGCTGCTCCGCTCGACTCTAAGTTTCTTTCTCTGTTTCTTTGCTGAATGAAATGCAGTGTTGGTTGTTGGGGAGGGTGGTTTTGTATTCTTATTGCTCGAAACGTGAAAACCGCTCATCCGACTCTAATTCAAACACAAATTCCATCTACAAAACTGTGGAAGATATGAAGTTATGCCAAAATGTAGGAAATGAACATAAACTTGATCTGCCTGCAAGTATAAGAAGCTTTTACCCCATACATGTTATCTTACCAACTCTAAGATCAGGACAGACATACGGAGAGACAGACAAGCCTACAATTACTACGTTTATGATACAAAATTCATGATTTCTTCAATTTGCAAAATCAAATTTTCAAGCTTTTGTAAATTCACAAAATGACCAGCACACATATGGCAAAGCAAAAGATCTGGCAACACCAACGCAACGAAAAGCTTTTTGCGACGCGGCATATAGAATCGACAGCGAATTCATAGCCAACTTTCGTGTGTAATCGAATTCTTGAAATGGTGTTTAAGCACGCACTTTCGGACCCATTTCATGAAATGATTTTGCAAAATGAGCATAGCATAAACGTAGTAAATGACTCGGCTGTTGATCCTGATCAGAAATATATATATACTTATAGGGTTGGAAATGATTCCTTCTTCCTGTTATATACTTTATAGGATACATACTAAATAGGAGAAAATATTGTAAACAAGTAACTAAACACTTTTTGTTTTTAATGGTAGCGTCTTTTTACTTTCCAGATATATATATAATCTGTTTTAACACAATTTTGCAGAGTTTGATCAAAATCGGATGAATACTGGCAGACATATTTCTTGCTCCAAGGGTTTATCAAATAGTTTTTTCTATTTTTATACCCTTGGAGAGGGTATATTGAAAATGTCCGGATGTTTGTAACGCACAGAAGGAAGCATCTCCGACCACATAAAGTATATATAATCTTGATCAGCATGACGAGCTGAGTTGATATATCCATGTCCGTCTGTCCGTCTGTTTCTATGCTATCTCCTCCGTCAGATTTAAAGCTATCTTATACAAATTTTGCACAAAGTCTTTTCGTACAAATACGCTGCACATTTGTCGGAACCGGCCGGATCGGATGACTATAGCATATAGCTGCCATAGGAACGATCGGTTGAAAAACTAGTTTTAGTAAGAAAAACTTGTTTTTAGTGCTATCGCTCCCAACACTCGTATTTATACGATTTTAATGATTGCACATAATTTCAATAAGATTTTTCGAAATCGGACAACTGTATAGTTATAGCTCCCATACAAAAGAAAGGTTGGAAAAAAAGTCTTAGTAAAAAAAACTTTTTTGTTTTTAATGCTATCGCTCCCAAAATTGTTACTGATCAATACTGTATGCTTCTACACAATTCTGTTAAGTTTGATCTAAATCGGATGACTATAGCCTATAGCTTCCATAGGAACGAGCGGTCAAAAACGTAGTTTTAGTGAGAAATACTATTTTTTATACCCTTGGAGAGGGTATATTAAAATTGTCCAGATGTTTGTAACGCATAGAAGGAAGCATCTCCGACCACATAAAGTATATATATTCTGGCAGGCATATATCAAGCTCCAAGCGTATTAAAACTTCAGTCGAGCCGAAGTTAGCTTACCTCTATTTTTAGATCTGGTTTAGGGCCTATATGAATTCATTTGTGGATGATTTCAATATACCCTCTCCAAGGGTATAAAAATGATGAATAATTCCTGTCGAAGACAGCTTCAAAGAAACCCTTTAGAAATTACGAAAAATCATTCCGATACAACTGCTTAAGCAAGTAGGGTGACTCACTCCAAGAATTTCATGAATCCACAAACTAACGCTCACACACAAAATATTGAAACGCCCTGGCGGGATGTGAAGCGCGAAATGCCTCATTATGGTCGAAAAAAAAAACACTATTTTGAGTACTTGGGCGTACCAAGATCAAGTTTGATAAAAAACCGCATATTTCAAAACTCATTAAAAAAAAAAAAGCAAAACACGATAAAGCCACTCGACCGATAGTTCTATGGCAGCTATAAGATAAGTCCGATGACAAAAACATCAAATCTGTGTAAAAGCGTATAAAACTAATAATCGAAGCGGAAGGCCTTACATTAAAAACAAAAAAGTTTTCTCACAAAAACCCACTTTCGACCGATAGTTCCTATGGCAGCTATAAGATATAGTCACCGATTTGACAAAAACATCCAAACTGTGTAAAAGCGTATAAAACTATAATGCGAAGCGGAAGGCCTTTACATTAAAAACAAAAAAGTTTTCTCACAAAAACCCACTCGACCGATTGTTCCTATGGCAGCTATAAGATATAGTCATCCGATTTTGACAAAAACTTCAAATCTGTGTAAAAGCGTATAAAACTAATAATGTCGAAGCGGAAGGCCTTTACATTAAAAACAAAAAAGTTTTCTCACAAAAACCCACTTTTCGACCGATAGTTCCTAGGCGCTATAAGATATAGTCACCGATTTTGACAAAAACATCCAAATCGTGTAAAGCGTATAAAACTAATAATGTCGAAGCGGGGCCTTTACATTAAAAACAAAAAGTTTTCTCACAAAAACCCACACACAACATGCAGCTATAAGATATAGTCATCGATTTACAAAAACATCCAAATCTGTAAAAGCGTATAAAAATAATTGTCGAAAAGTTAATTAAAAACAAAAAAGTTTTCTCACAAAAACACTCGACCGATCTATGGGCTAAGAAAGTCCGACGGTCGGTCCGAATTTTAATAAAAGAAGATTGAGTCAGTCGTGCCCTGTCAAGATTATTTATAGGGTCGTGTTTTCTACGTTGCAAACTCGGCATTTAAACCCTTGCAAGGGTATAAAAACACAAAAAAAGGAATTTAGAATGGGTTGTGGCCAGTAAAAAATTTGGAAATCATCGAAGTTTAAAATCTTTTTCAATAGTTCAGCCCTAACAAAAATGGGGAAACTTTACACGATCCGTAAAAGCGGAATGGAATCAAGTTCCAAGAGAGGTATTGCAAATTTGGTAGTGAGCATGACAATCCGCGTAAATAAAGTTATTTCTAATAACGATCTATGGAAAAAATACTAAAATTAGTTTAGTTATTTTATTTTCTTAAACCGTACAAATGTGGTTTGAAGTTAATGTAAATTAAATGGGCTCATCTCTTACACCTCTTTTTGACAAGCCCTCGCATTGCTTTTAATATAGATATTAATTTCGTCTCTCTAAATTGGTTTTTCGCCCATTGTGCGTCGTTTGGTATTTAAGATAAAGTAAATAGGATCACGTTTCATAAGAAACTATTTTAAATTTAAACTTTTTGACAAGCCCTCGCATTGCTTTTAGCTTTGAAAATAAACAGGTGCTGATTGAGATAAGCTGTGAGCCACTGTATATAAGCTAACAAATTGACGAGTATTTTTATGGGCGGCTATTTACAGCTTAAGAAACCGTTATTTATAATTTTCCAACAAAGACATCTCGTTAGTTTCGAGTGAGACCCAAAATGTATAATGGATAATAATGCAACTTGTTAACAAAATTAACACAAATGCGATAATACGGCAAATCGTAAATTGTTGTTGAAACCAAATAGCATGACATAACACACACACACACAGACACTAAACCAAAAAGGTTAATTCTCTCAAGCACAAAACAATTGTCAACAATTTAATACACCCGACAACAATTTGCACAAATTGTGACTAGAAAATGAAAATGCTAACTACGTTGTGTTGACATCAATTAACTAAATCGCTTAACACACACACACACACACACACACATACATATGCCACGGCTGCCAATCGAAGCGAACGCACAGCATGAATATTTCGAACTAATCAATAAAATCTCGCAAAAGATGACAAATAAAGGGGACACCACAAAGCAGAGACGAGAGAAAAAAAGAGCAAATTGTAATAATTTGAATGCTACAATAAATAAGAGTCACGCGAGATGCGTGAGGCAGAGGGAGGCAGCGGCAGCAGCAGCAGCAGCACAATCTCCCTCCAGCACAGCGGCCGAACGACGAGGCCGCTGTCGCCGCACACACACCTTTAATTTAATTGCCATCAATTATGGTAAAAAGATTAAGAAATCAAAACAAGCGCAAAATGTATAAAAACATGAATAAGAAGAATGGGCAGGCAAAATGAAACGAAATACATACAGACGACGACAAGAGACAGGGACAGCCGACAGAGAGCGAGAGACAGGCCAGACCCGTCCGTACCCAAGTTGCAAATTGCGAGTAATTGAGAAGATTAAAGTCAAGCACAAAGCGGCCAAGGGGGGGGTGGGCAGATAGGCAGACAGACAGACGAGCCGCCAGGTAACGACGATTGAAAGCCGAATCGACTGCCGAACGATTAAAACTTGTGAACACGAACACGACAATCACAACACACACACACACCCACTCACACACTCACCAAATAGACAACTTATAAACACGACAGACAAGTTGGCCAGCAGCAACAAAAAAAAAAAAACAACAAATCGAAGTCAACCAGAGCGACAGCTACATAAAATATAATATGTAAATTTGTATGAAATTATGCAAAAATGTCTTAAACACCAGAGCGAGAGAAAGCAGCTGCAGAGCACCAAAAAGCAACAAATGCGAGAGAGAAACTAATCAACCAAATTGAGAGAGCATGCGGGGGAGTCGGTGTGTGTGTGAGTAAATCAAAGTAAAGGTGAAATAAAAATGTGCGCGCCAATATGAGGGAGTGTGAGAGAGAGAGAGAGGTAAGCCATGAATGAGCATTAAAAGCTGAGCATAAAACGCAGTTGATGCCACGAACACAGCAGCAGCTGCTGCACAGCCTCTCGTCTCTCTCAATGAAAACTAAAACAATATTTTGGCAAAATTCAAGCGAGGTGCGTTTGAAAAGTTGCGGCCCGCTCTGCTCAGTAGAGCGTGAAGTGCATTCAAGATTCTGTTGCATTAGCCTACGGCCCATTGGCCAATGATGATGATGATGATGTGTTTGACTTTTGAAAGGCAAAAAAATTTTAATATGCGCAATTACTCATTTTGCGCCTCAATGTTATTTGGCGCGTAGTTTCTCATACACACACACACACACAGGCGGCAATTTGGAGATTTGGAAATGGCGTCAACACTCGAGACCAGCCGACGAGAAGATACAAATACATAACTATATACACATATATATTTTGTTTTTGTAATTATTCGTGAGATGAGATTGAGGCGCGGCTGATTTGCTAGTTTTTCATTGTATAATTTATTAAACAATTTCAATTTTTTAGTTATACAAACACTTGGCCCCCTTCTGTATGCGTAAATAAGTATTTGAGAGAGCGATAGAAAGAGAGGAACGAATGAGCGCACCATTTGATTTAAAATTGTGGCGACAACAAAAACAATTTGACTTGAATTCACAGCGGTCGATAAAAGTATGACGACATCGTGTGAAATTAATAAAGAGCTCTTATTAGACTTGACTGAGTTCTCATATGAGTAGATCTGAGAAGCTTTGAAACAGAGCCAACGGTGGTCGCAAACAATTTATTAACATTCCAAGTTATTCATCTATATTTATATATCTGTAGGACAGACTTACATATCATCAACCCACAGCCAAAATTGCTTATCCAAGAGATCAAAGATTTGGCCAATGGTGAGCATGGCACTAAGTAGAAAATTTGAAAAATTTGAGTCCGCGAAGTTTGTAAAATCACCAAAGAAAAGTTTGTATGTGGCTAATAAATGAGCTATTGCGTCCAAGCAACATTGTGCTAAGCTCTTTTGCTAAGAGCACAAGAGATAGTGAGAGAAGGAACGACTCACACTCAAACAAATAAGGTAAATGTTAAATGCGTGATGTAATAGTATGAGGGGGTCTAGTCAATCACCTAGTATCCCTCTCGCATGGTGAATTTCTGACGACTTAACCTTGTTAATTATACCATGGTCCTGTCCACAAAAGCTGTTTTTATTGTATATTGGCAAAAGAGAGCGGTTGATAAGTTAAAGTTTTTTAAAAGCTTTTCTTAACATGTTGAAACAGTTAGTGTGAGTGAAATGCCGACATAGGGGTAGAGGAAAGAGTGGAGAGCGTTGGAAGGGGGAGTTGAATTAATTATTACAGTTAAAGTGTGGCTGCAATGAGGTGAAATTGTTTCTTTGGTTCAACGAAGTTTTATCTAAAAATATTGTCTCTTTAATTTTTGGGAAATACTTAGGAGTTTATCGGTTCCCAATTATGGACAAGCAGTGCTGATGCTGCTGTGAAATCCACAAACTTTATATATTTAGTTGATATGGGCGCACAATGGAATTATTGCTAAGCCCCCGTTGTGCCTAATCGATTTCGTAGTTTTGATTTTACAATATTAACCTGGATGAAGCCTGCCTAACGCAAAAAATCTTTTATTAATGATTTGGTTCTTATGAAAGCGTTTACAAAACTTTATAGTTTCCTCGTTGCTCTTCCATTTCACTCAGAAATTTGTACAGCATCCTTAAATATATTTTTCTAGTTCGCTATCCATTTTAATTGGCTTTCCAAACTCATATCTTTAATATAAATTTTTTACAACACTTTTTATACTTTTGCCGAAGAAATGAAAAAAATCGGATGAGTGGTTCTCAAGTTATGAACAAAACATAAAATCCCCCCTCCCAGGCACACACAACCAACGTGTGAGTGAGAGAGAGAGATAGAGATAGAAACTTAGAGATGAGCGCAGCAGAAGCGTTGCATTCAGCTCCTACTTTTGGTACAGAGTATGTTATAGTCGGGCTTGACCGACTTTCTCACTTGCTAAGAATCGTTTACTTAATATTTTTGGCATTTTCAAGACATTTTCGTACGTATATTTTGAAACTATACAAGGAGGACTTTGTATGTAAAATGGTAAGGCTGCTAGATCCTCGGTCGGTAAAATCGTACGTATTAAATCTACTTGGCCTTGAGCAGTCGGTTTCAAATCGCTCATCTATTCTAGTACACAGAGAAAAACATCTGTTCGAATTGAAACGAAATCATGAACTTTTGTTGACGATAGTCTATTAAGGGTTCCACGTCTATTCAACACAAAACAATTTCAACACGTCAATTCAACACAAAACAGTCTTCACAAATATATAGTCAACACACGTCTATAAGTCATTTCAAATTTAAATTTAATAATAAATTATTTTGTTTTGTGTTGAATTGACGTGTTGAAATTGTTTTGTATTCAATTAACGTGTGTTGAATTGTTGTGTTTGGTAATATGACTTAGTGTTGTATTGACGTGTGTTGAAATTGTTTTGTGAAGACTTTGTTTTGTGTTGTGTTTGTTTGTGTTGAATTGACGGTTTGTTGAATTATGTTGTTGGGTGAAATGACTGTGTGTTTTATAGACGTGTCACCTCTACTAAGTACGATTTTTCGATATTCATAAACATTCATTCACATTTATGCTAAGAACATTTTTTTTCTCACACATGAAAGTTTAGGGGTTATTTGCTCATTTCAATATCATTTTGTTCTCGCTTTGCCTGCGAACAAAATCAAGAAGTTCAAACGAGAAAGCCAAGCTTATTTCGTATTTGCCGAAGTTTTTAAACCCTAGGAAATGTTCTAAAACCTCAGAGTTTAAGAACGCAAATTTTTTTCTAATTATAACCTATTTTTCAACCGATGGTTCCTATGGCAGATATAGTATAATCCGATCCGGTCGGTTCCAACATATTAGCAGTGTGCAGTAAAAAGAAGACTCTGTGCTTTAAAACTGAGAGACTAGTTTGCGTAGAAACAGACAGACAAACGGACAAAGCTCAATCGACTCAGCTCGTCGCCCTGATCAAGAATATATATAGTTTATGGGGTCGGAAATGAATATTTCTATGAGTTGCAAACTTCTGGATAAAATTATAATACCCTTTGCAAGGGTATAAAAAATGTCATGTTCGACATGAATATGCGGGATATTTTCATAAAAAGTGAGTCAAACGGGGGGGGAAAAAAAAAAAAAGCGTTTCGGTATTTGGGGGTGTTTGGTAGGAAGCGTTCAAGTTAACTCGAAAAAAAAAATTTGACAAAAACAGGTCGCTAAACCCAACAGAGATAAATTTTTTTACAAGAAATTCAAATAATATACATTTCAAAGAACTATTCATTCATAAGATATTTTAACCATTTGGGCTTAGTTATTCTGTTAGGTTTCGCTAAAAGTTGTCTTTATATAGCTGCTCCCCAAAAACCACTTCTGTTTTTGTCAAGTTCGAATAGCTTCCAATTTTGTCATTATTTTGGAAACCGAATTAAACTTGATTGCTAAGAGTAAAAAACGAATTAGAAAATCGTTTTATTTTAACATTTTTTCAATTTCAATATGTACAACGGTCACGGTTCGACAGAATGGAAATGCCCATATATAGTTTCTAGGGTATAAAAATATTAACCATAGTTAAAGATAGCTGAAGGTGGTGAAAACTCCTTCTCCAGGATGTTGCTCGGGTATGGGTGGGAAAAAAAGGATGGGACGACCACACAGTTTCCAAGATTCTTATTATTGGACTTACACACAACAACACCTTCTCTATATACATAAAGTGATAAGACATTGACTGTGATCATCAGCGCCCAGGACAAACCGTAATAGTTAGAAATTTCAAAATTTCACAATAGCTTCCTATAGACGAACTAAGAAAGCATTTTCTCAACGCAGCCCCCAAACAAAAAATTTTTTGTGTTGTTGTATCCAAAATCAAAAAAATTGTTTAAAAATACAATTTGAAATCAAGAGAAAAAAAATCTTCGCTCGAGTCAGGTCATGATTCGAACCCACGACTGCTGACATGGGAGGCTGACTCTCTCCGCTCGCGCCACGCTGACCATATTCAATTCGGTGTTTTGTTTTTGCAATAAGTCGTAATCTATTATAAAGATAAAGATGCTCAAATAAATGCTGAATTGTTTGAATGGAATTTTAATATCTCTCTTCTAGCGATAGCCCTTGGTTCCTCCCAGGGGGCGAAAACATTTCGCTATTCACACGTACACGACCCGAACGCTTGCCGTAGCTTAGACCAAAAGAGCAGAAAGCCGTCATTCGTTCGCAAGAGTTCGAAGCGGTCATGTTTTTACACACCAAGAATACTCTCTCACTTTTCGGCCTCGCTCTATATCTATAAAAAGAAGAGTGTACTGACTGACTGATTCACTGACTTATTGGCAAACGTCGCACAGCCTAAACGGTAAGGGAAAGAGAGAGGGCTGTAATTTGGACAGGAGCACAGATGAGCTGCTAGCTGCGCTGCTTTGGCGCTCAGGTTGGAATTTCGCCCTGTCTTGCTCTTTCGCGGTTGTGTTTTGTTTGCACCAATGCTTGGCTGATGGGTTGGAGTGAGACAGGGCTCTGACGGTTCGAGACGAAGACGGTTGCAGTCTGAAACAAAGCTTCTTTCGACCGAGCAATCATTCAGTCTAGGTTTAGATCGTCGTTGACAGGAGTTCTGTTAGTGGGAAAGGTGCGTACTAAGACGGAGCCCACATAGAAAATGTACGCAAAATTCTGCAATCAAGAAAACTATTTTTCTTCCGATTGGCTTCAACCTCGGTTAGTAAGTACAGAATACGAAATAATTTAAAATGTGCGCCCCCAGGGGTGAAAATGCCCGGAAAATTCTGCATGAAAATGATCTATTTTTTATCCGGCTGGCTTTAAATTCGGTTTGTAAAGATATAATATGAATTAATTTGAAATGCGATTTTCCAATGTCGGAAAATTTCCGGAAAATTCAGCAAGATGAAAACTATTTATCATCCGATTGGCTTGAAGCTCGGTTTCAATGGATGAAATTGGAAAATCTGATCCCCGCGAGTGAAAATGCGCAGAAAATTCAGCAAACAAAAAAACTTTTATTCATCCGATTGGCTTAAAACTCGGTTTGCAACGATAGAATACGAATTAATTTGAAGCATGACTTTCCAATGACTTGTAGAAGATATGAAATCGGCACTTAATTATATAGATCGTTCAATGGACTCATAATTTTTTGTGAAATTTATCATTTTTCATAATCAAATCCGAAACTAGCTAAAAATTCACCCCTTACTTTCATTCCCAAAACAGGTAATTCGTGTCCAAGTTAAACCAAAGATTGGATACTTGGATGAGTGATTGGCTACAGTTTTCTCCTAATCAATTGATTTCGAAGCTTCTAAGAACACATACTTAAGTTTTACTGTTCAACTGTCCATGTCCGTTCCTATGAGCTGTACACAAACTTGCATTGAGCACTGTAACCATACACATTGAACGGTTATTTATTGCGGCTGTATATGGGGTGTTAGGGTGTGTGTTTGTGTGTTGGTTGGTTGTAAATAATAAAGTGGCTTTTAGATATAACTGTATTTGTTGTAGCTATTGGCTGGCTAACTTGGGGCGACCTTAATTTGCATTTCACAATAGTCTGTAAAACGACGCAAGAGACAACTACAACAACAATTGCTTTCTATAACTAATCTAAATGCAAACTACTCAAAGTGTTAGTAGAGACAAAATGCATTTGTTAGTTTATATGTAGTGTACGTATGTATGTAAAATCAACTGTTATGCGAACGACTGACTCATCCAATTGTTTAATTACCTTTTTTGTTTTCTTTTTGGTCAAATTTTAATTTTGCATTTTCATTTCAAACTTAACTAAACAAAACACTCACAACAGCACATCAATTTTTTTTTGGTTTTTATTTTCGTTTACTTATTTCTTGGTTTTTGCTTTGGCTTTCACATTCGCCGCCGCCGCGCGCTCTCTCACAGACGAAAAAGAAAAAACAAAAACACGAACTCTCTTGCTCTCGCTAGTTTGCGCCCGCGCTTTGCGTGTGTGTGAGATTGGTATGTGTATGTATGTACGTATTTTACGACGATGGAAAAAAAATGCCTGCTTCTTCTTCACAAATCAGGTTTTCCACATTTTTAATTCACATTTTTACGTTGTTTTGCATAAGAATTTGAATGCAATTTGTTTGGCAAACAGAGGCCGCAACACTCACAAACACTTTTCACATTAGTTTGGTAATTAATTTGATTATTTTATGCATTTTTTTAAAGAATTTAACGGAGCAATAAACGATTGAGTTGAGAGCAAGCTGTATTTTTAAGCGCTCTCTCTTTGATGGCCGGTATTTGAGTTAACAGTAAGGGTATTTTAACCTGTATTCGAGCTGAGGCAAATAGGGGGAAGTTAACAGAGCAGTGAAAAAGTAATCAATAAGCAACCCTGAGGCAAAAGGCGGTTAAATTTGAAAAGATTATTTTATTTCATTGCTGCTGGGGTATATTTAAAAGAATGGTTTTCTTTTCAAGCATTTGAAAGGAAACTCATTTGCTGGGCGAGGGACTTCTTCTGTCAAGGGAGCCATATATGTAGCTTCTTCGGGTTTTGGTACTTGATTCTTGTTTTCTTCAGAGGGAAGTGAAACATCTGCGGTTAGGAAAGCAATAGGCAGCGGTGTAGATTTCATGGCTTCAGGATTCATTTCTAGATCTTCGGTTTTAATGCTTTGATCCTTTTTGTCTTGGTCCTGACTGGAACCGGAGATCAACTTTGATTGAATGTTTTCTGGTTCGACGAGGTCTTTGGTTATATTTTCAGATTCAGAGTCAATAAATAAGTTGTTCCAAATATCCTCGTTTGTTCGTTCGTTCGCTTGCTTCAACATTTCATGGAAGTCCATGGTAGTTTCTTCTTCTTCTTCTTGAGGTTCCGTGGGCAAGCTCTTTGAAGAGTCTGTCATGCGGGGCAGCTCCTTTTTATCCTTTGAATTGACATACAATGTTTCAACAGTGTCCTTGATCTTGTTTTCTACTTTATTGTTGTGTTGGTTATCACCGGGTAAGTTCTTTATAAGATCCTCCAGGTTGAACTGATTTTTCCCTAGATCAACGTTAGAAGTTTCCCACTTCTCTTCGAATTGAGCCTTGAAAGGATTGTGTGAAGTCTCAACGGGCATTAATTCATTCTTCTGCTCTAAATAACGTTCGTCAGTGTCTTGGTTCTTAGTTGAGGTTTCACTTGTCGTATTCTTCAAAGCAATTTCCTTTGGACTCACATTAACTTGAGCGGTCGTTTCTTTGAACAGAGTTTCTGCACCTATTCTGCCTAGACCCTTAATTTTTACATTCTTTGAATCATTTTCCAGATTTTCCTTATATTGTTCATCCCTCTCTTCAGTCTTAAACTCTGCTTCTTCTTTATCTTGCGTATAAATAAAGTTGCTTAAAGTATCCTCCAAGGGGAACGGGATTTTCTTCCACAGATTAACTTTCAAAGGATCTATCTTGTCTAGAATCTTAGTTTCCTTTCCAGAAGAGTTCTTCACATGGTACAAGGTAGCCTCCGATATCTTTTCGGGACTCAAGCTTGGCATGTTTTTCCAAGAATTCTCCCACTTCATTTCCTTCTTTGAACAAGTGTTCACTTGTGACTTCTTCGAACCATCTATGGGGGACAACTTCATTTCTTGCTCTAAATTTACGGTCAAAGGTTCGACCGTATCTATGGTTTTAGATTCAGCTTCCCTTTTCTGAAAAGTTGTTCCAGAAACGTTCTTTAAAGAAGAATCCTTTGAGAAAGGAAACTCCGATATCTTTTCGGGACTCAAGCTTGGCATGTTTATCCAAGAATTCTCCCACTTCATTTCCTTCTTTGAACAAGTGTTCACTTGTGACTTCTTCGAACCATCTATGGGGGACAACTTCATTTCTTGCTCTAAATTTACGGTCAAAGGTTCGACCGTATCTATGGTTTTAGATTCAGCTTCCCTTTTCTGAAAAGTTGTTCCAGAAACGTTCTTTAAAGAAGAATTCTGGAAGAAAGGGAACTCCTCATTTAACTTTAAGTTTAAGTTAGTTTCCGATATTTTCTCAGGACTTAAACTGGGCATATCTATCCAGACATTCTCCAACTTCTTGGTCTCCTTTGGTTTATCTTCAACTTGTAAGCTCGTAGATTCAGTTTCGTTATCGCTTTGATCATTATCAAATAAAATCTTTGAAGTATTTTGCACGACGAACATCTTCTGCATAGGATCTCTAGTGTCTACAATGTTAGTTTCAGATTTCTTTTTCAGTAAAGTATCCCCGGTCAAGTTCTTTGAAGAATCCTCTAGTCCGCCCTTTTGGTCTTGATTTGTTTCAGGTAAGTTTTTGAAAGAATCTTCTATAAGGTTCCACTGCTTATTCTCAGTCTCCGCCTTGTTTCTCGAAGCATACTCCAGCTCCTTCTTCATAACTGCTTCCACACTAGCCAAGCTTTCCGAGGACTCCTTTACAAGGTCACCCTCTAACTCCTCCTGCTCGCTATTTGTTTTCTGCTCCAAATTATCGTTACACGCTTCATTCTCCTTGGTTCCCATGAAGGGCAAATTCAGCCCCAGACTTTCTTCTTCCTCAGTTACTTCTTTAATTTCTTCCTCCTTTTCATCTTGATTCTCTATAGCCTCCACGCTCTCAAGCTCCTCCGCCTTAGTATTTTCCATAGAATCCTTGTCTTCTTCCCCATTTGGCAACGTCTTAGTTTTTACCAGCTTTCTTGCATTTTCTTTGGCTTCAGCTATCATTTCCCGGTACTTAATCAAACGTTTTTCAAAAATCTCATTGGTTTTCTTGACCGCCATCCTGACCAATCCGTCCTCGGGAAAGCAACGTAGCGCATTTTGAAACATTTTCTTCACCGTCTGTACAAACGCATCGATACTCTCAAACATATCGTTTTCGAGACGCGTTTCTAGTATTTTCCAGTCTAGTGCTTCCTCCTTGTCATGATCGTAATCCGTATTCGGTTGCTGACGCCAATATTCGACACAATTGAAGGGCCAGGTATAATGATGATGTTTCCTTTTCCTCAAGGACTTTAACAAATGTTGGCAGTGAGTCTTTTCAATGAGACGATCTAGTTCCTTATAGCAAATGGTGGTCACCACCAAGGGACTGGGTTTGGTTACGGTTTCTTCCTCCGCTTCGACACTCTCTTTGAACACCTTTGAGGGGACTGCACTTGAGTCTTCCTCTTCTAGCGACTTGCGCTTCTTTAGTTCTTTAGCGTTGTCTTCCTCCGCTTCGTCACTTTCTTTAAAAACCCTTGAAGGCTTGGATGTAGAGGGCATCTCTTCCACTGATTTGCGCTTCCTGAGATCAATTTTGAACTCTTCGGCTTCGTTTTCCTCATTTAGGGGACTTTCTCTCAACACCTTGGAGGGGCCAGGCCTTAGCTTTGGTATAGGCGTAGCCGCCTTCCGCTTTCTGCGATCTATCTTGGGTTGCAGCTCCTCCTCATGGCTTAAATTGAGATTGGACAAACGATTGTAGAACGCCGCTCGCATTTCCTTCCCGTCAAAGTGCACCGGGGTCCCCTCCACATTGTACCGCCAACAATTGCTGAAGATCAACTCAAAGTCTTCAAGGGCCTCGTTGAACTCCCAATAATATTGATTATTCAGACGCTTCCTGATGGTCAACAGGTCCATGGGTCGCTTGATCAATTCATGATAGTTGGGTATGCCCAGGGTTACGGAATCCACCGGATTCCTGAAGTGAAACGAACAGCGAATTCTCCATAAATAGTTGAGCACCGGTTTGAGGTCCTCCAGCAGATTGGTCCGGCGTCCTGGTCTATTGGGTGGCGGTATAACCGGTGGCTGCACAATGCCATTTACCGGCGGAAGTAGCGGCTCATTGCGTGGCGGTGCATCCGGATTTGGAGGACGCCTAAAGTCACGGTCCGGCGTGACAATTTGTTTCGAACGTGAACTCATTGGGAAAACTATTTTTATTTTTTTTTTTACTTTTAGCCAAATGATCCGAACAGTACTTTCCAGTTTGGAATCTCGAACAATACTGATTTTGGGTCTTGCCCTTTGAAATACCTAAACAAATTTGCTTGACAGAAATCTCGAAGAGATGGGGAATCCTAAAATTGTGATGGAGCACACTTTTCAAATAAATTTATTTTTATTTATTTATTTATTTTATTTATTTATAGTTTAACAATGTTCTGTCTAACTTTAAGAGGGCCTACTTAGGAACGACAATAAATTATTATACCCGTTACTCGTAGAGTAAAAAGGGTATACTAAAGTCGTGCAAATGTATGTAACAGGCAGAAGGAATCATCTCCGACCATATAAAGTATATATATTCTTGATCAGCATCAACAGCCGAGTCGATATTCTATTAATCTCAGAGATGGTAAGAGATAGAGGTTTGACATGTATGGAACAAATGCTTCTTTTATCTGCACGCATTTCAAGTTTATTTCAAATTTTGGCCACGCCCCCTCCCGCCCCCGCAATATAAAAAAACGTTATATCTCCTACAGTTTCGATTCGTACCTTCTAAAGATAGTTAGTAATTGGCAAAATGAATCGATTTGCCGAAGAAATGATCAAGATCGGTTGAACGGTTCTCAAGTTATGAGCAAAAAAGTGATACAAGCCCCCACGCTACCCCACTATGGGGAATTTTGCCAAATATTAGGCATAAACCCCTTTTCCAAAAGTGCTCAAAACTTAAATTTTTTTGTTTCATTAGACCACAAATACATCAGTCTTCAATGTTACATACCACGAATTTTGATTTAACAGAGCTCTGTTAAGTGAGCAGGTGGTAAAGTCAGGTTATGCTAACGAATGACAGTTCAATGTTAAGTGTGTGTTTTCTGCTGCAATTTGTAATTGCCAAATATTAATGAAAACAGAAAGATTTGTCGAATATTTTTGATTGAATCTAATCGTTGTGGTATGTGCTATGTTTTAGTGCCTTTGATCTGTAGAAATTAATCGTGGCGTCCCTGTATTTGACGGTATTCGTGATTCATCTCACAAAAAAAAATTGGAAAGAAAATTCAACTTTGCGAAGTCCTACCAAATTTTGTTTAGATTTGTTAGAGCTGGGACTTTTACCACCTTTTAGAGCTATCAATTCCGCTTCTGATTCACTTTTGCTCAACCGCATTTATGCGCATTTCTTTGCAAAATTTCACTTTTTAGGACACAACCTCATTTTCTCCAATGCCTACTTGCATGCCAAATGAAAAAATGTGACGAATCGGGAAGATGTTATTTTTGATAACTTAAGAGAAGGGTTAGGCCAAAGTCTTTCAGTCGCATATGAAAGATATTTAAAAGAAAAAAGGAAGGATATTTTGTGCAATTCTGGAGATGAATCGCGAAAATTAAACCGAATAATGCAACAAATTGAACGCAGAAGTTCAATTCTAAGCCATTGAGCAGAATATGAACACAGAGAGTTCCCGATAGTCATTAACGCTAAAGCGTATTAGAAATCGTAGAAATCTTGCTGCTGGAGATAAATTGGTTGAAGAAGCAAGCACAGCTGCTCGTAATAAGTAAAACGACTAGCTGACCATGCAGCAGTTCTTAAGATAGTTTCTATAAGGCAAAAATGATCCGAAATTTTATGTGCTAGTATTGTGCAGTTAAAAATGACAGTAAGAACAGAACAGAATTCGAAAAAAATAAATGAGACGCATTTTTTTTCAGGAATCCCAATATTCCGTAAAGTTTGCGGCCGAAAAATATGTTTCCTATTACGCGTCAATGATGGTAAATTCATTCGTATGTAAAATTGCAAGAAAAACCAATTTTATCTTGTAAAAAAAAATAATATTTTTTTATTTATATTTTTTTAAAGGCGGGTTGAAGTGCTACCACGCCCACTTTTTAGCACGTATAGAGCAACGGTATACCCAACATAAGGCAAAAAACTAGACCGCAATATCTTGCTTAGTTTTTAAGTTATTAATTAATGCCTAATTTTTGGGAAAATTCCCCATAGTGTACCCCCCCTCCCACCATAAAAAAAATGTTGCATACTTTTCGGATGGTCACCCTAAGGAACGCAGAAACACTGTTAAACATGTTTTTTTCATGAGTAACGGGTATATCGAAGTCGGTTAGAGCCGACTTTAACTTACGCTCTCGTTTTTTACTACAAACAAGGAGGATTGAGATGAAAAAATGTGGAAAGGCAAGTTATAGTCTAAACAAAGGTTTCGGAAGGATTCGTGATGAGCGTAGTTTGTTAGACAAGGCTTTAGATAAATAGGATACAAATTTCTAGTAACGCGTTGTGGGACTGCAAGACTTATATTAGATAACAAAGCGATAGAGTCAATATCTCCTGACAGGAGTTTATGTATAAAAAGAACACTATGGCAAATTCGGCGGTTCTTAAGAGAAGGAAGGTTGATGAGGCGTTATATGTCCTCATAAGGAGGAAGATGAATGGTGGAATCCCAGTTTAAGCCACGAAGAGCAAAAATTAAGAATTGTTTTTGAGCCGATTCCAGTTGATCTTGATATATTTGGTAGTATGGAGACCACGCACACGACCCATATTCAAGTATTGGTCTCACTAGTTGCTTAGTGACGTAGGGGTCATTAAATTCCTTCGACCATCGTTTGACAAAACCGAGAACTCCCATTGCCTTGTTTGCGATGACTGATATATGACTATTGAAACATAACTTGGGAACAAATTGTACACCCAAATCATCAACTTTGTGGATACGTTCCAAAGGGATGGAATTAATCATATAATCAAGCTCATATGGTTTATTACGACTAAAAGTCATACATTTGCACTTGCTGAGATTAGGAGGAAGGCTATTAACCGAGCACCAGGTGTAGAGAGAGTTTAAATCGGATTACACGACAAACAAAGTTTGAGGTCATCGGCATACATCAGTGCCTGCGAATGGGATAAGACCTGTGGGATATCATTTATAAAAAGGTTAAATAGTAAGGGGCCTAAATGTCTACCTTGGGGGACCCCAGATAGTACATTAATGGAGCTGGATAGTACTGATTTGAAACGAACTCGTTGAGATCGATCGCTTAAGTACGACTTTATCCAGTTCAGGAGGATTGGTGGGAAGCCGAGCAGACAATTTATGTACTAAGAGCTCGTGATTGACTGAAATCAGTATAAACTACATCCGTTTGTTGCTTATTGACAAACCCATTGTTTACAAGAGTAGTAAATTCAAGTAGATTCGTAGAGATAGAGCGATTCTTCATGAAACCATGTTGAGATGTAGATATTACCGAACGACAATAATGTTGTATTTGGGGAGTCAGGATCTTTTCAAGAAGCTAGGAATGTGATAGCTTCGATACGCCCCTGTAGTTCGAAATGATTGACTTTGGTCCCTTTTTATGGATAGGAATAATATAGGATTCCTTCCAAAGACTAGGGAAGTCTCCCTGTTGAAGAGATGTGTTAAGTAGTTTACAAAGCGGCACACATAAGGAGTCAGCGCAAAGTTTCAACACACAGCTGGGAACTTTGTCAGGTCCGGAACTGAAAGAGGACTTAATTGATCGTAGGCTAGAAAGAACGCTATCTGCATCTACAACAGGGCATACAATGCAGTTGGACTTAGCCACAGAATACGGATATTTGAAGACTAAATTATTAGCAGATGCAGAATAGCATCGTTGGAAAAATGTTGCAAATAGATCGGCAATATCAGAGTCGTTGTCACCCGATACATGATCTAAAGAAAGGGAGGGCGGAAATTGGGAGGACTTCCTTTTAGCATTAACAAAGTTGTAAAACTTCTTTGGGTCGTCCTGAAAGCTTAACTTACACCTGACCAAGTAGTCCTTAAAGCATTCTGAGTTAAGGACCGTAAACTTGGATCTTGCCACGGAATATTTGGCAAAATCCACGCGGGATCCAGATTTTTAAAATTTTTTGTACAGCGGAGATTTAATATTTTTCAGGTAAGATAAGCCTCTCGTGAACCATGGGGGCGCACGTGATGGAGAAGAAGAAATCCGAAGGGGCAAAAATTCGTTAAACACAGTATAAATTACTTCGTAAAAAGCTTTTGTGGATTTTTCAATATCCTGAGATGAGTCTAGAAAAGACCAGTCCATGGATACCATGGATAAAGCTTCATTGAGTCGTAGAAAGTCAGCCTTACGAAAGCAAAAGGATGCAGTATTCTGGAAAGGGGGAGAAGTGGTGCTCGGTATATCAAGGTCACAATCAATTTGTAGTGTAGGATGATGAATGTCCTCAGGGATTGACAAGGGTGAAATTCTGGATACCACCGAATTGGAAATATCGGAAACAAAAACATGATCAGACTCCTTGATGCAAACCATTTCTATTGGAGTTTAGCTGCCCAAGAGATTGTTCAGCCATAAGATTAAGAAACTCATGAGAGGCTGATGGGTAAAGTTCGATGGAATTGTCATATGAAGCCCAAGAGATATGTGGAATATTGAAATCCCCGACGACCACCATACGATCACGATCACCCAGCACGGAAGCAATTCGTTCTATGTGTTCGGCGTGAAGTAAATAAAGAGCAAGGTCAGAGGCAGTAGGACCTGAGGCCTGTTTAGTGCCTTCAAAGTAATCTACCTACGATTTTTAATAATTCCTCAAAGCATACGAAGTAATAACTTCATGCTATTTCCTTTTGACTCTATAGTGTTCTTCTGAGTTATGTCAAATTTGTTAGACAACGAGTCGATATAGAAATCGGCTTGTAAAATTGGGTTTGGCGTGCGAAAAACCATACACAAAATTAAAATAAATGTTAAAGCCGAGTCTGGTGTAGAATTTTGGCATTTGTTTGCTACTCAACCTCACTATATCCATCTACCCTATCTCCAGACTTTGGAAAAACTTTAGAAATTATTATAGTCTCTCAGAGGGTTTGTTAAAAATTTCGGCTTATATTTTTTTTTGCTAGACTAAGTTTTTTGAAAAATCCCTGATTAATCCTGAACATTTGAAAACAAAATTTAAAGATCTATCTTAAACCGTTTTCGAGTTTCCCCCGCTGGGTGGAAAGTTGGTGGTTAAGATTGCCAGCCATTTGCTCCAAGTTCATTTCGAAAGGCAACTGTAAAGCAAAGTAGTTGCATCAGAGAGCAAAGAGCGCACGCAAAACCAAAACCCAGAGAGCATAAATCGAAGAGAAACGATTTCAATGTCCCTGCAGGGAAAGTGTCTGGCTTACAACCAGAAATGGATCGGTCGCAAAAAACTTGCAACTGGTTGCACTTCCTATCCAAGTCCATGCATTGAAGTCGTCCATTTTACACAGGCATGTCATAGGAATGTGACAATTGTCCCCGGCAGCAGCCATTTGTAACCAGTTTAATGCCAGATGGCATAGGTGGGAGAGAGGTTTCCCTGCAGCAGCCATTTTTAACCATTTAAATACCAGTTGACCCTTATATGCACCTTATAACAGTCTGTTTATGGCGCTGCGCATTATAATGGTATATCGACATCTGACGCTCAACTCACCTTAAATTTGTATTTTAAATGAGCTTTTCTTCGGAAGCTAATGATTGTTGTTGCTTAACTCACCCGACTTTAGAAATTTTGCTACCAGTTTAGTTCTAGTAATATTTCAACTAGGTGTAGGACAGTTTTTTGTTGTTACTAGTTGACAATTTTTTTGCAGGGGTGTGCGTGGGAGCAATTGAATAGAGTTACCGATCAGGAGCGTAAGAAAATGAAATGAAACGGCAACAACAACAAGACAGAGTACAAAACTAAAAAACTACAGTTGCAATTAAAACAAAAACAAACGCAAATACAAAAACTCCAGCCAATATTAAAAAAACAGCAACATGAAATAATTCAAATAAGGAAAGTGGGTGGAAATTGGGCGGGATGGGGTGGGATGTGGGTGAGTGAGAAGTGGAAGGGATGTGAGTGGGAACAGTAGCGGATCCAGGGGGGGGGGCTTCAGCCCCTATATTTCTGATAAAAGCCACTTTTCGGCCGATAGTTTCTATGGCAGCTATAAGATATAGTCATCCGATTTTGACAAAAACTTCCAAATCTGTGTAAAAGCGTATTAAACTAATAATTGTCGAAGCGGAAGGCGTTTACATTAAAAACAAAAAAGTTTTCTTACAAAAACCCACTTTTCGACCGATAGTTCCTATGGGAGCTATAAGATATAGTCATCCGATCCGGTCGGTTCCGACATACTAGCAGTGTGCAGTAAAAAGAAGACTCTGTGCAAAGTTTCAGCTCGATAGCTTTAAAATTGAGAGACTAGTTTGCATAGAAACAGACAGACGGACAGACGGACAGACAGACAGACGGACAGACAGACGGACGGACAAAGCTCAATCGACTCAGCTCGTCGCCCTGATCAAGAATATATATAGTTTATAGGGTCGGAAATGAATATTTCTGGACAAAATTATAATACCCTTTGCAAGGGTATAAAAATAGAGGGAAGCTAACTTCTGCTCGATCGAAGTTTATATACCCTTGGAGCTTGATATATGCCTGACAGTATGTATGGCAGCTATACTATATAGTGGTCCGATTTTGACAAATCTGGTTGAAATTATGTAAAATCACTAAAAACTTATAAATACGAGCGTTGGGATCGATAGCGTTGAAAAGTTTTTCTCACTAAGACTTTTTTTCAGACCTAACTTTTGTATGGCAGCTATACTATATAGTTGTCCGATTTCGACATGGCTTGGTGAAATTATGTGAAATCATTAAAAACTTATAAATACGAGCGTTGGGAGCGATAGCATTGAAAACAAAAAAGTTTTTCTCATTAAAACTTGTTTTTCAACCGATCGTTCCTATGGCAGCTATATGCTATAGTCATCCGATCCGGCCGGTTCCGACAAATGTGCAGCGTATTTGTACCAAAAGACTTCGTGCAAAGTTTGGTTAAGATAGCTTTAAAACTGAGGGAGGAGATAGCATAGAAACAGACGGACAGACGGACGGACGGACGGACAGACGGACATGGCTATATCAACTCACCTCGTCATGCTGATCAAGAATATATATACTTTATGTGTTCGGAGATGCTTCCTTCTGTGCGTTACAAACATCCGGACAATTTCAATATACCCTCTCCATGGGTATAAAAATCGCCTGCGGCGCCATTTATTTATCTAGCTTTACCTTTAAACTAGGGATTCAGACCGAAACATATTTCGGTTTCGCTCAAGGCAGGTACATATATTGGCTAAAAACTTGTTATACTCTGTGCCAATGGTACATAAAGTGAATGATAATGCCGTTGCACTCTAGAGGTAAGACAAAAATTGTTCAAAAAACTACCAAAAAGCAAGTTGTTTATTTTTACCTTGGGAAACTTATTACCTTCAGAGCATATCGACTTTTTGTATGAGATGATGTATCTATTCTGAGAAGCACAATAAGATTTGAACAATGTTGAGTGATTTTGAGTGCCCTTAGCCCCCCCCCCCTTAGCCAATTTCTAGATCAGCCACTGAGTGGGAATTGGGTGGCAAGTGGGTGGTGGGGGGAACTGGAGGAGAAGTGAAAAAGCAAAGTAGTAAAACGTTGATTTCAAGCCTATGTATGTATGATTCGATTTCTGGGCTCTACAGAGGAAACAAATTTATAGAAGGTTTTCAAATTTGGTAAATATTTGACTCTCACGATTTACTTCAAACTGATTCTGATATGAGTTCTATACTGCTACTTTTGCTAGTAAAGTATATATAATATATTCTTGATCAGCATCAACAGCCGAGTCAATATAGACTTGTCCGTCTGTCCGTCCGTCCGTCCGTCCGTCCGTCCGTCCGTCCGTCCGTCCGTCCGTCCGTCCGTCCGTCCGTTCGTCTGTATGAACGGTGACACGTCTATAAAACATACAGTCATTTCACCCAACAACACAATTCAACAATCCGTCAATTCAACACAAACAAATTCAACACAAAACAAAGTCTTCACAAAACAATTTCAACACACGTCAATACAACACTAAGTCATTTCACCAAGCACAACAATTCAGCACACGTTAATTGAACTCAAAACAATTTCAATACGTCAATTAAACACAAAACAAAATAATTAAATTATTATTAAATTTAAATTTGAAATGACTTTTAAACGTGTGTTGAATTTTTTTGTGAAGACAGTTCTGTGTTGAATTGACGTGTGTTGAATTGACGTGTTGAAATTGTTTTGAGTTGAATAGACGTGGAACCGTAAATTAGGTTGTTGTTTATAAAGAAACAACAAAATGAAAAGTGCACGCAGGGCACTGAACATCAAAAAAGTATGCAACATTGTTTTAATTCGGATATTTATCACTTTTTTGCTCATAACTTGAGAACCGTACATCAACAGTTAGAGCGCAATAGCTTAAGCTGTTCAGTCGGCTTTGTGGTAATGCCAAGTCTATAATGATGCCAGTAATCGCTTTATTATTTGTAACATATTTTCTTTTTCCATCAATTATTCTATGCCTTTTAAGTATGGGGTTTCTCACGGTCCTCAACATATCCAATTGCTTCAGTTAGAAACACGAACCTGTCACTCGACTATTTTCAATCAATTGTTAATTGTATATGCCCCGCCTTAACACTTTCAAGTGTTGGCCCATAATTTGAACCATCAATCAATGCAAACTCCCATCTAATTTCCTATTCACAAAGTCCTGACAGTTGTAGGACTGTAGGTAGCCAAAGGACTGCTGATAGTATAAAAGGTGTTCAGTGCGAACTTTTTACAATTAATTCCAATTCGAGTTTCAAACATGTCATCAGTGAATAAATTTCTTCAGGTGCAGAACGGTGTGATTAAACTTATCGGTTTTGATTGGTTGCATGCTGGAGATAGTTGGCGCCATCCTTACAGGACTCTAGTCTGCTTTCTACCACTTCTGGCTATTCAGCCGTGCTTAGTAGCCTCCGTCGTGTACAATGTGGACAATTTAGAAATGTTGGCTGATGCCATGTGTTCCTGGATGGTCTCTTTATTGTCGTTTTTTAAGTATGGCATGGTTTTCTTTAAGCGCAAAGAACTTTTGCATTTGATTGAAAAATTTCGTGAAATGATAAACTATGGTAAGTTTTAGAGTAGATCCGAGTTTCCCAGTTGAAATTTACCAAACGTGTATTTTCGTTTTTTAATGGAAGAGTCAGTCCTTTTTTCTGATGTCTCGAACGACGGTCTTAATATAAGAACTTATTTTTTGAGATCGATACCACGATCTTATATTAAGAACTCACCAATTTAGCTTTTAAAACGGATGAGGACCGTTCTGGTTAATTTATCAGAACGTTTCGATCACAGCGCTGTCAAGATGAAGGCGTGCCAAATTTTCTTCTTACACATACACTTATTCATTTTTTTTTATTTCCTTGATATATACACAATTTGTGGCAATATCGCTCCTAGGAGGAGCATATGGCGAATCAAAATTTTTCCAACGATTTCCGTCTGCTGCCAGGTGTCTAAGTTCTTTCCAACTCAATCTGTTTTCTGCATGGATTGTGCGCATCCAAGTCTGCCGGGGTCGACCTCTCTGCCGGCTGCCTTGTGGGTTCCATTGTAGAGCCATCTTAGCGATGTTTTCATCTTCCCTTCGTAAGGTGTGTCCAATCCATTTCCACTTACGTCTCTTTATCTCTGTCGCGATGCGTTCGTTTCCAGAATACTCCAGAAGGTTTTTATTTGTGATTGTGAGAGGCCAAAATATACCGCAAATTATTCTCAAACACTTGTTCACAAAGGTTTGTAGTTTTTCGCTTATAGGGAGACCAGCCAGGTCTCTGAGCCATATTGTAACACTGACTTTAAGCTGGAATTAAAGATACGCAGTTTCGTTTTCAACGATACGGAGCCACACCCGGTGTAGCATTTGAAAGGCGTTTCTAGCTTTGGAAATGCGTGCACCGCCATCTTTCGCAATGACACTTCCCAGGTAGCAGAATTTTTCGACATCCTCAAAGTTTACGAGACTGCCAATAACTGCCACGCTTAGGGAGGTCGTATTGGGGGTTTGCGTCCGCATCAGCTGAGTCTTCGAGATATTGATTTTGAGGCCAGATGCGCGGGCATTTCGTTCCAGAGCCTTAAGCTTCGCTGAGACCCCTTCCAGTGTATGCGTCAGGAAGCAGATGTCGTCAGCGTAGTCCAGGTCACATAGAGTTTGGTTGGTTCTCCACTGGATACCGTCCCGCGCCTCGTTATTTGTGCGTTTGAGGACATCGTCGAGGACAACTATAAACAGGAGAGGTGACGGAACGCATCCCTGCCGCACGCCGTTGTTTACGGCAAAGCTAGAGCTGTTACTGCCTTTCCAGCGAACGGAGATACTTGCGTCTTCATATAACGCCGTTAACAGCTTTATGATGCCGTCCATATGGCCTCCCTTTCGATGGTGCCAAATGCTCGCTCGAAATCCTTAAACAGTAAATAGAGTGGACACCTCCATTCCATGGACTGCTCCACAATTATGCGCAAGGTGTTAATATTGTCTACGCGGGATCGGTTGGGTCTGAAACCATTTTGCTCCCGTCGGTGCAGGCCATTATAACGGGTGATATTCTGTCCAGGATTATAAATACCACGATTTTTTGGATATAGTCGCCAGTTTTTACAGTGACTTAAGTCACCTTTTTTGGAAATGGTGACAATAACGCCCTCTTTCCACTCTGGGGTATTGTTGCAGATATCCAAGCAGACTTGCTAACTTCTTGATGGCTTTGTATGGCTTTGTGTTCGCCCATCAGGTGATTGCCACGTGTATTTGTGGATATCCAAATGGGGGAATTTGGTGCCGCCAATGAATAAGTGGTGGTTAGCGCCTAGTTCTATTAGACGTTCGCCGTTATTGTTTTTTATGAGACGGTAAAACATACCGACCCATAACTTTTTCCACATTTGTGTTTACGTTTCCCACTTTGGCGTTGAAGTCGCCAAGAACTATGATAATGTCACCTTTCGGGGCTGAGCAAATGGTGGCGTCTAGGAGGTTGTAGAACATATCTTTGGTATCATCGGAGTCTGGATCAGTAGGAGCGTAGCTTTGTATGAATGTGATATTACGGAAGCTAGTTCTAAATCTAGCAGTGATTATCCTTTCTGATAAAATCGAAAATCGTTTGTTTCTGTTTCGGTACTGATAAATAAATATACTGATACTGGGTTACGGAGATAAATAAAAAAATTTCAGTTACTGCTACAAAATGGAATAATATGGCTAAAATATTTATACCCTGTTCCCATTAAAAATGGACAAAAGGGGATCATGAAGTTGTGCAAATGTATGTAACAGAGAGAAGGAAGCACCCCCGACCCCATAAAGTATATATATTCTTGATCAGCATCAACAGCCGAGTCGATTTAGCCATGTCCGTCTGTCCGTCCGTTCGTCTGTCTGTCTGTATGAACGCGTCGATCTCAGAGACTGTAATAGATAGAGCCACAAGTTTTGGAAAGTATATAGGTGTATACTGTACCCACATCGAGTTTGTTTCAGATTTCGAAAAATCCTCCTCCTCCATCTTTAAACAGCGAAAATCTGTCTTTTTATCTGTATAAACGCGTAAATCTCACAGACGATAAGAAGTAGAGCCACAAATTTTTGCATGTATGTAGGTGTACACCGTATCCAGATAAAGTTTGCTCCAGGTTTGGCAAATTCCTCCTCCATCTTCTTCTAGCCGCGAAAAACTGTCCGAGCTACAATTTTGAAGTTTGAACCTAGTGACTTAATATATATTTAGTGAGGCCCAACAACTATCTATTCTGTGTACCACAATGAGATCCGAGCAAAAACACCGAAGATATGTACATAAATGCGCCTGCCCATTTATTGAAATAAATTTTAAAATAAATGGAATTCAAAGCTAAAGGAACCACATTACTTGGGACAGGGTATTTTGCTGTCGGGGCACTCGACCGCAACACTCTTACTTGTTTTGTGTTAGTATTTATTACAATAAAAAAGAGAAGGCCAAGCTAATTTCGTGTAGGCCGAAGTTTTTACACCCTTGCTAATGCCTTGTCAGAGTTTATGAACTCTAGCAATAAAATCTAAAATTTTTCTAACGAAAAACTGTTTTCCGGACGATGGTTCCTATGACAGCTATAAAATATAGTCATGCGATTTCGACCACAACTTGCAAATCAGTGTGAAAGCATACAATATTAGTATTTGCCGAGCCTTGGGGCACTAACATTAAAAACCAAGATTTGCCAAGACAAGGCACAGCAGCTCGACCAGCCTACAGAGTAACTTAAGTTAGTCTAATGGAACTGTAATGGCCTCAGACCTAAAATGGCCGAGCTTGCAGATTACATGACCCGTAAAAAGATCTGGATAGCAGCGGTCCAAGAAACAAAAATGACAAAAATGTCCGTCAGATATATGAGATTGACCCTCAATCCCACACCGGACGACTTTATGTAAGTCCAGAGTATAGCTGTACGGGCAGGATTATCTGAAATAGAGTTACTCAATGTATACATTGCTCCCATTGCAGCATGTCAATCGGGCTACCAACCCAACATCACCCACCTACTCACAGGAAACAACCGGATTGTCCTTGGTGACATGAAAGCCTACCACGAGACCTGGTTTTCTTTGCTCAATAATGACACGAGAGGGGTAAACCTTGCTGAGCAGGTGGAAAATTACTGAATTCCTGCGGTAAGAATCCCGAAGATTCACCCTCGCTTCCCCACAGAAGTAACGGAAAAGGCAAACATGAGAGACTCACTTAGAGCCGCAAATTCCCTGTTCCCCGCATCGAGGAGGCAAACCGTGACATTTTCAGGATGGTTAACGAGCATAGGAAGAAATGTTGGTTAGCGCACCTGGAAGAATGCGAAATGGGTTCTACCGAGGAGGCAGGATTAAACGGCAATCGCATTCAAGCGAGTGCCGCAGAGCAAGGCAAAACAATGCGCAAAAGGTTTCAACAGGCAGTTTGTCGAACACCCCAATGAGACTACAAAAGCCAACAGATCAGTCCTTCGGAGATTGCGCAAACTAAGCCGCGAACCTGACAGCATTGACTTTGCCGACCATGAAGCAGAAGCTGCCGCGCGCACGACCCTTGCTCAACTAAGGTCAGGTTACTCATGCTTCCTAAACAGCTACCTCTTCAGAATCAATCCAGAGTTTGCGTAGAAACACACAGACGGACAGATGGACTCAGCTCGTTGCCCTGATTAACAATATATAGAGTTTAAAGGGTCGAAAATAAATAATTCCATGTAAGCCAAGAGATTTCCAAACTAAGAAATAGATGGCGCCACTACTTTCGCCATTAAAAACAAATAGTCTTTACAAAAGTTTTAGAAAAAGTCACCAAAACTTTCCAATGACAACCAGATAGTAAGGGATCTGTCTTTTCAGAACTGTTCTGAGAAGAGCGGAAAATAAGTTTTTATGACACGACCTGGGCGGGAGGTCGTGAGTACGATCCCGCCTCGGATCATCTAATACTAAAAGTTTTTTTTCTTTACAAAATAGCTTTTACTCATCCGGTCACCTTTACCAGCTATTGGCGCCAGCTGTGAAGTAATCTAGCCATGAAAAAGCAAATTCTCAAACTTGGCCGTTCGGGTTCGGCATTAAACAGTAGGTCGCTTTCTCTTGGGCGAAAAATGTACGCCAAGAGATTAAGAGAAGCTTAGCTTGTCTGCGCAAAAGGAAACGGACAAAGAGTTTCAACCACGAGGAGACTATAAGCTAAGGACCACAAATCAGCCCAAGAAAAAGACGAAATCCTTAGTGGAGGGACGTACCCATAAATCGTCTCTAATACCGCATTGCCCCTAGTCTCTTAAACAAACTTCTCTAAACAATTGTTGATGCGCGAACGGCAAGCATCCAAACAAATCCTCCAAGAATTAGCCCCCTTGAGAAGATGACAGGACAGCCCAATATCCGTACAATGGACTTGTAAGCCTCCTTCTTGATCTGCACCTGCTTAGAGGAGTGAATCTGTCTGTAACTCCGACAAGAATCCACTTAAGTTAATGAAAATGGGTGAAGTGGATTCCTTGGAAACTGTTTGACGCATTCAAGGGACGCCTTTTTCCTAAAAGTCGGAAAGAAGAAGAGTCGGATTCTTCAGAATTGGCATGATTTTGTCTTCTCCGTTGATTTTAAACGATTTCCTGTATTTTAATTCTTCTTACTTTCCTCATGTCTGTTATAAAGAGAGCCATCAGGATGTTGAGTACAAGCGCATAATTGACGAGGAAAATCAACGCGATGGCAGAATAAGTCGCCTGATACGAAATTGCTTTCTACTCTCCTGGATCTTGAGTAGCCTATGGCCACATGTGCGTATGCTTACGAACTACATTCAAACTGGACACACCGAACCCGAGCTACCCTATTCCTGTCTGTGAGTCGAAGTGTAGAAGTTCAACTCAAGCTCTATTTTTATTCTCTCTCCCATTTAGTTTCCCTTGGGACCTTCACAACCTTCGCAACTATTTGTTCTCTTATTTTTGGTGTTTTTGGGCCATAATTGGTGCGATTTTGCCTACGATCAGTATCGACACACTATTCTGCGCCTTTACGCACAATCTGTGCGCCTTCTTTAAGATCGCACAGTACAAAATGCTACGTTTTAAGGGTAAAACAACGGAGGAATCGCAGGCCAAGCTGGCTCAGACATTTAAATTGTATCAGGATAGCCTGGATATGTGTATAGAGCTGAACTCGTGCTTCGAGCCGTTAATCTGTTCTCAATTATTCAGTTCCTCGCTGCATATCTGCTTCATGGGCTATCTCCTCTCAACGAATTTCACCCAATTCCAGGCCATGTACTATGCAGCATTCATAGTCTCCATGCTGGTGCAATCCTACATCTATTGCTATTGCGGCGAGTATTTGAAGACGGAGAGTGGACTTTTTGCTTGGGCCATCTATGATAGTCCTTGGCATGAGGTGGGTCTAACGCCGGGCATGGCCCGTTCTTTGGTGATAAGCATGATGCGTGCTCAGCGCGCGTGTTGCGTCACCGGCTACTTTTTTGAGGCGAACATGGAGGCGTTCTCATCGGTTTGTAGCTTGAGAAGGATTGGAAAACGATTTTGTGAATAATGCTTTTGATATTATTGCAGATTGTACGTACAGCCATGTCTTACATAACAATGTTGCGTTCCTTCTCTTAGAAGACAAAAAAAGAAAAACGGAGTTCGTCAAGGAATAATTGTAGAAGGCACTTGTAGATGGCACTTTGAAGGTGGCAGAATCTATCAACCCACTTTATGATTACACCACAAAGAAATCAAAATAAAAGAAAAACCTCTGCCAAAGCGTAGAGATAATTGATAACTTTTGAATGTGGTGCCACATGAACTGATTATCGCATTAATTGCTGATTTTATGAAGCCTCTATGATAGTAAAAACGGGAAGGCCAAGCTAACTTCTTTTCAAACCCTTGCAAATGTTTTAATATATCAGAGTTTAAGATCGCCATTAAAACAAAACAATTTTTCTAAATATAACCCACTTTCGACGAATTTCGAAGCAACAACAATCCTTCAGCAAGAAAACCACTACAGCAAAAGCTTCACTCTTGAAATGTTGTATATTATAGACACACACACTGACAAAAGGCTTAATTACAAATCGGACACACCGAACTTACTGACCAAACAATAACTCAGTATCCAACTCCACGCCGAACGGAACAGACGTGTAAAACAATGTATGTAAAAAAGTTTGTGTTTTTTGTATTCAGTCAATGATACATTGTAATTGGAAATTGTTTTGTAGTGTCCCTGAAGATGGTTGCCGAGGAGCAGCCGAAATATATTGGAAAACGAGAAGGCCAAGCTAACTTCGTCTTCGCCGAAGTTTTATACCCTTGCAAATGTTTTAATACATCATAGTTTACGAACGTCAGCATTAAAACAAACAATTTTTCTAAATAAAACCCACTTTTCGACTGGTAGTTCATATGGCAGCTATAAGATATAGTCATCCGATTTTGACCAAAACTTCCAAATCTGTGTAAAAGCGTATAAAACTAATAATTGCTGAAGCGGGAGGCGTTTACATTAAAAACAAAAAAGATTTCTCACAAAACCCCACTTTTCGACCGATAGTTCCTATGGCAGCTATAAGATATAGTCATCCGATCCGGTCGGTTCCGACATACTAGCAGTGTGCAGTAAAAAGAAGACTCTGTGCAAAGTTTCAGCTCGATAGCTTTAAAACTGAGAGACTAGTTTGCGTAGAAACAGACAGACAGACAGACGGACAGACAGACAGACGGACGGACAACGGACGGATGTTTGTAACGCAGAGAAGGAAGCATCTCCGACCACATAAAGTATATATATTCTTGATCAGCATGACGAGCTGAGTTGATATAGCCATGTCCGTCTGTCCGTCTGTCCGTCTGTCCGTCCGTCTGTCCGTCCGTCTGTTTCTATGCTATCTCCTCCGTCAGTTTTAAAGCTATCGTAACCAAATGTTGCACGAAGTCTTTTGGGGTACAAATACGCTGCACATTTGTTTGAACCGGCCGGATCGGATGACTATAGCATATAGCTGCCATAGGAACGATCGGTTGTAAAACTAGTTTTTGTGAAAAAAACTTTTTTGTTTTCAATGGTATCGCTCCCAACGCTCGTATTTATAAGTTTTTAATGATTTCACATTATTTCACCAAGCCTTGTCAAAATCGGACAACTATATAGTATAGCTGCCATACAAAAGTTAGGTCTGAAAAATAGTCCTAGTGAGAAAAACTTTTTTGTTTTCAATGTTATCGCTCCCAACGCTCGTATTTATAAGTTTTCAATGATTTTACATAATTTCAACAAGATTTGTCGAACTTGAGCCACTATATAGTATAGCTGCCATACAAACTGTCAGGCATATATCAAGCTCCAAGGGTATATAAACTTCGGTCGAGCCGAAGTTAGCTTCCCTCTATTTTTTAAATAATAAATTAATTCGAATTCATTTCATTCAAAGACTTAAAAACCTCGAGAGGGATGACATATAGGAAACCATTCGGCCAATTGGGGTTCCATTAATGATTCGCTAAAAACAATTCGTCTGAAGAAAGGTTAAGGTAAGTGAAAAATATATTTAGTTGTATTTTTATGTTTTTGTTATGTTTTGTTTATGTTTTATGTTAATTATGTTTTTTTTTTATGTACTTTTTTCTAGTATGCAACCGACGACGAAATAATCGTCGCACAGTGGTCCCAAATCCCAAAACACGAACAAAAGTCGAAAAACGTTTTTGAATTGTCTTAAAGTCACAACTTAGAAAAACAAAGTGCGGGACAATTTCTTCGGAAACGTAATTGATTTGGCTAAAAAAAAAATCTAAAAAGCCGTTTATCGATAATATGTCGATAACTGTTCGACAGATTTTTTCCATGTCGATTTTCGTGCTCAGCGGGCCAAAATACTTTAGAAAAAGTTGTTTTAGTGAATTGGGGGAGAGTGTTGTCGAGCAGTGTATATTAGAGTTGTTCCGATTTTTTTGAACTAGTTCAAATGAACTAGTCTTTAAAATGAACTTTTGAACTAGGTCTTGGTTTTGAACTATAGTTCATTTTATGAACTATGTATTTCTCTGTTTTTGAACTATAGTTCATTTTCGAGTGCATAGCCACGGATTTAGCCAAGGCCTAGGTTTTACCTTTTTTTTCTCTTCGAGCATAGCCAGAAGTTGCCAGTTGAGCTTAAAGTGGTCCAACCAAATGGTAACACTCTCTTAAGCTCCATTTACACGACCTGATCGCTCAGATGAGTTTTCGTCAGACGAACTCTGTAACTCGATAAATGTCACTCAGATGAGTGCTCAGGCCAAATAGAACCGGTTCTATTTCGTCTGATCGCTCATCTGAGTAGCTTCATGTCTACTCAGACGCCTTTTTACACGGTCAGACAGCAAATCAGACGAAAACTCATCTGAGCGATCAGGTCGTGTAAATGGAGCTTTATCCAGAGGTAGTCGTACGTGAAGAGACAATTTCGGTAAAGCGTGCCAACGCTATTGGTATTAATGAGCCGGCTTCCTAACTGGCTGACATGTTAACTTAAATTTACTAAGAGGCACGGGTTAAGGGTGACTCGCTGATTGTGTAAAGATTTCCCCAACTCAACATGTGTGATCCATGGCTGCGACATCTATGAAGATGTAGCTATTCATTTTGGCTATAACAACATTACGTAATCGCTGCTAGCATTTATGTAGATAGTAAAACAGTTTAATCTCAACAAAATGACCGAGCAACTGCGCGAGTAAGCACCGAAGCCCTGATTTTACGCGCACGCAAACTCAACAAATCCATCGAAACCAAGCCGACTGTATCATGTATCAAACAGTATTAAAATTTTCCTCAGTAGTTAAAATAATGAACAATAGTTAAAAAAAATAGAGGCAAGCTAACTTCGGCTCGACCGAAGTTTATATACCCTTGGAGCTTGATATATGCCTGACAGTTTGTATGGCAGCTATACTATAAAGTGGTCCGAATTCGACAAATCTTGTTGAAATTATGTAAAATCATTGAAAACTTATAAATACGAGCGTTGGGAGCGGGAGCGATAGCATTGAAAACAGAAAAGTTTTTCTCACTAAAACTAGTTTTTCAACCGATCGTTCCTATGGCAGCTATATGCTATAGTCATCCGATCCGGCCGGTTCCGACAAATGTGCAGCGTATTTTTACCAAAAGACTTCGTGCAAAGTTTGGTTAAGATAGCTTTAAAACTGACGGAGGAGATAGCATAGAAACAGACGGACGGACGGACAGACGGACGGATAGACGGACATGGCTATATCAACTCAGCTCGTCATGCTGATCAAGAATATATATACTTTATGTGGTCGGAGATGCTTCCTTCTATGCGTTACAAACATCCGGATAATTTTAATATACCCTCTCCAAGGGTATAAAAAACGAGCAATAGTTAAAAAAATTAACTATAGTTCAAAAAATGAACTAATGAACTAGGTCATTAAAATGAACCAACTCTAGTGTACATGTAATGTCGCGACAATTGTCGCACAAAAATCATCACCGGGACTGAATCTGTGGCTATCTGCAGCTAATTTTTGGCTATGTTCTGAAGAATTGTCTGAACAACAATTACTTTTTCATTTGAGAATGGAATTTGATGGGAGTTTTCGCATATTGCTTTTTCTAACACTTTTCAGAATGTGACCAAAAAAAAAAATTTCTACCTTTATTAACGATTCCCTATTTCATGCAATGTTAATAAGAACTTTCAGCAATACGTTCATATTGTACTTACTTTCAAGAGTAGAATTCATTTTGCAGAATGCAAATCGGTTAAGTTTTCGCTATTCTATACGCTTCTGAACGTTGTGTTATTTTCGACGCATGACGAGTAATGCAGTTAATACCTGAGCCAGGTGGGTACACTTTCTCTTTATAAACGGTCAGAGTATAAACTAGATGTACCGCAGCAACTATTCCAATAATTTAAAGTATGAGTGTCGTTAACACTCACGAGGCTTTGATGTGAAACATGATGTTAAATTTACGGGCTAAATTTCTTTCAATTGTATATAAATAATCTTGGGCAATCTTTCAAAAGAAGAAAACTAAAAGGAAACTAAGAGAAACTAAGCCACTGTTCAGTCACTGTTAAATAACTGTGTAGTCACTGTTTAGGTACTGTTTTGTCAATATTTAGTCGCTGTTTAGTTACTGTTTTGTCATTGCTTAGTGACTTTTTTGTAGTCTTTTAGGCACTTTAAGTAACTGTTCAATCACTGTTGAGTCAGTTTTAAGTCATGGTTTAGTCACTGCTTAGCAAGTGATCACTCATTGTTAAGTCACTTTCTGGTCATTGTTAAGTCACTGTTTAATCACAGCTCAGTCACTAAATGATCAGTCACTTTTAAGTAACTGTTCAGTCACTGATTTTACACTCTTTGTCACTGTCTAACTTTTCAGTCACTCTCGAGTCACTTTTATGTCACTGTTCAGTCACTGTCGTGTCACTATTATGTCACTGTTCAGTCACTTTTTAGTCATTGTTAAGTCACGGTTCAAGAACTGCTCAGTCACTTTTAAGTCACGGTTAAGTCACTGCTTAGCAAGTGATCAGTCACTGCTCAATCACTGTTTAGTCACTGTACAGTCACAAATCCCTTCTTTCCACCTCTTTCCCCCCTCTTTCATATCTTATTCACAGCGTCACGTGACGCTAAAATCAAATTTTACTCCTTCTGAAATCCTCATAAAAATGTTTCACATCAAAAATATTTTGTTTTCGACTTTTGGCCAGCTTTTTGGGATTGGGGACCATAGTGCGTCGGTTGTATCGGAATAGATTTCCAAAGTGTCATCTTGGCTATTGCCATCAATGACGGATTGTAAAATAAGTAATGTGCTGCAGAAGGAAAATTTGTAAAATTTTTACCTATACATTTTTAAATTCTTAAATTTGATATTAATATAATGTCATTTCCATTTATTATTATGATTTGATTGATTCTTTCTCCTTGTGAAGACAGATCCTGGTTTTAAAATTGTATTCGTAGCCTTTAAAGAAACGTAGAAGGATCATTTCTTAGTGGACAAAGCTGTTCAAAGGCTAGGCTAAAAGAGGCTTATTTGTTAGTGAGCTGTGCTCTTTGCTCAGTTGTTCTCTTAGTTCAGCTGTTGATCAACTTACCTTTTAAAGTCCCATCCCAAAATCCAATTTATAGATCTACAACAAAGCCAGGCAAGTGGAGAGGAAAGAAAAATGAGTTTGTTCTTGTGAGCACAAAAGACATCGGCCGCTTTACTAACTTTTCTGTGCTCACCAGCTCTCACACACATAAGAAGGGCTCTCGTCGCCCACCGTTGGCTGCAGCCAACATGTAGACTAATCCCTTAAATGGCTCAAAAAAAATTTTTGTAAATAAAACTTATCTCATCTTTTCCATTCGTTTTGTTGGCGATAATTTATTCAATAATTTTCCCGTTATTTATATTTATGATAATAAATTTATGCACTATTTTATAGTATTCTTGTTTAATTTATATGCAATGTAACATTATGCGATTTTTTTTGGTTTTATTTTTCGGGGGCAATTTCTCGCTATTCCATGGGATTTCGATATCTTGGGGCAGTTAAGATTGCTCGCTAATGGAAGGGGTTAGGGGTGTGGGTGTGTGTGGGGAACAACGTGTTTCCTGATACGTATGCAAATGATATATGCGCTGTAACGCCGCCTGTGGCCATTTGACTTTGCATTTTTACCTTTGATCCAAATAAAAATTGTAACCCATTCAAACCAAAACAAAAAGCGTTGGACTAAACAACAACAGAGGCCGTGTCATAGGGAACCTGTAGGAATACTTGATTGCCGACTCTTTTCGCTCAGCTTTGATATCACGCCCGCCACAACAGCTGTGCCCAGAGGATTAGCGCGGTTCCCAGCCAGGTGGTGTGTCTTCTGCTGGCCACATTTCGTGCCGCCTCCTCGAGCCCTGTCAACAGATAACAATCTTGTCACGTGGATCTCTGTGGAACCGGCCTCACCACTTACCGCCTATGTAATTGAGATGATCATCGTTGGTGGACGAGGCGCCCGGGTGTAGCTTGATTTCTGCAAAATCAGAGCAAACATTTCACCTGAGAATTGCGTACAAATAGGGCCAGATTACTCCCAGTTACGTACCGTATAGCCGCAACGTGCCTTCGGCGCGGCCCAGCGAATTTGTGCTGACGCAGTGATAGGTGCCCACATCGGAGGGGGAGAAGGAACGAACCACAAGCAGCATGACGCCGCGATACCCATCGCGTTTCTCGGTAATGCCATACTTGGGTCTGTGCGGGCGGGGGGCGGGGGGCGAGAATGAACGAAAGTCAAATTTTTTTTTTTGTTCTACTTACCCATCGAGCAGCATTTCGGGTCCCGGTGAGCCCGACTCCAGGCTGGCCGTGGAAAGGCTGGCAAAGCCATTCGAAGTGCGCGCCCCTTTTAGCCAATAGGATACGGGCGAGGGGGAGGCCTCCACCTGGCATTCCAGCTGTACATCAGAGCCAAGCGGTGTGCCCAGCAGTTGGCTGGGTGCACGCACCATGGGTGCAACTGTTGGCGAATGGAATTTAAATTGGTAATCATGGCCAGAAATTGATTGGCTTACATTGCACACTCAGCGAAACGCGTTTACTAACGGCCGGTGGGACATCGTTGGAGGCAATACACAAATAGGCACCCATCTGACGACGCTCCAAGCGCAGCAGACGCAGCGAGGAACCGTTGTAGGATTCCACTGGAAGGAAACACAAAAGTCGGTAAGGAAGAGTTTTCGGCTATATAATGTCGTTCTGACTATATTCCACTAAAATCGATTTAGAAAAATTCGAAGATGAAATGCACTTGAAATCATTTTCTTGACTAACATCACATGATCGTCGATTGACCGACACCTCCTTTTATCCGTCTTTACCCAGCAAGCAATTTTTTCTCAGTCTTTTTGAGCACTCTGACTCGTTGAAAAAATTTCATAAAATGCTTGCTGGGTAATTGGCAACTACTTATTAAATATTGATGATAATCTGACCTAATCATAAAATGTTTGTGTCTATTGTGGTAGGTTAACTTGTTTAATTATTGTGTTTAATGTGAAATAAAAATTCAAATTTTATTTCTTCTTTTTCTCCTACGCGTTTCAGTGGCTTGTAGCGCTTTCTCAAGGGAGCCTGTGTTTATTTTTAGTTGTGGGTTAGTTTGATGATTGACTAAAATTTTTTGATTGTGTTATATGTTTTATGATGCATTTTTAAGTCATATTCTCCTCGTTGGCGCCAAACTTGAGGTATAAGTTTCCATCCTTTAATCAGCTAGCTGACATGTCGACAGAGCGAGCTAGTGAGAAAAGAGCTTTTCAAAATCTCCTAACATAACATGAAAACCAACCAAAAGAAATTTCTGTGGCACCTAAGAATTGGAATTGGGTTGGAGTTTGGTTGGAAGAGGTTTCGGTGGCACCCTCGTATAAAATATATGTATATTCTTGATCAACGTCAGCAGGCGAGTCTGTCTGTCCCTATGAACACACAGATCTCAGAGATAGAGGTTTGACATGTATGGGTCAAATGCTTCTTATACTTGCAGGCAGATGAAGTTTATTTTCAATATTTGTTGGAAATATTCCTTGTGGTTGAGTCTCTTTATTGAATACTTAAGGTCTCTAACGTCAGTCTTGTTCTATCTCTCCTCTCTACATCTATTAGTCTCACGTTTTCGAAATCAGCTGGAAATTAGTATGGTCAGATGATGTCAAGTGTTGCTTTAATATTGTTGACTCCTTTTTGATTTTCGCATCTCCTTTGTACTGCGATATTCTTGTTTGCTGCGGTCGATTTGTAGTTCCCACAAATGATAGAACCAAAGACATTAGAATATGAAGACGAGTAACGCCATGCGATTTTTTTGCCCACGAATTTTTGGGGCTGGCTTTTGGCTCTCTTGAAATTCTGACCAAAAGCCAGAGAGAGAGAGAGAGAGAGAGAGCTCTCTAGAGCCAGCCGCTTTTTTGTACACATACAGCGCCAGCTACGACTGTAAGTGTGCACACGTAATCTCAAGCATTACTCACACAAGCAAGTGCATTCCATTTTTATATTTCTACGCTCTCAAAGTTGTGTGAGCGGAGAGAGCGCGATTTTCGTCGCCACAAATAGAAAAAATAGCTGCATATTGCAAAACCATTGTATGGGCGTTCGCCATATTAGAGATTATAATGGTCTTTGCTAATACGGTATGGCATTCAAACATTAATGTGGACAACGCGCTTTTGCTGAGAGAGCGAAAGAAAGTGGGAGGGTGAGCGCGAGAGTAAACGAAGCACATACACACAATTTCAAACGTGTGTAGAAAAAGGAAATGCTAAACCAACAAAAACAACAAAGCGATCGTTAAAAAAGAAACCCACCCTTTAGAATAGCCGTCGGAAAAACAAGAAAAAGAAATTGAGGCAAGCTAACTTCGGCTCGACCGAGGATTTTATACCCTTGGAGCATGATATATGCCTGCCAGTTGGTTAAATGACAGCTATACAATATATTTATCAATATATTCAAAACTGAAAATCAGAGGTCGCAATAATCGGTCTCTCTCGTGCTTATTGTCAGAAAAAAACCGCTCATTCACTGACACGATGCGTAACTGTTGCGAAAAAACACACAAACTTCGTTCTTCTTCCTTCTCGCTCAACCGCCGACCGCTTTTGGTCGCTCGCTCGGCTCAGTGTTCAACCTTTTCGGTCGTAAAAACTCGGCAAATGGTCTTTTGCGCATATATGTATGCATGTGAGCTGGCGTGTGATAGCTAGGCGTGGATGGGCAAAACAAAAGAAATACGACATATCACCTTCCATTCCTTTTTAATGCTTTGCCTGTGACGAAATTCTAAGGCAACAACATAAGGCAAACGCAACAACAAAAATAAAAACCTTTTTGCTGACTTTTTCCTTGCTTCGCTCACTTACTGACTCGCAGTAGCTGAACAACAACCGGTTCTGTTCGCTTCGCGCGGTCAGTAACGACTCGTGTGTTGCGCTCAACCCGAAACCGAAGAGCGAGAACACGAAAGAAACGAAAAAGAGGGTTGCTGGTCAGACACTGAGCGATGCCGTTTCATTTTTTTCGGTCTTTGTTGTGAGCAGACCGCGCAGAAAATTTTGGTTGAGCAGATTTTGCGACCTCTGCTGAAAATGTAAAGTGTTACAAAAAAAAGTTTTTCTCACTAGAACCAAGGCATACTAAACAAGGTAGGCTCACTCACTCTCTCTCTCTCTTTGACAACTTAATATAATAAATTTCAGTCAGTAAGCCATGGAGCAATTAGAATTAGAGACACCGTTTGCGCTGCCTCTCAATTTTGCTGGTGCTAAACGATTATGCCCAAAAAGATACATCAAAGTGCCAGTATGAAATCACTGAAGTTAGAGCGAAACGACCATAGCCCAAATGTATTCAGAGAGAGCGAACAGCTGATGAAAAGTATCTAGAGAGCGTAAATGAGAGCGAACAGCTGACAATTTTATGACAGAAACTGTGTCGACTGAGCAAAGTTTCTCTCTAATACTTATTGCTCCATTAGTAAGCAACTGTTGTCAGCAAAGCATCTCCGCGGACGGAATTTTTTGTGTTTTACTTAGTAGCTTAGTAGGCTTTGTATTGAAATATATTACTCTCTCGCTCTTGTCTCTTTGACACAAATATATGGAGTTCTGAGAGAGCGAGTGAGCCTACCTTGTTTAGTATGCCTTGACTAGAACTACTTTTTTGGCCTTTCGTTCCTATAGCATCTAACAAAACCGATCATGAATATACATATATTAGGGGGGGTCGTTTTTTTCGCCCAAAGCGTATAGCAAAAACGAAATCTACGGTCAATTCTAGGAAAATTTCACCAAGAAACTATGGGTCTAAAATGAATTTGTAATCCGAGCAAATCGAGTTAAAATGTTTATGTTACATTTTCCCAAAAAATAAGTTAGAAAGTCGGTGAAGCCCGACTATAACATAGTCTGTATCCCCCAGATTTTGCATTTACCTACCAAACATCACTTGGTCTAATTTTAATGGGTCGACTTATCTTGTACCTTCAGCACATCATGACTTTTTAGATAGTCTGTTGGACATGTCGTTTTTACAAATTAACGCAGTACCAAACAATTTAAATAAATTGTTGGATCTTGTTTTCGTCTCTGACAGCGCGAATGTTGCCGTCTCTAGGTCTGCCCCTCTTTCACTTCCCAAAGATATTTACCATCCTACGCTTGAAATCTCTATTTATATTTTTCAGCTATTTGGGGCTGGCTTTTTAGGGGCTTTTGGCTCTCTTGAACCAAAACCTACCTCTTCGACTGTTAAGATTTCCAATAAGCCTCGTCGTTGTTTTCGTAATGGAAACTTTACGTTATTAAATCAACTTATTTGTACAATAGACTGGACTCCTTTGAACAATTCAGTTAATTTAATCTTTAAATACTTTACCTTCTTCTTTTTTTCTGGGCGATCAAAAGGCTAACGAAGTAAAATCTTTAATCATGGCTAATTTTTTTTGCCTGCGTGAACTTGGCCTTAGTAATGAACTTGGATTATAAGTACGCGCATCTGTCTCTTCAGATTTCTCTACAGATGTCTTCTATACAAAAGGCACTTTCAATATTTTCTATTTTTGGTTTTCAAGTATTTTTCAGTTGAAAACTTTAATATAGCTGCATACTTTGCATCAGAACATAAAAATACTAAGATTAAGACTCACCCTTCATAAGCTCTCGGCTGCCTGGTTTTCGTATGAGGATCATTTCACCATCTTCCCGCCTCCAAATGACACGAGGTTGAGGATTCCCGGTTGCCTTGCAGGTAAGCGTGGCATCTTCACCCTCCTGCACAGCCAAATCGGCGGAAGACTCTTCGTTGATAATATCCGGCGGTACTGAAAAAAAGATTAAGCTTCATGAAATTGGAAGAGTAAAAGGAATATGCTAAATACCTTGTACATCAATGCAACCCACTTGCTTTTTCATGGGACTGGTATTTATTTGGCACATATAACAGCCTCGATCGCTTTCACGCAATTTGCTGATTTTTAGTTTCCAGCTGTGAAAAAATCAAAGGAATATGATTGAGAGATGTGGGCTTGGAAATATTGATACCGAGAAGTCAATGCAAGGTAGTCTAATAACTCGAGTTCAAAGCAAATTACTTAATTGTTTAATTATTTTTCAACTTACGTATGCATATCCTGATGCATGACACTTATTCTAGCATTGTGGGTTACCACACGTCCTTGCAGTGCTAATACAGTTTGATCGGATGCACGCAGCCAGCCCACCTTTAAGAAGCAAGCTTATTACAAATTGCACATAGTTAACCTCAGAGAACTAACCTTATTCTTGCCAAGATTGCGCACTGTGCAGGCCAATATGGCCTCACGACCAGCCGGATATGTCACATTATTGATGAAGCCCATAAATTCTGGATCGGGATCCAGCTGTGAGTTGGACTCTGTTGGAAAAAGGGGAAATTTGGCCAACGGGATTGGATGTCAATTGGTTCCCTTCAACTTACCGTGATGCTGGTTTTGTGCCGTGCAATTGTCGCATTTGGCGGCCATTATTAAAATGACAAACAACGCCGAGTGCTGGGCCTTCATTTTGTTGCTGCGGTTGTGTTTTGGCCCTTTGTTATTTACTGCAGCTGCTGTCGATGTATTCGTTGTTGGTTTTGTTGTTGTTGCGGTTGATTTTGTTATTTTATGGGTATTTGGAATTTTCTATTTTCCATTTGCATTTGAATTTCTATTTTGATTTCGATTTCGTTTTCTATTTACCGCGTGTGTTTGTGCGTTGTTTGTGCCAATTGCGCTAAATTCTTTGATTTCGACTGCATTCCCAAGTGCCATTGACATCTGCAAGTAAACAAAAAACAAAAATGAAAACAACCATAACAATAAAATCACAAAAATATCCAAAAATATCGGTTTGAATTTGCTTCAAACAACGGCAGAGAAAATGCCAAACAACATTTTTGAAAGCACTAAAAGCAACTGCAGCTGCATCAACGGCAGACACGCCCCGCACTAACTTGATTATCTGGCCTGGTGAAATTTTACGCTGCCTGCTTTTAGGGGCGCGCGTCAATACAAATGCCCGCCATCTATACTATGGGGTATTGGGACTTCATTCTAGAACAAATTTCATTTGCTTTAAAACTTAAAAAAAAAAACAGGTCAAAAATTTAATTTGTTTTAAAACTTAAAAAAAAAAACAGGTCAATGAATGGGCCCAGAGACGAAGTGCACATACTATACACACGAGTTGAGCTCATTATTTCTTTGGAAATCCTCATTTTAATTTTTAAAATTTTCGTGGTTTATGTAGTATTCAACAATTTTAATACAAATTGACCCTACCTTGTGTGGGTTGTTCTGACCGTTGTGGTTCATGAGAATAAAAACAGTCCCTGAGGTGGCTGCCACAAGTAAGGATAGAGACGAACATAATAGGCCCTGATTCGATTTACCAAGATCAACGTACTGCATACGAAAGGGAAACACCACGGCAAGACGAATCAGACTTCAAGTATTAAGATTAGCCCCTAACGTTTCTCGTCAATAAAGAAAGCCAATATTCACGAACAGCGTGGTGTCTACCTATTGGGGCGGGTGAACGATTTCAGCAAACATAAGAACCAAGTGTCCCAGAATCAAATAACATCTGTGACAGACCCTGGCACCAGTGAACTATTTCCGTGCCACGAAAAGCGGGAGTTACAGTAGTTGTTTTTGTGAGGGGTGCTGCCAAAAGCAAAGCATCCGGTGACCCGTATGGCACAGTACCCCCAGACGCATTTGCGTTAACCATTTGGCAGTCTGTTAAGGATAACAATCAGCCAGCCCGATGAAAGACCGCGTTTGTGTAAAAGTTTTGAAAGAAAGAAATTAGTTGTATTGAGGCGGCTTCGATCCCTCGACCTCCCACACAGAAGGCAATCACACTTCCCGCTGCGCCACACCCGAGCATATTATACTCTGTACTAAAGGTACATAGAGCATATTACGTTTGTGCAAATGTATGTAACAGGGAGAAGGAATCATTTCCGACCATATAAAGAATATATATTCTTGATCAGCATCAACAGCCGAGTCGATATAGACATGTCCGTCTGCCCGTCCGTCCGTATGAACAAACAGATCTCGGGAATGGTAAGAGATAGAGGTTTGACATGTATGGGACAAATGCTTCTTATACTTGCAGGCACGCCACCTACCGCCCCCGCAATTTGGAAAAAGCGTTATATCTCGTACAGTTTTCAAGATAGACAACTTGTACCTTCTGGAGATAGTTAGTAATTGGCAATGTATCGATTTGCCGAAGAAATGATAAAGATCGGATGAGCGATTCTCAAGTTATGAGCAAATTAGTAAAGAACCCTCCCCCCACCCACTCCCACCCTTAAAGAGAGAGAGAGAGAGACAAAAAGAGAGAGAGCAGTTACAGAGTATGTTATAGTCGGGCTTGCCCGACTTTCTCACGCAAATTATATGTATTCGGTTTCTCTTTGTTGTTTCCCGAAGATAGAAGATTAACAAAGATTCGGGTCATAGCTGAAGAAGAAGCATTTATGTATGGTTATGACGCCAAGACCGAAGCACCATCCCCCCAATTTAAGCGCCAAGACTTTAGTACGGTCAATTACAAATATGTCTTGAGGTTATGTGCATTTTGCGTTAGGCATTGGCAATCGCCGCCGACAATCGTCTACTCAGATCGGCAGACTCTGAATCAGCAGACGCGTTAGTCCGTCGAAACGAAGTATAATTTTTTGTAAGTGCGAATACATAATCTTTACGTTTCGTAATTAAAGATATTTAAAAATATGTGCATTGTAGCACATCATACTTATGGTCAGGGATAATTATCTATTGATCTTAGCAACAGTAGCACTGAGCTAGAGCATTCGACTGAGAAGCGAACAGTCTAGAGTTCGAATCCCAGAAATTGTATGTTTATAAAAAAAACGAGAGCGTAAGTTAAAGTCGGCTCTAACTGACTTCGATATACCCGTTACTCATGAAAAAACATGTTTGAAAAGTATGCAACATTTTTTTTAGGGTGGGAGGGGGGTTAGCGGGGGTGCCGTTCATCGGACGGACGCACAGACGGACATGGCTATATCGACTCGGGTGTCGATGCTGATCAAGAATATATATACTTTATATGGTCGGAAATGATTCCTTCTGCCTGTTACATACATTTGCACGACTTTAGTATACCCTTTTTACTTTACGAGTAACGGGTATAAAAATGTAGCATTCTTTTCGGATGGCCACCCTAAGGAACGCAGGAACACTGTTAAACATGTTTTTTCATGAGTAACGGGTATATCGATGTCGGTTAGAGCCGACTTTACCTTACGCTCTCGTTTTTGACCTGTGTACAGATAGTCTCATCTTAAGTTTAGATTTTGTCGTTCCAACATTTCTTTTGTAAAATACATATATTGGTCCCTTCACCAGCTCATGGTACTTGGTATACCTATTAAATTGCTTTTGTACAAATATGCAACATCACTCTTTATTTTATTAAACAGTGCAGGCATGGAGAATGTTAACTTGAGAGATATTTTAAATTTTATCGCTGTCGTATAAGTCAGCTTTGGCGAGTCTTTATGAGTACTGTGGAATATATATGACCGATTTATAAGTTATGTTTCATTTCCAATAACTTTGATTATAGTCTAAATGTGGTATGCACACTAGGCCGGTCCCCAAACCGGCAAAATGGAAAAAAGGAGGTCTCAGCATTCCCAAAGCTAATATTTGTTGCATAATTAATAATAGTGAAAATCAAAAAATTTTATTTTAATTTTAAATGGGCGCGACAGGGTCTCAAATTTTTAAAAAATATTAATCATACGACACGTTCACCAAATACAATTTTTTACAAACAAAGTTAAAAGTTTATTTCAATTGCTGTCATTGTTCGAAATTCCAAAAGGGATCTTCATATGTGGTAATAAAATATTTTTCAAATTTGAATAGTTTATAAATAAAATCATCGCCGACTATTTATAAATAAAAAAAATATATGAAAATAGGCAACACTGCGAATGAGTTATATACAAAAACTTTAGACGCCAGTCGCGCCGGTTAAAACTCTACTTTTTTATCTTTTGTTTTTATTTACGGTAATTATACATGAAATAGTATCAGATAGGGGGGTGAGAGCATGACCTTAAAAATTTCATATACATGGGGACCGCTCTAATGCACACATATAGAGTACTAACTGTGCCCAACATATAGTAGCTAACTCACATTGTAACACACAGTTGTAATTGTTTACGTACATTGAAGTCCCAAGCACATTAAAAATTGCAACATAATTCAATCACACAAGAATGCAATGAACTCTATAAGTGCTGCGTCGGCATGTTTCCATAAGCCAGCGCGCAAACTTATATGATAAATACAATGTGCACATATCACTCTCTTCCGGACAGCTTTTAAGGTTGTGTACATTCCATAACATATTATTATTATTCCTTCTGAGGCGGTAGGTTTTTGGTATCAGTTGTGTTATTCAATCTTTTATTGTCAGCTTATTGTTCTATGGTAAATGGTATGTATTTTCGTTAGAAAAAATCTTGTTAGTTATATCTGTTCCATGTGGTTTACTATCACTTTGAAGATGGACCCCAATGTGGACATAATATCATGTACAGTACTTTAAATTGCAGAAAAAATGCCTTAAGCAATCCCAACTTCAATGAAACAGTAACAGGAATATGAATTACCAATTACTTAGACCCAAAAACTTTATATTTTCTTTCCAGAAAAAATCGCAAAGTTTGCCCATAGTGCATCTCAATCTCTATGCCACACCACCTTGTGCCTGCAGCTCATCCGCGACACAAAGTAAAAGGTAAATGCAATTTTCAGCACAAACAAAAATTTATGACGGCTTGCCGGGTCCAGTCTTATGCCAGAGTTGCAATAAAAGAAACGCGAGAAAGGAAAAGCGAAACAAAATATATTCTGCAAAAAGGCGCAGGGTGCAAAATATGAATGTAAATATTAAAAAAGTTTCAAGGCGCAAAAACTAACGAGGTGTTCGCTCATTTGCTTTAGCCAAACCCACAACATCCGCCTCCCTAACCCCTTTCCCCCCACAAATTCTATGGTGTTGGTGCTGCATTTCGACGGGGCTGTAATTTAATTTCAGTGTGAAATTGAGCGCTCTCCTAATAGTAAATTTGCACTAAACCAGTTAGCAAGTCTCCGTACAAGTCGTGTGGGCGTGGCAGGACGCTGATGCTGATGCCTGGCAAACTTTTGACGAGGTGTCAATGCGATGCCTTAAGCGGATGCCTGAGCAGCAGACAGCGAGAGTGGAAGCGAGATGTATGATGTCTTTGAGAAAGGTGAAAATGTGATTTACTTATTAAATTAGAGTCAGGAAATATGCCATAAAAGGGAAGGCGGAGTGGGTATTGATGCGGATAATGCATTTGTAAGACCAAAGCCGTAGTAAGTGCAACTGAGTGAAGGCAAAATAGCAAAGAGGCGGGATCAATATGATACGAAGTTTAGCCAAAGGCTTTTGCATGATTTTTAATAATAACTTTTGCAATGCCTTTGTCTTTATTAATAATATTTACTTCTTTATTATTAACACACAAGACCACACATTACAACAAACAATCGGGCAAGTCATTAATATATACAGAGAACAGAAATGGTCGAAGTTCTGAGAATTGTGGGACACCGTGATAATTGACCTCCGCTTTCCGGAGACTACTGCTTGCATTCTAGAGGAGATGTTATATAAATGTTCCAGTTTTGAACAAAGTATTTAATGATCTACTGTTTCAAAGGCTTTTCTAAGATCGAGAAGCATCAGTGTTGTGTAATATTGTTTTCGTCCATTGGTTGTCGTATGTCTTTAGTGATGCTTAGGCGTTCTGTTGTACAATTTTTATGTTTTTTAAGACCAGATTATTTTTCGCTCATGAGTGAGTTATTGGTAAAGAATTCTTGTAAATGTGTTGCTACTACCTGCTCAAAGTATTTTGAGAGAAACGGAAGGATTGAAGTAGGACGAAACTCGTCTTTTGATTTTGGGTTTGGAAGTATCTGGGCCAATTTTCATGAGCTAGGGTAAGATGTGAGTAATGTGGTTTAAAATCCTACATAGGACGTCACAAGTACGAACTCACATAGAGGTAAAACTATTATCACAGCGAGTTACCTTCAAGTAAATGTTAATAGTTTAAGCAGGTAAAAGTATTTTAACGAATTTCTGATTTAAAGCGTTTACATCTAGATGGTTGACAAGTTTGGTTTTGCTTTTGGGCACTCCTAACGATTTTAATTCTTAGTCGGGATCGATAATTTAGGCTTTTAGCTGTACTTATCATATTCACGACTTACTTTCTTAAATGCGTAAAGACCGCGCTTCCATTCTTATAGGCAATGCCACTCAAAGCGATTTGTCGTTTGATACCGTCATGGAACCAAACTTGCTGTCTTCGTCTTATAAGTTTCGTTTCAATTTTGAAAGAGTAAAATATATATTTTATTCGCAATTAGTTACCTTAGATCTAATTGTTTACAATTTACTGTTACTTCTAAAAATAACTTATATTGTAGATTATAATAATTTCGATTTTCTAATGCTATTTGTATGTTGAGTTTTTTGTGTGTGTGTGTATCTAGAAGTAAGGATTTTAACTTTTAGATTTTTAGCGTGTTACCTAGTATGTTATGCTGTGGTTGTATTTAATAAGTATGTAGTAATTAATTTGTGTTTTGAACTTGCGAGTAGATATATGTATATGATATGTACCTGTAGATACGGGTGGGTGATGTGTCGTGGCAGGTAAGTGCTTAATTGTAAAGGTATGTGTTTGTGTATTTACAGGTGGGTGAAAAGGTATAGTGGGTATTGTGGTCTTTTTGCAGCTATATTCTTCTGTTGGTCAGATCGGTTGGGTGGATCCTTTGGAGCCTTCTTCTGGCCCTGATCCCGTTGATCCTTCGCCTTCTAAGTAGTCTTCGAGCCAGATTGTTTGGGTGGCATGCTACCTTGTTTAAAGTGTCTCCAACCATAGGGACCCCGCAATCACGTTCAATATCCCGAGTGCGTATGTACCACTCAGCACCTGTGATTCGTCTGAGGATTTTGGCTTGGAAGACACGAATTCTGTTCAGGTGGGTTTTTGCCGCAATACCATACACCTGAATGCCGTATCTCCAGATGGGCGCCAGGATAACCTTATAAATAAGGACCTTGTTCTTGAGCGATAGCCTGTTGTTAGCGTTAAGGAGCCAGCCCATTTTTATCGCCTTGGTTCGGAGTTTTGCCACTATCTCAGAGGTATGCTGCTTAAACGTCAACCGCTTGTCTAGGGTCACGCCTAGGTATTTGTGTCCCGCGTTGTGTGGAAGGACTTCTCCGTGAAGGTATACTCCGGGGCTAATATCCCTTCTTAGCGTGTGGGTGACGCAGACGCACTTTTCTGGGTTGATAGAAATGTTCCAACGGCACGCCCAGTTCTCAAACTTCTTGAGGTACTCTTGTAGAGTGTCGGTTGCGGTGTAGATGCACTCGTCTCTTGCCATTATTGCTGTGTCGTCAGCGAAGGTGGCGATTAGTAGGTCCTGTGGGTCTGCGATTGGTACGTTGTGAGCTGTGGGCATATCGACGTGAACAGGCTATATAAGGTTGGGCCTAGCACGCTGCCTTGGGGAACTCCTGCTCTAATAATCTTCTTCTGGGATGCAAGGCCATCCTGGACCACTCTGAACGTCCTGTCAGAGAGGAATGATTTAACCATTAGGAAGAGTTGTGGGTTGAGTATTCCCTTTATTTTGGCAAGCAAGCCAACGTGCCAGACACGGTCGAAAGCCTGTTGGATGTCCAAGTACGCTGCCACAACGTATTCCTTGGCGTGGAATCCTTCCAGGACAAAGCTAACCACTCTGTGTAGTTGTTCAGGTGTACCATGCCTTAGGCGAAAATCAAACGGGAATTTCGGTATTTTACGTTTTACTGCAGGAGTATCAAAGTATCAAGTATTCTCCGCAGTAGGCAATTTTCTAGCAATTTGTCAAAGGCTGGGAAAAGGCTTATTGGCCTGTACGATAAAAGGTCGTTTGGTGGCTTCCCTGGCTTGTGGAGCATGATGATATTAGCACTTTTCCAAGCGTTAGGGAAGTAGCTGAGGCGGAGTGCCTCATGCCTATGAGTAGGAGGAACAATATTGCCTTATGTGGGAGCAGCTTTATGGTTCTATTATCCATATTGTCTTCTCCCGGGGCTTTGCTGTTTTTTAGTGAGTCAATTTCACCTTTAACCTTCTCAAAGGTGATTGGTGCGGAAGGGAGAGCCAAGTAAGTACATAATCGATATTGCTATGAAGAATAATTAGCTGGGTTTTTGGGGTAGTCAGATGATATATAATGCCTGAGTTGCATTTACTGACTTCAGTTTTCAACAATTCATTTTAAATGGATCTAAAGTCTGTATATGAGTATTTGCTAGTATTGTCTGAATTTAGTTTGTACGTCAAAAAAGTATTACTCATATTGAAAACCAATGAAAAGTCAAATTCAAGGTAAACTTCGTTCATAACATATTTGATCTATCATTGAATTTCGTATAAGGGACAAATTTGTGTAATAGTCTTCCGACTTGAACCAAAGTGGGCATGGTGGTAATACCAATCAAGGTATGTGCATACGCAACTTTATGTCCCGATAGCTTGTATAACTCGGCAAATATTGCAAGTTAACGTTTATTTTTAAATTTTAAAATATGAGATATTATTGGATATTATATTAGGCTTAGAAATGTGGACTGTCTGCACATAAATTGAAGAACCTTACAGATAGTGCATACAATATCCGAAAACATAAATTTCTCAGATCGAATAAAAAGGGAGCTTGGAGAAGCAATAAACACTACATGGAGGACGGCTTACCTTTGACTGGGACAATATACAAGGATAGCGTCATTCACAAGCTGAAGTCATAAAAAGGCTTTGTGAAGATGAGCGTGAACTTTTTAAAAGCCGAGCTCTGTCTACAGCACTGAAAGGTCCACATATAAAAACTGACTCTCAACCTGGGTCAATCAAACTATTTTCAAGATAGCCTAGGAACTAACTCCATTAGCAATAATTTTAAAGAGAGATGCGAAATGATTGCATTAAACTTTAGGCCATACAGAAGGAATGAAACCTGCAGCCTGTGTAATATGCGCCAGAAGAAAAGTGTATATCATTTTATCGGTACTTGTCCTATTCTTAAGGGGGTATTTCTCAAAAAAATTTGTTTTTTCGATTTTATTTCTTTGCATTTTTTTAAGGCTTAGATATTTTTTTAAACTCGAAATACTTCAGAAGATATAGCCTTTTTAGTGGAGTAATGTCTTCGCTAAAACGAGAAATATTTGAGTAAATAAAGTTCCAGTCAATAAAACTGTGATATAACGGCTGGTTCTTGAATTTTAACGGTAAGATATTGTCGCTCAGATCGATATCGATTATTAATCGGCTTTTAATCGATTATTATCGAAGACTATCCTACGCAATGCTGCTACCCTCTAAATCTCCCAGAAACTAGAGCTGCGGCCGCATCTAAAGAAGGCAGAATGGCACGCAGAGCAAAGAGAGCTGCTGCTGAAAACAGATTTTGTGAAAATGAGGAAGGTCTGCTGTAAGCAGCTGGCATCGCCGACTAATATCTGTAAGAATATAATACAGTAAATATCGGTTATATGACGAACCTCTTGTATGCAAATACCTGTTATACGCAAAAACTTAACATTTTACAGCATTATGTGCAAATTTTATATAAGAATTTAATTGCTTGTATGCAAATCGCTTATAAGCAAATATCGCTTGTATGCAAACATTTTTCACCACAATTGAAATTGCTGCGTACTATTTTAATCGGTTGTAAGCAAATTTTCCAACACTGTTCCCTTTATTTATCGATTGAACTTTCATCGATAGCTGAAGTAACGAGTAACAAATGCTGAAAGCTAAAGCTAAATGAAGACTGGTTTAATTTCGGATGGTCCAATTAAGACACCGATTACATTCAATACGACAATAATATTGCCTGTTTTGGAAGTATTTATTTCTGATGAGGATATTATTGCAGATGCATGGAGCAAATGAAATCAATTGAAGATAAGGAAAACTTTGCTCAATCTGATTTCAGTGTAAAACATCCGTCTACCAAAGAAGCCCTTTTAAATTTGCTTCGGGACTACTTTTCTTATAATATATAAGCGATTCAAAAACTTTTGATCTTGAAGACCTGACCAGAAGACCTTAGAAAATGCTGAAAAAAACCATAAAACAAACGAAAACAACAGATTTTTTAAGGGGGGACATCTAAGTAGCTCAAAAAAAAAAGTGGATTTTCAGAATTTTTTTTGGCCAAATGGAAGGTCCAATCGAAAATTTGTAAATGAGGTATTATAGTGTGATACATTTACTCGAAATGGTTTTCGGGTTTTGTATCAAAAACAAAATGGCGGTCGGTATCATTTCTCAGTAGACCTTATTTTTCCGTGGCCGGACACATAACTCAGCAAATCTTAACCGATCGATCTGAAATTTTAGAGTAAATCGGAAATACCTATGGCTATCGATCCACGTAGGATTTTTTCGATATTTTGATTTTGCGAAATGAAAAATAAAATGCGTTTAAAAAAAAAACAAAAATTAAAAAAAAGAAGAATATCGAAAAAATCCTACGTGGATCGATAGCCATAGGTATTTCCGATTTACTCTTAAAATTTCGATCGATCGGTTAGGATTTGCGTTATTGCCGGCCGTGATGGTCAACGAATGATACCGACCGCCTTGATAAAAAACCGAACAAATTCAGTAAGTATTAAATCATTTACAGATCTAGGCCAAAAAATTCGAAAGTCCACTTTTTTATTTTGAGCTACAGATGTCCCCTAAGTAAATTGACAACTCAAGACAATGTCCCGTATGCGATATTTGAAACTAAATGTGATTTTAAGATGTCTTCGTAATATTTAAATAACACTTAAATTAAATAATTCTACTTAACTAAAGGTCGTTTAAATAAAATGAACATAATTCACTGAATTGCTTATATGCAATTTTTTGCTTACAACCGATTGATTGCTTATAAGCAAATGACTTGCATATAACCGATTACCGGTTAAAAGCAAATATCGCTTATATGCAAAAATATTGTTGCATTATAGCTTTTGCATATAAGCGATTTTAGTATTAGTAAATTTGTTGGCAACTTTTTCTTACTGCCAAGTCACTTTTCTCCAGTTCTACAAATCCGATGTTGATCAAATTATATGCAATCGTCGCAGAATTGTAACCATTCTAGAACAGCATTTTTTGATTTTTGATTTTATATTTTTTTTTCCCAATAAACTTTAAACGCCACCATTCTAGTGTGAACCTCAATTATAATTTTAAAAATTTTGAACTATTTTTTTTACACTAAACTACATAAAAAAGGTCCAAAAATAGATTTTTCATATTTTAATGGCCGCTATTTTGTAAAATCACAAAATGTTGTTCGAGGTTCAGACAAGAATTACATCTATTCTGGTTATAACCGCGTTTTCACTTTTCATTTCAGACATCCTGGAGACCTTGAATCATGGCCGCCAGCACCATACCTTTTTTTTTTGGACACCCACTTTGACGGCCGAAACCTTTTGAAACAGCCCTCGCATCGAAGCAGTTTTTTTTACTTTAATCTGTTTGTAACAAAATAAAAAAAAAGAAAGGCAAGGTAACTCGTCCGTGCCGAAGTTTTTATAACAACGCTTATCTCAACGTTAGCGACTTCGACAAACTTTGCAGATCAGCTTAAAAACATTTAATATTACCTTGCCGTATTTGAGAGCGGTAATATTGAGAAAAAAACAGTTTTCTCATTAAAACCATTTTCCGACCGATCATGTATGGCAGCTACAAGAAGTAGCCACGATCGTTGTCCGACATATACAGCGTCAGACAAAGAAGACTGAAATTCGCTCGCTAGCTTAAAACTGAGGACTAGTCCGTGAAACAGACAGACGGACAGACGAACGACGACAACGGACGCATAACGACTCATCGTCAATCGGAATATATATCTTTATGTGGTCGGAGATGATTCCTATATGCGTTGCAAACTTGGGCAATTATAACCTTTTCGTGTATAAAAACAAAATTGGAAAATCTCTTTCCGTTTTCGAATAAGATTTTTTTAAAAAAGGTCCAAAAAACACCCTTGACATGAGGAATACCCCCTTAAGGGGGTAGCATTTTAAATGCAGAAAATTGGTCTATCCTAGCATCCTTTTTAGCAGAAGCCACAAAATATCGGAGACAAATTGTAAACGAAGATTTTCAAGTTTCTAAGTTTTTATTTTATTTTTATTTTTCTAAAATAGTCTGTAGAGCCGTCCTCATTGACGGAAGGTCTACTATCTTGTGAGGAACGGGGAAGGTGGGTGGAGTAGTTAAATGAAAGGCGACTCTCAGACATACATATATTTATAATTGTTTATGTAGAAAATACACCTAGTATCAACTGAGGGTTTTAAATAAACCACTGTTGTTTAGCTCTTACCGTTTTTATACCCTTGCAAAGGGTATTATAATTTTGCCCAGAAGTTTGCAACGCATAGAAATATTCATTTCCGACCCTATAAACTATATATATTCTTGATCAGGGCGACGAGCTGAGTCGATTGAGCTTTGTCCGTCCGTCTGTCTGTCCGTCTGTCTGTCCGTCTGTCTGTCCGTCTGTCTGTCCGTCAGTCTGTTTCTACGCAAACTAGTCTCTCAATTTTAAAGCTATCGAGCTGAAACTTTGCACAGAGTCTTCTTTTTACTGCACACTGCTAATATGTCGGAACCGACCGGATCGGATGACTATATCTTATAGCTGCCATAGGAACTATCGGTCGAAAAGTGGGTTTTTGTGAGAAAACTTTTTTGTTTTTAATGTAAACGCCGTCCGCTTCGACAATTATTAGTTTTATACGCTTTTACACAGATTTGGAAGTTTTTGTCAAAATCGGATGACTATATCTTATAGCTGCCATAGGAACTATCGGTCGAAAAGTGGGTTTTTGTGAGAAAACTTTTTGTTTTTTTATGTAAACGCCTTCCGCTTCGACAATTATTAGTTTTATACGCTTTTACACAGATTTGGAAGTTTTGGTCAAGATCGGATGACTATATCTTATAGCTGCTATAGGAACTATCGGTCGAAAAGTGGGTTTTTGTGGGAAAACTTTTTTGTTTTTAATGTAAACGCCTTCCGCTTCGACTGTTATTAGTTTTTTACGCTTTTACACAGATTTGGAAGTTTTGGTCAAGATCCGATGACAATATCTTATAGCTGTCATAGAAACGATCGGCCGAAAAGTGGCTTTTATCAGAAAAATGGTTTGTTTTAATGCTGACGTTTGTAAACTCTGTTGTATTAAAACATTTGCAAGGGTATTAAAACTTCGGCAAAGACGAAGTTAGCTTGGCCTTCTCGTTATTATTGTAAAGCCAACAAAAAAATGTAATAACTTCGTTGTTACACAATAAAAACAACTACTACAACTACCGCTCTAACTAGCTGTGCCCGCCGCGACTTTGTCGGCGTTCGTCAAGTGGATGTAAATTTCGGGCCTAGCAATATTTCCATTCCGCTCCCATATTTAGTACATTAGCTTCAGCACTGATTGCACATACTGAGAACGTATAGAATTCGAAGTCTTTGCCAAAAATTAAATCAACAATATTGGAAAAAACTTTGAAATAAGTACATTCTCGTTGAACCAATATTTACGAACTAATTATCAATTGATCTCATGGCAGCCATTCTTTAATTATAGTTTAATTAAAATTGACTTTCCCCCTTTTTCCCCACCACTCCCTCTACAGTTCTCGACTCTTCACCCAGCCACCCTTTCTCTTCCAACGCTTTACCGTCAGGTTTCATTCCTCTCCCTCCTACCTCTTCCTCCTCTTGTGCTCTTAGCAAAACAGCTTAGCACAACATTGTCTGAACGCGATAGCTCATTTATTTGCCCCAGAAAAACTTTTCTTTGGCGTTTGCACCTACTTCGCGGACAAATTTTCCAAGTTTTCTTGATTAGTGCGCGACTGCATAACTAAACGAAGCTCTTTGCCAAATTTTACATCTCTAGGATAAACAGTATTGGCTGTGGGTTGATAATATGTCAGTCTGTCAGTCAATCGGGCCTACAGATTTATAAGTATAGATATTTTTAAGCCGATTGAAAAACACCTCCCATTTACCCGTCTTCAATTACCAACCATCAATCAAATCTAAACTTTATGTTTCTTCTTGACAATCTAAGCTCATATGAGAATTTCAGCAAATTTTAAATCTGATTGACCGACACCTTCTCCTTGCCTGTCTCTAATTGCCAATTGTTAAATCTTCATGATAATCTGATCTAGTTTTAAACCAAATGTGGTCCAAAAGGTTTGTAAAACCTTATTCAACGACTCTCGTACTTATTAACACAAGAATCATTCGTTCAGTTTTTTTATTTTTTATGTCGCAACACAAGTGTCAACCCTCGGCGATAAGCTTTCAATTACAATCAAATTTGTCAAGTGATTGAGCAATCACGACTATTAGATAACAGATAGCAAACACACCAAGCACCAAGCGCGCACACACACACACACACACTCGAAGCATTTAATGTGCGCGTAAAGCTCATATGTGTTATCTTATAGCTTCCGCTGGCTGCCTGTTGGCTCCCAGCTGTGGACACATGCAAAAAAACACTTGCGCCCAGTTCAATGGAGTTATCGTTGAGCACACACACACACATGCTCTCAATGCGTTTTACAAACTCCCCCCCAAGCGATTCGAAAAACAACTTTGTCCTTTACATTTTTTTTTCATCTACGAAAAAACAAGCAAGCAACGTTTTTTTTCCCTCGCTCTCTGAGTGGTGTCTCGGTGTGGGCAAATAAATGCCAAGCGCTACGTAAACCAAATAAAGTCGAACGCACGCACTCACACACTCACACACACGCACACCGCACATTTAACAGTAACAGACGTTGGCAATGAACGCAAAGGCAGCGCCTGAAAGTAGGCAACAGCCTTTTAGTCCTTTAGTTGCTCAATTTCAGTTTCACACTTCCGACAACGACAACGACGACATCCACACAGACACACATATGCATAAGGGAGTTGACTCCCCTTCCCCCCCTTAGTCACCAGTGTCTGCTGGTAAAAACGTGCGGCATACAATTTACACAACGAAGCGAGCAGGACGACGACGAAGACGACGTAAAAAGACATGCAACAACAATTAAACTTTCAAAGACGACGACGACGCCGCCGCTCGACACGGCAAAAGTAAACCGAGCAAAAGTTGTTAACGGCGCATAAAAAAATGGCAAGCAAAATGAAAACGAAGAAAAAAAATGCACGAAAGCAGTCCTGCAGTCGTGCAGGAAAAAGGAAAAGGCACGCGCACGGACAGCAGCAAATTCGCATGCAAATTGTGCGCGAAAAAAAAAGTTTATGCCGAAAAAGAAATGTACCTAGAAGGCAGCGCCAAGAAAGTTTTGCCCATATGTAGGAGGGACGAAGTGTGTAACATACACAAAAATGTAAACAATAAAATTGTAGAATAAACGCAGCCGGCTGGCAGGGTTATGGCAAATGCCCGGCAGCGGCAGCAGCAAACTGCCGACGGAAAAGCTTTTTCTTGTCATCATTTCACGAACTGCCGCTGTGGCCCTAGGTGCGAGACAACGGCAATTATCACAATTGTCCCAGCACTCATTCACTCAACACCCTAACCACACTCCATGCCCCATGCTACATCAAAAACACTCAGAAAAATAAGCAAGTGCAAAAGGTGTCAATGATACGGTAAATATGAAAATGTAGTAAGTGATTCAATGAAAATCAGACATTCGGGTGTGTCCCAGAAATCTCTAGCGTATATTAAAAATGTTTGAAATTATATGTTAAGGGCTAAAATATGCCCGGCTACTAGATTAGATGACAAAAGTTGAGCGATTTGAAGCGTACGGTTTTCCTTCCATATAATCTAGTAGGCGGTCTGATTCTTGACACTTCTCAAGTAAAGTAGTCATAGCTTAGTTCGAAGTGCAATAGTTTATACGAAAATCTCTAGAGATTTCTAGAACACCCCTGATTAAGAACGAAGCGAATATCGATTCGGGTACGTTCCAAAATAAGTGTTTTGGTTTAAGTTTCTATAATTTAATTCAGTTTTTGGTTTCGATCAGGTGTCAAGTACAGCACGTTCACAGCTGCTGGCTAACGTAAGCGGCAAATTTTCATATACAAAACTTTGTCATATCGAGCAAATTTGGACTAAAAAAATTAAAACTACCATATATGTATCAGTTTGAATTCGATTGTGAGAGATATTTTACACTATATAAGTATAGTACAAATTGTTATAATAGTTATTATTTAAATTTTCCGTCCTGAAAGTGAATTTCCCAATATTTTTCCATTATGTAATACGGTTATACAGACACACCTATACTTAATGAAATATTTTAATTTTGATCGAAGCATTTGTCAGTATTTTTAAAGAGGGCTACCATTTCAGGCGAAAGCATTAAGTTTAGAACAGGTACACTCAGGGAAAAATGGCATAGTAAATACTAATATTGTATTAAAATCAACTAATGGTGGATATAAAAAAAATCTTATAACTTAAAACTTTAGCTTTATATTTACAAATTTTCAAATTCAACGCTGAATCAATAGCAAAAATATTTAATTGAAAATGTAAATATTAAAATTTCAAAACATTTTTCTGTCAGTGTACCAGAACCGATATTTTAAATTTCTTGTATCCCGGTATTTGAGAACCGATATTTTGAGAACCGAAAAGAACCTGAACATTGTACCGAAACATATTCGTTTCTGAGGTATCAAATTTTTTTAAGTCCCATTGCTGCCGCCAAATCAATGCGTCATGCGTCAATAATATAGAGCCCGGGAGAGTGTCATATCTACATTCAGAGCTGCTTACGACGCCAAGGGTGTAGACACTTTTGAAAATGTCTCTGCCCACAATGATTTGTAAGCTTTGAGCGCTCTGCGCTCCCATCATGACAGAAAATATTTGATTTTTGATTTTCATTTAATTGTCTATTAATTGTACTGAATGTGTTGTAAGACCATGAGTGAGAAAGTCGGTCAAACCCGACTATATTATACTATGTACCAAGAGTAGGAGCAGAATTCGAGGCTTCTGCTGCGCTCATCTCTAAGTTTCTCTCTCTCGCTCTCTCCCACTCAATGATTGTTCAATGAAATGAGAAGTTGGTTGTGAGTGCTTTGGAGGGGGAGGGGGATTTTAATTTTTGGTCATAACTTGAGAACCGCTCATCCGATCTTTATAATTTCTTCGGCAAATCTATACATATTACGAATGAATAACTATCTCTATAAGAAACGAATCATCTATCTACAAAACTGCGGGAGTTATGACGATTTTTCAAAATTACGGGGGCGCGAAGGGGCGTGGCAAAAATTGAAAATAAACTTGATCTGCCTGCAAGTATAAGAAGCATGTGTCCCATACATATCAAACATCTATCTCTTACCATCTTTGAGATCTGTTTGCTCATACTGACGAACGGACGGACGGGCAGTCAGACGGACAGACAGACAGATGGACATGCCTATATCGACTCGGCTGTTGATGCTGATCAAGAATATATATACCTTATAGGGTCGGAAATGATTACTTCTCCCTGTTACATACTTTTGCACAAACTTAATATACTCCGAAGGTATATCGGTACAGAGTATATAACACTTAGAATGAAAATTAAGAACTTTTTACTTGACTCAAGTACAAACGGTGTCAATAGTACGATAAATACGAAAATACTTGATTTAAGTGCAAAATTCTTATTTCAAGTACGAATCGCGAGATTTGTCTACAATGTTGGAAGAGAACGAGCATATATCCAGTCTCGCCAGACAAACCCATCAACTAAATTTTAAATCCTGGACCGACTATAAAAATCTACTGCTTTTGCACCGAATCATTTTTACAAAAGAGCCAAGCTATTTATTTGACAAATTATGTTTCAGCACATCGTCCAGAACTAAAAATATTAATAGCATACGAAATAAACTCTCCTGCTCAGAACGTCAATTCTTCGTACGCACTGTTCGTTTGTGGAGCCAATTATCCCCTCAATTAAAGGTAGTTAGTAGCGCAGCGCAATTTAGGGACAAGCTTAGGAAGTTTTTAATGTTAAACAATTAATTAATTATATTATTTAAAACATGTTTAAAAATCTTGTTTCGCTCAAAGTAGATGTGGAAAATTGAATTTTAAACTTTAGATTTAATTAGGTTAATACGCTTTCCACAATGTTCGTTTTTTTCTTGGTAGTGACTAGTGCAATAATTTATAAGGTTATGCTTGTCGCACTAGGATGTAAGAATAATAATAAATAAATAAATCTTTCCCAATTTGTCCCTGAAACTAGGTCTCTGTATAATATCAAAATCCAGAGCAATTGAATTATCCAAAGTCTAAGCTGTTCTTGCTGCTCTCACTCCATAACCAAAGTGTGATTCAACTTAAAATAATTCGCAATTCAGTAGCACACTTTTGGAGCTTGCATTGTCAGTCTATTTTATCCTTAATCCAAGAATTTTGAGAAACTTAAACAGCATTTTACCTGATCTCTCGACGACTTGATAAAAAAGCTTGACAGTCAAGTCGATCAACAAAACACGAATCAAGCACAGAAAAATCTGCTGACTCCAGGTGCATTAGTGAATTGTTTAAGCCCATTATTAAGGTGGAATTAGCAAACGGACTATTCACGATTTGAGTGTTTTTTTGTGCTCGAATGATGGAAGGCTGTTTGCCTATTTCAATTACTTTCAGTTACTTTTCGGTGTGAAGTTTATAATGTCTCTGCTAAGAAATCAGATGGACAGAAATACATTGACCCTTATAATGCTTCTAAGAAGTAATCATAAACTTTTCTCTATTGCAATATATTTTTTGCTTGCTTACCCATTTTGTTAGGTTCAGTTTTGAAACTTCTGTTCATTTAGAACCAGTCCAAACCGTTACGAAACGGTATACCTAAATAAAAAGTAGAGATACCAATGCGGAACCGAGTACCGAAATGAAATAAGACCAAATCAGAACATTAATGAAATATTAACCTAAACTGGTTTTGAATTTTACTTCCCGTTGTCAACTCGATTTTCTAAAAGCCAATACAAAACCGAGCAAGTGAAATACTATATATAATATATAAGAAACAATAAGCCATATTGCAAGTGCATTGAGAGGGGTACTTTCGTGCACTCCCAACGCAATGTAACCATATCTGAAAATATCCAAAAATATTTAAGATTTTATTTTACTTTCACAATGGGAAACCCCAAATTTTTTTCATTGCAATCATGTCCGAAGTCGTATTCAATTTTACATCAATTTTAAGAAAAGTTTTGCCATAAAGGAGCTATATGTATTCAAAATCATTTCCGGGAGTAGTTTTATACAGTTTTCCAAACAAAAATGAGGGCTTTGCCTAAAATTTCGTAGCGCTGGCCCAGTGTGCATTGTAAATTTATTGAAACAATTATTGCTTTAAGGATTCACAGAAATATAAAGTTGATTGTTATTTGTTAGTAGTCCACTTTCGTTACGTCAGCAAAGTATTAGAACTAGCAGCATTTTCACTGGCTAACTTTGTTGTTCTAGATTCAAAAACTTGTATACTTTAATTAAGAACTCGTTTTAATAGTTGTTAAATATTTATTTGTTTCGTTTCGATCTTAAAACAAGTACAACATTTTGATTCCATCTATATTTTTTTTGAGTGCACCACCAACTGGCATTCATTCATTCATTCATTTCAACACTCAGCTCAGGGCCTTGGATGGCTCCTCCATTCATTCGCTTACGCATTGTTTCTGCTCGACGCCTTGCCTGGGCCTTTTGTTGCCGAGCTGTGTTTACATTTTCACTTTGCCAAGCACCACCATTTCCAGTCTATGGCTCAAGGCTTAGGCGCATTTAGTTAAATTGTTTATTTGCCACTCGGCCCACGCCCCTCACAACCCTCCCGACCTGCACGCCCTCTGCATTCAGTTTGTTCACAATCAATTAAAAGTCAAGCGGCAATGTTTAATTAAGCCAAAACGCGAAAGCGAGCAGAAGGAGAACGAGAACTGCAGTCCCAGCAGTTTTAATTAGCGTCACATCTTTGGGATTTTACGATTTGCCCACTCTACTTGGAATTGAGTTATTAAACGCTCATTATTGGGTGAAATTGACTTTGCTGTCTGTCCAGCCGCTTTTTTCCGACCCTTTTAGTTTAATGCAGTCAGTCAAATAGTTGAAAGCCGCTGACATGGAATATAAATTTGCTATGCCTTCTGATCCTTCTCTTTGCTTCTGCCCTGGGCGTAAAAAGTCGCCAATAATTGGCTACTAATGGTGGCACATAAAAACTTTTGTCGACTGCAATAAAAATTGCCATTGGCAAAAGTTTTGTAGGAACAAAAAAAAAAAAAAACAATTAACATTTTCATTTTGTGATTTTCCGCTACAACTTTGCAGCGTAAATTATTGCATCTGTCATTGTTGTTGTATTTGTTGTTGTTGTCCATTGTTGCCACTTACAAATGCGAATAAAATTCATTAAAGCCGCCCCACAGTGGTCCATTATCCGTGGGCGTTGCCAGCTTTCTACAAAAAGGTAGGGATAGCATTACCCGAACGTTTCTTAAGTATTTATTTAATTATATATTTTAGCATTAAGTTTTGATGATGGTAATACAAAGGATTTTTTTAATAAACGTCTTAATAAACAACGTTTCGAATACTTGAAATGAATCAAATGCCAGCCTACTTCGCTTATAGAATCTTAAAAACATATCAATTTCATATGCGATTTAAGTAAGATTCTAAAAATTTGAGGTTTGCTTAAAATGTTGTGTATATACTACACTAGCAAATATCCCGTCGCGCTTCGCTGCGCCTTCCCGGCCACATCCCACCCACTTCCCACCAACTTCCCGCCCATTTCCCGCCCACATCCCACCCACTTCAAGTCCACATTTCCGCGTTTCAAGCCAATAGGATGAAAAATAGTTGTTTTCATGCAGAATTTTCCGCGAATCAGGGCAAATTTTCCAACTTCGGAAAATCACATTTCAATTTATTTCACCTTCTTTCCTTTCAAACCGAATTGCAAGCCAATCGGATGAAAAATATTTTTTTGCATGCAGAATTTTCCGGTCATTTTCCTTGTGGGCGGATTTTCCAAAATCGGGAAAACACTTGTCCAATTATTTCGCGTACTATCCATACAAACCAAGTTCCAAGTCAATCGGATGAAAAATAACATTTTTCCCATACAAACTTTTTCGACGCTTTTCCGACTTTTCCGGGTGGAATTTTCCAAAACCCCGTCTTAATATGGACGTTGACGTACAATGCGCGGTACTTTCAAGTGGCCCATGTGACACCAAGCCAGGGCCTGTTACGCGCGAACCGCAGGCAAAATAGTAGCCGAACCGACCGAGAGGCGGAGACACAACGTATGATACGTAATCGCGAAGAAAAACGTAAAGTAATGTCATCTACGGGCTAAATATATGTTAAAATCATGATACAATTATATAGGGTAAGGTGCTCTTTGAGAGAGCTCTCTGTTGGGGACTCCAAATTTTCATTTTGTTGCTGTCATTTGATTGAAAAGGTTGTGTGCTAACGAATTTTTTTTGATTTGCCGACGGGATTTATTTATAATTTGTGAAAATGTCGGGCCAACACTGTTGCGTATGTCGATGTAAAGCAGTGCCAGCCCATAGCTACCCGGAATTGATGTCAGTCCTGGATTTATGCAAACGCGAGAAGAACTCTTGATTGTGTGAATCGGTGAACACTGAATTGCAAGTAAGACGCCTGTGGACTGGAGCAGAGACGGCCAAATGGAGAGGACTGAAAAGGGCGCTTGTGTTGGTGAACAAGAGAACTCCCTCCAGACTGCAGTAGTTTAACTTGCAATGAAATCTTCACCGATTCACACAACCACAAGTTCGGCACGCGTTTGCTTAAAAACACGACCAACACCGGCTCGTGTGAGCTGTGGATCGCCGCCTCTGGTCTAAAAGAGTGCTCTCCTGGCCGGCAATGAAGTAAATCAGGGTTCCCCCAAGAAGAGACCTTGAGTTTGTGGCTGTGTGTTTCTCCTGTCATATTGTTACGGCACTGCATTTTGGGCTGACACCGGCTAGCAAGTCATTTCAGGGCGGGATCTTAACCCCAGACCGCATAGCGAACAATCACTACAAATTCAATTCTTCACTAGCAAAAACGGGCACAAATTCAAAAAAAACAAACAGCGATTGGCCAAACAATCGAAATTCAGAACAAATCTCTATCGAAGAAGCAGCGCCATTACCAGGCTAGAGTGTTCCAACCGGCAACGCTCCCAAGCAGCGATTTGGCTTTATCAGCTGCCATTTGAAAAGTGCGAAGCGAATACTAATAAAATTTAGTCATGTATATACTATGTGTTTGTAATTCTAAGGGTGCTTTGCTTTTTGTTTTATTCTCTCTCTCTCTCTCGATATTAGCAAAAGCTGTCAGTCCTCGATAAACTTTGAATGCCATACCTAATATAATTGTATCATGGTTAAAATATTTATTTTTAAAGCAGGAAGAGAAGCTTCCGAGTTGATTACACGGTGGAGTTTATTGTAGTCAGCACAGAGAACACGAAACGGTCCATGCAAAGCATAGTTAGTGGAACAACGATTTAGTGATAGGTGTATAAAATTGCGAGTCGGTCTATTAGGAACGTTGAGGTTAATTTGGCCAACCAACTCAGATGAGTCGATTTCACCATTAATCAATCTATGAATAAAAATTACACCAAGCATAACTCTACGGTTGATGAGGGAGGGAACATTAATCAAAAGTAGCCTACTAGAGTAGGATGGTAAACGGACCTCAGGATTCCAGTTTAAGCCACGAAGAGCAAACAATAAAAACTGCTTTTACACAGATTCAATTCTATCTTGGTGGGTCGAATATTGCGGAGACCACACACAAGATCCGTACTCGAGTATAGGACGTACAAGATAAATGTACAAAGTTTTCGTCGTATATGGATCATCAAATTCCTTCGACCAGCGCTTAATAAACCCAAGAATACTAACAAACATTAGCCGTTATATGAGAGTCAAATTTGAGTCGGTGATCAAGAATAACCCCAAGATCATTTTCCTCATTGACTGAATCATTCAAACACTCTAGAGGTACATAATTAATCATATAAGAAAAGAATTGTGGTGAGCTTCTATAAAATGTCAAAACCTTACACTTGGAACTGTATATTTTTAGTAGGGTATCTTTACACCAAGAATGAAATGCATCCAAGTCAGCTTGCAAATTAAAGCGGGAAACCAAATCATTATATGTTAAACATAGTTTCACATCATCGGCGTACATAAGCACAGGAGAGTGAGTCAAGACTGACGGAAGACCATTTATGAAGAGTGTAAAAAGCAATGAAACCAAGTGACTACCTTGGGGTACACCAGAGGTAACCTGGATTGGTTTGGAATATGAATTATTGAAAAGAACTTTTTGTGTTCTAGAACTAAGGTAATCAGAGATCCAAATAAGAAGGTTGGTTGGAAAACCAATTATACTCAGTTTGTGAAGCAGCAAGCAGTGATTGACAGAATCAAAAGCCTTACTAAAATCAGTATAAATCACGTCAGTTTGCATATTACATAAGAATCTTTTGATCACTAATGATCTCTTAGTACGCACTTTCACCACTAACAGAAACTCCTGTGAAAATTTCAGCCCTCTATCTATTACCGTTTAGGCTGTGCGATGATTGCCAATCAGTCAGTGAATCAGTGAATCAGGACACTCTCTTGTATATATATGGCGCATTCCATACAAAAAAAATCTTTTTTCGGGAATGATGTCTCCGAATTGGATGATAATTGGGCTTTTTTGGAGCTCTTTTGCGGAAGTTCTACGCTTAAAAGTGTAATATTGTGAATTTTTTAAATTTTCAATAACTCGAAAACGGTTAAGGATAGAGCTTGGCAATTTTTTTTCCAAATGTTCAGGATTAAAAAGCCCATTTAAAAAAAATTTTGAAAGTTTTTAAATTTTTTTCCTTTCTTCAAAAACAAATTTTTTTTTTTCAAAAACTTAGTCTAGCAAAAAAGACCCATCCTTCAAAAATTCTCAAAAAGGATATATGTGAAAGCCGCATCTTTTCCAAACATTTTGTGTGCTCGAACATATCTGTTGCTTGTAAATTGTGGAAGTAATGGCCATTTTTGTCATGTAATCTCAAAGCAATGAAGAAAGAAAGAGGTGATGAAAGATGGAGAAAGAGGTGACAATACAGAGACTAAAGAGTAGGGTTGTCGAAAAATCGATATGAAATAACTTTTGACGATTTATTTTTCGAATACTTTTTTTGGTTTTTGTGGGTTTCTAATGGCATTCTCTCGGATATTAGTAATATCAGTAATACTAGTAATTTCCAAGAGAATACCTTTAGAAAAACTCCCTTTCAGTGGCCAAAACTAAAACAAAATACACACCAAAAATATATTCAACAAGTATTCGATATCGATATTTCGACATCCCGACATAGTAACTACCATTAGGTTTCACATGAAAGCCTCGTGAGGGTAAACGACACTCACAACTTCAGAGCGTTTATTTTTCTCAATTATCTCTAAGCGCAAAGCATTCTGAAATGTGGGTGAGAGTGCGTCTCACCTTTTAAGTTTTGGTCAAGTCAAAATCCTAAGCACACCCGCCTTATTTGAACCTTAATTTTCAACCATTTAAGCTTTTTGGTCCTTAGTAATTTGATTAATTTTTATACAAAACACATTTTTGCTACAAGCTTTCGAAAAACGAGCCACTATGCGCCCCCCGGCTGGGGTTGCACCTGCCTTGGCATGACTTGCCACTTGGCACGCGCATTATGGCAAACAGTTAGCCCGGATAAAGGACACTGGCAACAAATCGGAAATGTTGCCAGACACTCACACACACACTCATACACACGCTGCAGGCGCTGCACTCACAAAAGTTTCGCCCAGATGCCTGCAGTGTTTGTTTTAATTTAAATAAATGAGCTCAAGCCCGCGCGCACAGCTCTCTCAGCTCTTGATCCTTTAAGGCATTTGCCGCCTCTGTTGACGACGATGTCCGCCAGGATATTTCAGTGCTAAGCATTTTCAAGTCAAATTACTTTGTCGTTGCCATTTGCCTGCACGACTGACCCTTTCCCATCCGTCTGTCTGTCGCGCTTGGCAGGCCGCCGCGTTGCAACTTCAAAAAGGCTGCCATTCAAGTCTACCTTTTTGCAGTTTTCTTACTTTCATATTAGTCAGAGTTTTTCTATTTTTTGTTTACACAGCAAATTTATTTATTTTCGCACTGTGGCACTTTATTTCTTTCTTTTTTTTCGTTCTTAAATATTCCCTCTTTTCAGAGCCAATGCAAATTTTGTCTGTCAAGCAATCAGAAGATGATGAATAAATGGAGCAGCACCCAAAAAGCAAGGCGTCTCGATGAATAGCAACAAGAAATTCAGTTAGAAATAGTCAAGTGTTTGTTTTGATGTCGAGTTGCATATAGAAAGTGGCAAGAGAGAGAGGGGGGTATGATGTGGTAGCCACATTGAATTCAAGTTGAAATCGAATTATAATTTGCAAATGAATGTTTGTAATGAAGAGTCAATCTGCCAATGAAATTAAATCAAAAGCTGATAAAACTAAAATCTATAAAAGAGAAAAGGTGGCGTTTGAATGTGTGAAAAAATCTCAAGTTGATTTAATTTTGTGTAATTAGTCGGTTTCGTTTTCATTATTTAACAGATGAATTAAAGCAAATGGAGTACAATTCCTAAAATGCTGTTTATTTGTTTGAATGTTTGCAGTCGATTCTTTATAAGGATTTTATTTACTATCTGAATATTGTGGGTAAACAATTGACCGATCTTTCTGAAGAAAATATTTTTAAATTAATATTTTGGACCCAAATGATTTTTTGGTTAATTTTTGGTGCACTTTTTGCTTGTTTAGTAAAGTTGGCTTTAGTTTTTAGACTACATAGAACCAGTTTTAAAAAATGCCACAATAGTAAACTCACAAAATAAGGTTTTATAATCGACGCTGCTTGCCGCATTTGTGGCCATAATTGCTGTTGGCTTAATTTCAACAGCCGACTTCCTTGTCGGCAACTTGAATTGCAGCTCCTGCTTCAGCTTCAACTTATACAAGAAAACCCATTTAACTCAAAAGCACACACACACAGATATGTGTGCATACCCAGCGAACATTTTATTTCGTGATTCTTTCAGCCCCTCCAGGTAGGAGAAGTCCACTTAAATAGGTTAGAAAACATTTCTTATGAAAGACAGGATAAAGGGTTCACTGAAGCAAAACAAACACTTCAGTTTGGAAAGAAGAAACAGTTACGTTAGAGGGACAAGATGAAAGAAATTAGCTGAACCAGTCGCGACTTTGTCCGCGTCCAAGATTTTAAGAAATTGCTGAAATTGTGCTGTTATATCTTGTACTCAGTTTCGAGTTCGCTGCACACATGTTAAATTATTTCCCTTCCCGTCCTAAGGAACCTACGCAAATTTTCTAGGCGCTTGAAAATTCGGGAAATATATAATATTTTAAACATAGCTCTTCTGCACGATCATAAAGGTTGTGCATTTCACAGCAGGATCAGCACAGCTTGCCCATAATTATGAACCTTTTTTTTTTTTTTTTGTTTAATGATAGTTTTTGGCTATATTTGGTACATAGAACTTAATCTATTTACAAATAGTTAACAAGAACAAGGGCGTAGCCAGGGGGGGGCAGGGGGGGGGCAGCTGCCCCCCCCTAAATAATTTCAATTGACTTGAAAAAAATGTTCGCTTCATCATTCTGTTTAAGTTGCCGCCACTTTACATTGGAGATGGCTTATTACATGATATCGACAGAATCGATTGATGATCGTTCATCGTTCAAACTCCCATCACTAAAATACATGACGAGACTCGATTTAGCGTAGCCAAATCAACGGCTGATTTCCATAACACTATGCAACAATTTTTTGAACCCGGTTTCTAAATAGTTGATCCTTACGTAAAATTTCACGCTGAATTCAAATCTGCTCTCAGATATGTCAAAAGTAGAACGGTTTTTGAGATATCGCGAAATTTTCAATTTTAGTGTTTTGAAAAAAGATAGGTCTACTAAAATGCCATTTTCTCTGATTTTAGTCCACCGATATGTATAAACTGTAACAAAAATAAAAGATAATAAAATTATTTCTTAAAAAAACGACAGTTGTTGTAAATCCAACCATAAATGACGAAGTTATGGCACTTCAAAAGTTGGATTTTTGAAAAATTGTTGATAGTTTTTAATTTTTTGCTGACTTTTATTGAGTTTTTTTCAATCTTACCATTAAAATTGCTCAGGTCTCAGGTGTTGACAGGATTGGGTAATCTTTAGCGAGCATTTTTTGTCCTTGGTCATCAAAATCGGATGAAAAATAAACGCTATATTCACAATTAAGTAAACATACCTCTGTTTGAGAGTATTTTTTTGCTAGTTTTTTCAGTATAAAAATCACATCTTAGCAAGCCAAATAAGAATAAACGTTGAGCATTAGGAGTTTTTATTGCAGTTCAAGGTTGGATAAAAGTACTCAAATGATGTAGACCGCTTTTTTTTTTTGTGCAGACTGTGTGTTTCTCGCAACAAGAACCAGCAATAGTCTCCCATCATTGCCGGATCCCACTTGCCTTGGTAGCGAAACTCCATCTGCTGCATTTGCTGATGGAAGCGTTCGCCATGCTCGTCGCTTTCGTCGCCGCGAATCGTCCTTTTAAAAATTCAAATGCCGCAAAATTTTAATTTTTATGGAGAGCTTTAACGAAGTTTTTGAAGAGACCAAGCTTAATATGCAACGGAGGGAGAATAATTTTGTCCTTTTGAACTAGGGGCGGAAATTTTACGTTATCATCTCCGACTACAAAATTGTCCCTGACATCCCAGTCTTCACCCAAGTAATGCTGGCTGCGATCTCGGCTGTCCCATCTGCACAAAAACAGCAATGCTTTGTCCATCCTTGTTGCAAGCCTGTTACCATTGCTCAACTTTCAGATCGGCACAGATTTTCCACTGGTGAACTGCAATACAAACTCCTAATGCTTGTTTATTCTTATTTGGCTTGCTAAGATGTGATTTTTATACTGAAAAAACTAGCAAAAAAATACTCTCAAACAGAGGTATGTTCACTTAATTGTGAATATAGCGTTTATTTTTCATCCGATTTTGATGACCAAGGACAAAAAATGCTCGCTAAAGATTACCCAATCCTGTCAATACCTGAGACCTGAGCAATTTTAATGGTAAGATTGAAAAAAACTCAATAAAAGTCAGCAAAAAATTAAAAACTATCAACAATTTTTCAAAAATCCAACTTTGAAGTGCCATAACTTCGTCATTTATGGTTGGATTTACAACAACTGTCGTTTTTTTAAGAAATAATTTTATTATCTTTTATTGTTGTTACAGTTTATACATATCGGTGGACTAAAATCAGAGAAAATGGCATTTTAGTAGACCTATCTTTTTCAAAACACTAAAATTGAAAAATTGAAAAAAAAAACCGTTCTACTTTTGACATATCTGAGAGCAGATTTGAATTCAGCGTGAAATTTTACATTAGAATCAATTGCTAAAAGTGCGGGATACAAAAACTTTTCAAATTTTGTGACATAGTGTAATTTGTGCTCAAATAAATAAGAAAAAGCAGTGTGAATAAAAGCAAATGGACATTCGAAAGTTTTTTTCTAGCCATTCGTGTAAGTACTTATGGATTTCTTTGTGGATGTTTATAACTTCTCTACAATGTTAATGTAGCTTCAAAAGGGAGGCATAGCCCAAGGAGGGGAATGACACAGAAAAGAGTCCCGAACGATTGGCCATTATAGACGAAGATGAATGTCATCCAAATGACATAGGCGTGTGGATCAATCAAACTAGTGTCATGACCTACACCCAAAAACGTGAGCTACTCGCCAACTGCTGGGCGCCTCCACCTAACTATGACTTTGCTTCCGACGCCACTCTTCTAAAGCGCAAATTTAACTACAATTGGCTTGAAATGTATAAGCCCTGGATGGCTTATTCTCGCAAATTGAAAGGAGCTTTATGTATATATTGTGTTTTGTTTAAGCCGGTAAAAATACGTGGAGCGGTTTCCTCGTTTGTGGTAAAACCGTTCGTAAACTACAAGAAATTGCATGAACACTGTAAGTCTCACGCGGCATCTAATGTTCACAAGGAGGCCACAGAATCGGCAAATTCGTTTTTGAAACAGAAGCCAGTTGACGTCCAAATGAAAAGTGGCCATGAACATATTATAGCAGGAAATCGGCAATTCTTAAAATCTATTGTTTCCACAATAATTTTTTGTGGAACGCATGATCTTCCACTTCGGGGAAAATTTAATGATGAAGGTAGTTATTGTTGAATTTAAAACTAGAAATATTAATATGTATTCATCTTGTTTTCAGGTATATTGCATGATTTGCTTATGCTGAGACTTGAAGCTGGTGATGTAGCACTAAAAACAAATTTTGAGGGCAAAAAAAAATGCAACGTATATGTCGCCGCAAATACAGAATGAGCTGATAGAAATATGCTCTAAGGTACTAAAATCCTATATATGTGAAGATATAAAAAAGCTGCAGCGTACAGTATATTGGCAGATGAAACAGCAGACATGTCTGGAAAAGAGCAATTATCTATTGGCATTCGATTTTTTGATTCAGATCAGATGTTGATACGCGAAGAGCTCGTCGGCTTTGCTGAGCTAAAGTCAATGAACGCACAAAATATAGCTGCGACTATAAAAGATTTTGTAACCGAAATGAATCTTGATCCGTTAAAGTGTGTCGGACAAGGTTATGACGGATGTGCTACAATGGCTGGAAGTACTGGTGGTGTGCAGAAAATTTTAAGGCAATCATTTCCTAAAAGCTTATATTTCCATTGCGCCAGTCACAGGCTTAATTTGGTGGTGAATGATTTGAACGCAGTGCCAGAAATTCGGAACACCATTTCTACCATAAAAGACATCATCAACTTTTTTTTAGAAATCAGTTATTCGAAGACAATATGTTCCAAATGATCACTCATTCTGTGAGACACGGTGGTCGGAAAAATACGCCAGCATAAGCGAATTTAACAAAAATTTTGTGGAAATAATTGTTGGCTTAGAAAAATTAAGTATTGAGGGAAATGCTTCCACCAGAAAGCTTGCATATCAGTTACACAGTGCTGCTTGTAAAAGCGTGTTTATTATATGTCTCTGCATAATTTCAAAATACTACGCCGTGCTTGAACCAGTTGTCAACATAATGCAATTAAAAAGTAACGACATTATTAAATGCGTCGAGCATATAAGAGACATTTTAGATATAGTTCAAATGCACAGATCGACCGCTGATGTAGTGTTTAATGATATTTTCAAAGAAGCCTCTGATTTGGCAAACAAGTCATCTATTGAAATTACTACACCTAGAATTGCTGAAAAGCAAAAACATAGAACAAATCCTCCATTTACAACTGTGTGCGTATATTATCAGAGAGCCATATTTTTGCCTTACATTGATTCATTGATAAACTCAATTACACACAGATTTTCCCAAGAAAATAATCCAGCATTTGCTTTGACTGCCCTGCATCCATCTCGTATTTTGAAAGTGAGTTTGAACAATTTGAAAGCAAAAATGACAGATGCTAGCTCTTTTTATGGCTTAGATGGAATAGAGCATGAGCTAGAATTGTGGTACAAAACATGTGAAAAAGAAAACTTTACAGATTTGATAAGCGCTTACGAGAACACAGACTTTTACCCAAAAATCAGGCAGGCCATAGACATTTTGCTTGCTCTACCATGCACAACGGCAACAGTGGAACGATCATTTAGCACTCTGAGAAGGGTTAAGACATGGCTGAGGACAACGATGACTCAATCTCGATTAAATGGTAAATACAACACACATTTTGAAAAGAAAGCTACAGAGTTAACACGTGTTTCTTTTTTATTAAGGATTATGTATGCTGAGTGCGCATAGACGGTTTGTCTTTGAGAAAAAAGTTGAGCTGGAAGAACAAGTTTTGGACGAATTTGCTAAAAATCCAAGGAAACTTATAATTAATTAGATTATGAATTATATTAGTTTATGGTTTGCCATTAATGTCGGAAGAAATGTTCATCGAACTAAACAATTTTTTTTTTCTTTAAATAACGAATTTAGAGGATCCGTACCATAACATATAAGCTCTGTAATATTATATTAAAAAAACAAACTCATTGAAAAATAATCGTTCTTTTCTTTATTGCAAAATTACATTTTAATTAAGACTTTCTAACTCTTTAAACCCATTTTTTTTTTAGTTTTGAGTTCGGAAAAAATTTTTTGCCCCCCCCTTGGTTGAAAGCTGGCTACGCCCTTGAACAAGAAGGACTAATATATACAGGACTAAGACAGTACGGCAAACGCCTGAGATAATAATAAGCACGCAGCACAGGTCCTGGGGGTGAGCTATCTTACTGCTGGGACACTTAAACCAGGTTGATGAGGCGACCCGAAGGACGCCTTCCGTGAACCCAGAGGTCAGAGGGGTGTCGTCAATTAAGTCGTCTTCTGAGCCTGTTAGTAGCCAGTTCAGAGGCAACACTGTTGGTGTGGGCCACTAGTCGGTCAATTTGGGCGCATAGAGGCAAAAAATTCAGATCGCGGTATAGGGTCGTATGTCTGACATACCATGGAGCGTCCGCGATGCGCTGAAGTACTCGGCTTATTGAAGATTCGAGTTTCTTCAGTGTAGTGGAGCATGCTGTACAGAGGGATGATAATAGCCTTGTAGACAAGGATTTTGCACCGCAACGAAAGTCCGCTACGAGGTTTTAGAAGCCAATCAAGATCCTTGGCCCTAGCTGCAACTGTAGCTGCTGCTCGTACAACATGGGCTTTCCAGGTCAGTCGGCAGTCCAGAGTCACACCAAGATATTTGACTGATGATTCCGAATACGGTACTCTCAACCCTTGTAGACGCACCCAACTTTCCCTCGTCTCTTGGCGAAGGTGCAGTGTTGACTTTTTGAACGATTAATGCCAATGTTCCAGCGGTTTGCCCAACGACCAAAGCCATCCAGGAACTGTTGGACCTTAGCAGATGCCCTTTTGCGGCTGTTGCTAGAGGCAAGGAAAGCGGTATCGTCAGCATACGTGGCTATGAAGGTGCGATGGGCTAATGGATATGGCAAGTCCGAGGTGAAAAGGGAGTAAAGTACCGGTCCGAGAACACTTCCCTGAGGTACCCCCGCAAGAATGGGACGGATGCTGGACCGCTCGCCTCTCAGCTCAACCGTAAAACGGCGCCCTAGGAGAAACGAGCGGATCAATAGATATTGTTCCGGCGGAAGGAGGGACTTAAGCTTAAAAAGCAGGCCCTCATGCCAAACTCGATCGAACGCCTGCTTTATATCCAGAAAGACGGCGGAACAGTATTGGAGATTTTCAAAAGCTTTTAAAATGTGGTTGGTGAGTCGATGGACCTGTTGCGGCGCACAGTGTCCTTTGCGAAAGCCAAACTGATGGTCTGCCACTTCAACCGCGCTAACTGCCAACATTCTTCCAAGAAATATTCTTTCAAATACTTTGGAGAAAGTTGGCAGTAGACTAATTGGCCGGTAGGAGTCGGGCTTATCATCAATCATTACGATTACCGCAGACTTCCAGGAGGTCGGGAAGTATTGGGTTGACCATCATCAGCAGAAACAAAACACCCACTTCGGGAAGGGACTTAACTGTTCTGCCGTCGACATCGTCAATGCCTGGGGCCTTAGTGGACTTTAGTAGTCGGATCTGTAGACGCACTTCATCCAGCGAAATGGGTCTGATGGGAGATAGTGGGCCAGTGTCGGTTAAAAAACCGGCTTGAGTGGTGGCGACATCCTTTGCGAAAGCCAGCCCATGACCCGTCTTCCCTTCGAATTACGAACCTTTGTGGGGGCTGTCTCTTGACGCCTTTCAGCCTTTATGTCAAAAAGCATCTTTCTGAGAGCATCTGCAGTTTTGCGGTAGTCAGCCTCAACTAATGGACCTATAGATTCTTAACACATATGACATGATATTTTTGTATTTTTTCTTAATTATTTATTTGAATTTGACTTTTCCCCACATTCCCCACTCCCCCCCCCCCACCAAAATACCACAACCCCCAGAACACATGTGCATGATATTTTTGTATTACGCATGTATGTACCTAATTTGTATGAGTGTGGGTCGTTCACTTTTATGCTCACTCTCTCTCGCGCTCTTAGAAAAACAGCTTAGTCCAAAACAGAACCGCAGGAGCCTAAGCCAAAGCCACCCGCGTGTTTATAAAAATGCGAGCCAAACTTATGGTTGTGTAAATCGGTAAATACCGTATTGCAAATAAAACGGCTGTAGTCTGTAGAAAGCCTTCACGCTCACCAACACAAGCACGCTTTGCTATCCTATTCATTTGGCCGGCATAGGTCCTATAGTATTGCCCGAGCGCCATTGCTCATTTATGTGCCCGGTACAAACTTTTCTTTGGAGTTTTTACCCAGTTTGTGGTTCTTAGTGCGCGCCTGCCAAATTTCAGATCTCTGGGATAATCCATTTCGACTGTGGGTTGATAATACAAATGTTAGTCTGTCAGTCGGGCCTACAGATTTATAAGTAGAGATAAGAAACCAAATTTGGTCCTTTGAGATGGATAAGGATCCCAAAAATACTTAATGAAGTCATTTCAACTTGAAACTTTGCTAACAGCCTTATAAAATTGATAGAAATTGAACCATTGCTGGCCGTTTCTAAACCTAACAAAAAAAAACCACAACGAACCATTAATACATCTGTGCTCGTAAGCCGAACCGCGAACCAAACCAATGTCTGTTTTAAAGTTCAGAACCAAACCGAAAACCGCCAATGATTTCGTTTGGTTTATTTCATAGAAGAGTTGGATGACTTAGTGATTAACTAAAGAAAGGTTAATTTTGAAAATCAACAATAAAAGAATAAGTATCGCTTAAGGAACAGCGAACTGTCGGGTTGTAGACGGGTTCCAGTGTTTCCCAATACTTGGTTCATAATCTATATATTTATCTATCAGTCATTTTTATGCACGGCAGTTCCACATCGAACTGTGAAAGTTTCCAAAATATTCTCCAAAATCTAACTTAAACGAAGGATGTATTTTCTTCGGTAATATTAGGCACTTGCAAAGATTTTCAAACGAGATTTTCTCTGTTTTGAGAACTTTGGCTTAGACGAAATTAGTCTTACTTTCTCGTTGTTTTATTTGTCCCATGAAACCGACCACTGTGCTACAGCAATGTTACGTGTTTTGGAAACGAAAGTTGTGTCCCGCAGGAGACCTGGCACTTCTTACAAAATTGGTCCTTCGAGCCGGATTTCCAGGAAATAATTTTCCGCACAGGAAACCTTCCTATTTAGATATGACAGCTTTATCTTGTGGGAGTTTCTGCCCTCTTTCAAACCTACAGCCGACGAAAGTTATATTAAGCGGTAATCTCTTCCCTTCCACTAGAAAGCATTGATTTTTTGAAGCCGGATGTACCAGCAATCGAACGTGTAGTCTTTATCAAAGGTAACTAAAATATGTATAAAGTTTGTGCCAAAGTATGTAAGTAAAAAATTTATATATTCTTGATCAGCATTAACAGTCGAGTCGTCATATCCATGTTCGTCTCTCCGACTGCACAGATATCAGAAATGATAAGAAATCGAGGTATACTTGGAGGCAGATTGAGCTTATTGATATGAAACATTTTTCATTTCGGTGCCGTAGATTTTAGAAGGAGTAAAATTTGATATCAACGTCACGTGACGTCATGCTTATTTTGCGTTCTTTTTCTGCGGTGTGTCCCAGCACTCACAAGCAAGAGTTGGAGTGAAGGAATAATAAAGTGATTTAACAAATCTTACAAATCAGTGACTGAAGAGCGACTAAACAGTGACTTCAAAGTAACGAAATAGAGACAAACAGTGACTTGACAGTGACTTAACTGTGACTTAACGTAGCCATGACTAAATAGTGACTTAAAAGTGACAGCACAGTGACTAAACAATACTTAACAGGGACAAAGACTTGACTAAATAGTGAGTGACAGTGACTTAATAGTGGGATAAAGGTGGGGGGCCAAGGAGGAACAATAGGGAAATAGAGGGTTTTAAATTATTTCTGTTTTTTAATTTTTCAAGATTGAGATTATTATTTTGGCCTGTTATTACTTTGCGACTTTTGTTGTTTTACAGAAAGAAAGAAAGAACGCAGCAGCAAGTGATCTTTTTGTTGGTATTTCAACACTCTTTTAGTTTTCTTCTTTTGAAAGATTGTCAAGAAAGTTCGTTTCTGACGTTGGTCCTTCGAGCCGCATATCCAAAAAATAATATCCCACACAACAATTTTTTGAAATCTTTGCCCTTCTTGAAAATACTTCGAGCAGAATATCGTGGTATTTATCCCCTTACTGCAATCAAAAGTATTAATTTGTGGGAATCTCTTTGCCTTAAAAGCATTGCTACTTCGAAACGGATATTCCTACAAAAAGAATTAGTACATGGAAACACGGGTTGTCGATGTAAAATCAGCGTTGGCTAAAGTAGCACTTTTTTTTATGGTCCCTCAAAGTTTTTGAATAAAAAAATTCTTACAAAGATTTTCAAAAAATTATATTTTCCGGGGTTTTCTTAAAAAACCTTTTGAAAAGGCACTCTGGGAATTGAGATAAATTCGTTCTTTCAAGGTTACTAAAAAATGTTATATTCCATTTCATTTAAGCTTTTGTGTAATAATTGGAGGGTTTTGGAAATCCCAATTTATCAGCAAAAGTTGCCATTTTAATACTGTAAAAATATTTTTAACAAGCTAATACATTTTTAACAAGATGAGATCATAAAGAGTTAATATTTAATATTTTTAATAATAAAATAATAAAATACAATAAATAATAAAATAAAATATAATAATAACTATAATTAAATAAAAAAATTAAAAAAAATAAAGATTAACTCTAATATGATCTCAGTTTGTTAAAAAATGTATTAGCTTGTGAAAATAATAACATAATTATAATAACAACAATAACAATAACATAATATTAATAAATATATAAGTTGGAGAATTTTCAAAATACCGTGAAAAATTTTTTTTTCTTTATTCATGGACTACAACAAGTAAAACGCGTAATGTTTTGCTCTAACAGCTGAAAAATTAATTAGCTGATATTTTGGTAAAAAACTTGAGAACATATTGAAGAATGATAACAAAAAGAGATTTTTATTGGATATACACACTTTTGGGGCCGATTTAGAGGATGTGGAAGTGTTCAGATTGTAAAACCTTGTTCAGAACAGATATTTGTTATCTCAAAAGCTTCATTTTTCCCAAAGAATGTATGCCAAAAATTTTGATTTTTTAAAAGTTATACTCGAAAATGTAAAAAAATCGATTTTTCAAAAAGTTTTTTAAGAAAAACTCCCGGAAAATATAATTTTTGAAAATCTTTGTAAGAAAAATTTATTCTGCGGACTGTCAGCTACTTTTTGCAGCTATCCTAAACTGAAGAGCTGTTCCCAAACTGTGACACCTTTTTTGTTATCACACCCAATTTCAAAAACTTTGAGGGTCCAAAAAAAGGTGCTAAAATCGGGTAGCAGTATCGATTCCGTAGTGTAGTTTGGTAGTTTTTTTGGCTCAATTGCAAAAATTTGGTCCTTCGATCCGGATATTGTGAAGAATACTTTCCCTTAAAGCAAGCCTTTTTATTTCGAAACAGGAATCTCTGACATACCCAAGACACTTTACAGAATGCAAGTTGACATAACCTTTACCTTGTTTATTTTGTTTTCTTAAATAGTAAAACAAATTGTCAATCGCCAAACTCACTTCCTTACGAGAGAGTTAAAAAACACCACAAAATGTTTGCAGGGTGCATGCATGTATGTATATACAATGCTAGTACAATACAATACAATACATACGTAAGCGGGTTTGTTGTGCTGCTCATTTGGTTGGCTTTCTTGAAGGCAGAAGCAGCCATTCGACTGCATTTGCTTTGTTATTTTTATGGTTGGGTATCCTCACCCTCTGCTTCTCTTGCTTCTTTGCCTTGACTCTCTATTCGTATTCGCCTGGAAACGTCGTTGTCCGTTGACGGCACCTTGCCCCGTCTGCCTGCTCATCAACGCCACATTTGCGTGCCTGATCCGGCTTCTTGTCCTCTGCTCCTGCTGTTGTGTCCGTGTGTCCAATTCAACTGTGCATTTGTCTGCTCGCTTGAGCAGCCTTTCAGCTGTGCCCCTTTGGCTCTGTTTGCATAAATGACTGCGCCTGTGTATTTGCCATGACTCTTGAATTAATTTTGCAACATTTTAAATTGAGCGCAATTAATTGCAAAAATGTTTTATTTTTCCACTTGCACTCGTTTCCACACACACACACAACACACAGAGAAGCAGACATGAATGCATGTACATATGTGTGGGTGTGTGTTTGGGTTTTTGAATGTGCTGTGCATTTTGTTGCCGCTTTTTTGTGTGCAAGTGCGAACACGCGCATTCAAGCATATGCACGTCGCCATTGCACTATATGCATACATATGCATATGCATGTGTTTGTGTGTGCCCAGTTATATGGGGACTTTTTGTTGGCCCATCGTTTGGACGTGTTGCCTTTTTGCCACTCATTTCATAGTTGCTTTTTTCTACGGCTTTTTTGTACTCACTCGCGTATTTTATGCATTGCTTTTATCGCGTTTTCTAGGCGAATCACACACACACACAAACACACTCACACAGACTCAGACCGCATCGCATAACACGCACAAGCCTAAAAGTATGCAGCAGGCATTGAAAGGCTTTTTACATGACACTCACTCTGCCTTATGCCTCCCTCGTTTTGTCTGCGCTTTCTGTTTCATGTTGGGCATTGTTGAAGCTGCCGGCTGCCGGCCTCCCAGGCTGCCGGGCTGCGGGCTGTTGCTGTTAATTTTTGGGCGCTGCTGTTGCATTTTTGCCATTTTGTTGCCCGGAACGCATTTCATTTTTGTCCCATTCGTGTCACTTTACATCTCTCTGCAAATGTGTGTGTGCTACGTCGCTTATTTATATCCAATTGTTCATTTGTCTTTGGTTTATGTTACGCATACGTCATGTTTGCCCATATTTTATTTTATATACTCTGGTATGTCTGTATGTACGTGCTTACTCCAAAAGACAGAGAGAGTGAGTGAGAGAGAGAGAGAGTGGTGCACCACAAATATAAAATATTTTTCAGGAATATTTATGCGTATTTTCAGTTTTTCCCTTCTACAGCACTTTACAACTCAGGATGCCGCATTGCAATATTTGTCAGCTTTCAAAAATTAATCAATGAATATAAGCAGAATCATCGTTTGCCATACATCAATGCACAATTTGACTCCAAGTCAATTCGGGGTGTTGAATTAAATTACACCTACAATGCACGAATTTCAATTAAATTGAAATCTGCTTCCCGAGCCTGTTAGAAAAGAACCAAGCTTTTCTCAATCCCAAATACCGCAAATACCTGGTGAGATATCCGGTTTGGGTTTGTATACTATGTACCGAAGGTATACAGAGTATATTAAGTTTGTGCAAAAGTATGTAAAGAGTTTTGATTAGTCTTAACAGCCGAGTCGATATAGTCATGTCCGTTTGTCCGTAAGAGATGGTAAAATATTGTGACAGTAATAAAGATTATTTATCGATTTGCAGAAGGAATTATAAAGATCAGATGAACTATACTCAAGATGAGAACAAAATTCAATTTTCGCTATTTTAGGTTTCTTGCTGGATTGCCAAACTAACTATAAACTATTTAGTTTAAGCACGCAGATTAAGTATAATTTCGGTTTATTGGAGAAGGCGTGTTGCCGGTAAGAATGAGTGTCACAGAAAGGCGCAGACATTAGTTTGTGTGTGCGTGAGTTAGAGATATAAATGCGGGAATATCGAGCATCGATAGTAGTTATTGATGTGTGAACTAGTTACATGAACTGGTTCTGTGATTGCAACTGGATGAACTGGAACCGCCAAAGCCACTTTCCCCTTAAGTGATGCGTTGAGTTGATGGGCTTATCAGGGAAGTTGACGCTGAATGCTGACTTACGATATGTTGTGTGTGGTTCCAGTGTTCAGTGTCTGAAGAGGTTGCTTGACGTGGTCGCTTAACTGGAGCAGGAACTTGCGACCCATATGTGCATTAAATGGATGTATTGACGTAAGGACCGTAGCTGGACTTCGCCAAAATGACTGGACATGTGTGCTTTGCGTCTGAAGCTGAAGTCGTCGATGCACTGGATCGGACATGTGTACTGTGAGAGTGAAGATTTGCCAGCCACCGGTCTCTTTTTGGCAACAGTTCTTGAGTGGCTATTTAGGCCAGGCTGAAGCAGCTCCTCAAACTCTGATAAGACGTCTTCATGTATGATCGCCTGTAGTTGATGTTGAGTTCCGACTTTGAATTGCGAAGCATTTGGTAGGACTGACACGATGTAGTTGAAGTTAATATAAAACTTTTTTTATCGGTCGTTGTTGTTTTGTTGATTCCGCCATATGTGTGCATTAGAGCGGTCCCCAAGTATATGAAATTTTTAAGGTCATGCTCTCACCCTCCTATCTAATACTCTTTCAAGTATAATTAGCATAAATCAAAACAAAAGTTAAAGTCGAGTTTTAACGGGCGCGAATGGCGTCTAAAGTTTTGTAAATAATTCATACGCAGAGTTGCCTATTATCATATATTTTTTCATTTATGAAGAGTCTGCGATGGTTTTATTTATAAACTATTAAAATTTGAAAAATATTGTATTTACACATATGTAGATCCATAGCTGTTAAGTAATGATTACAAATCGTAATGATTACATATTTGATTATTTTTTTTTTTAAAGCAAATTAATGATTACAATACGACTATTTTCAGTTTTACACGATTACTAATTGATTACTTTCAGAAATTTTCAAAAATAATCGGGATTATTGAGGATTACTAAAAAATAATCAAAAATAATCAAAAAACGAGAAAGGCAAGGCTAACTTCGTCCGTGCCGAAGTTTTTATACACTTGAAATCGCTTGTCTCAACGGTTAGCGACTTCGACCAAACTTCGCAGATCAGCTTAAAAACATTTAATATTACCCATGACCGTGATTGAGAGCGGTAATATTGAGAAAAAACCAGTTTTTCTCATTAAAATCCATTTTTCGACCGATCATTTGTATGGCAGCTACAAGAAGTAGTCATCCGATCCGGTCGGTTCCGACATATTAGACAAAAGAAGACTCTGTGCAAAATTTCAGCTCGCTAGGTTTAAAACTGAGGGACTAGTTCGCGTAGAAACAGACAGACGGACGGACGGAGAGACGGACAGACGGACGGACAAAGCTTAATCGACTCAGCTCGTCACGCTGATCAAGAATATATATACTTAATGTGGTCGGAGATGATTCCTTCTATGCGTTGCAAACTTCTGGGCAAAATTATAATACACTTTTTAAGGTATGATAATTATCATTATTGTTATCATTTAATTCATTATTATTTTATTATTATCATTATTATTATTATTATATTTAATTATCATTTTAACCACCTTCCACAATTTTTAAATTTCTGAAAAAATTAGAGAAATTGTATCTATGAATGCGCCGCAGGGTACCCGATGAAATGAAAAGGAGAATCAATACATATTTAACTTGTTGTGCTTAATAGCATAATCTGGTACACGGGAGCTAATGTAATTGTTTTAAAATTCTAGATAAAAAAAAAAAATATATGTTCTAGACTTGGACTTGAACCTAGGACACACTACCTTCCATTCATAGGCATTAACCTCTACGCCATTACCGACAAGTAATAGTAGGCAGCTAAAAGTGCTATATGAAATCACAAATCTGGCTATGCGTTTTTTTTTGAAAATAATCAAAAATAATCTTGTAAAGTAGTCGAATTATTTTTTGATTATTTTTGATTATTTTTCATTATTTTTTGGTAATCCTCAATAATCCCGATTATTTTTTATTATTTCTGAAAGTAATCAATTAGTAATCAAATATTTTTGACCAAGAGGATTATATATAATCATTACAATTCTATTTAAAAAATAACGTAATCGTAATTTAACAGCTATGTGTAGATCCCTTTTTAGAATTTCAAAAATTGACAGCAAAACTAAAAACTTCGTTTGTAAAAATTTGTATTTGGTAAACGTGTCGTATGATTAATTTTTTTTTTTTTAAACTTTGAGACCCTGTCGCGCCCATTCAAAATTAAAATAAAATTTTTTGATTTTCACAATTATTAATTATACAATAAATATTAGCTTTGGGAATGTTGAGACTTCCTTTTTTCCATTTTGCCGGTTTGGGGACCGCTCTAGTGTGCTTGTGTATGTAGTACAGGTGTGTGTATGAACATGGGTGTTGGGATTTAAGGTTAACTATTTCACAAGAACTCGTAGGATCACTGCTAGTACATTGGCATAAAGATTTTTGTTCAATGTTTAATGCACATGTCACTTTTGTTGTATTGTTGCTGAGTTGTGTTTTGTATCAGGGCTTAATCCCGAAACGATTTTCGGTTCCGGTTCCAGTAACGGTACGTCCCGAAATGAATGTTTCGGTAAAAGGTTCTATTTCGGTTTTCAATTCAATTCGGTTTTTGGTTTCGATTTAGTCCCGGATTTTTATATCGGTATACCGGTACGTACCGATATAAGTTCTACATATTCATAATATTGAAAAAACTAAATTCTGAAATAAATTTAAATCATTTTATTTCTGTTTAATGTAACGAATCAAAATTCAACACAAAATGAATTGTTTCCTTTTTAGTAAAATTAAATGGACTTCACATTTTGTATATTTTTCGTAGTTAACACGTTGATAACTCAAACTTAAATGCTATATAACTTTCGAACTTAATTTCCATTTTCTTTTGAATAAATCACGAACTGTATGAGCTCTGGGGGTACATTAATCTAATCAATCGATGAATGAAGACGATCGAAAGTCTTCAAAAATTGTATAAAAGGACGACCGAAACTGAGATGGGATGACCAAGTGCGACAAGACCTTGCCCAGCTTAGTGTGAACAACTGGTGCCAGCTCGCACGAAACAGAAACAATTAATAGCAGCAGCCGAGATAACTATCTGTCCAAAGAAGAAGTAGATTAAAATTAAAGTGTCCTTTCAAACTGGTCAGCCTGGAAGTACACTAATATCGACATATACAAGTTTTGCCACCCTTTGGGAGTAGAATTTTCCTACTAGACAAATGGAGTTTGCTGTCCAAGTTTCAGTTTTCTAGCTTTTACCGTTTGGAATGCGCGTAAATTACCATTAAGTCAATCAAGGAATCAAAAAAACTAGTACAATTTTCTTTAGTTATATCAACATGTAAATCGAATCACTCATGTTCAATATATTCAGCTGAACTTTTGTTCTCTCCCTTTTTCGTGCTCGACTGTTTGTACTTTCAAATCGATTTTCTAGGGGATTAGCACTTGAAACAGTAACACAAATCCGGTGGCAGTAACGATTTAGCTTCAGTATGATACTCCAGTGCAAACCAACATTTCAATTGACTACAATCCGCTTTCTGGTGACAAGCAACCACAGTGCCGTGTCCTGCACCTGCCAACAATGCTGGACCTGGACCCGGACCATTGCCGTGGTGATGCGGGAGTGACTTAGCTGGCTGACTACCTGACAGACTATCTAACTGAATATGTTTTGCCATCTCGCTTGCTTGTTAGTTTGATAGCTCAAGCTTTTTGCTACGGCTTATGAACATAAGTCGCTTATGGTCGCCCCTTTGCTTATGCATCCTGTAAATAACTGCCATGTGTCCTTCTGTTTTGTTTTTCGCATCCCGTTGATATAACTATAAATTTGTTTCGCTGCTTCATTGCCAGCTTTCCAAGTATCCATGTGAGAGTTTTAGTTTGTTTGGTTTGTTTGGTTTGTTGTTTGTTATTTAGGTACCAAACTTTTCAAAGAAGTCTCACTGTAGCTGTGACAGAGATGAAGAACCAGGCAGTGGGTGCGAGCGAGGAAAGAAGCAGCTGTGAATAAAACTCTGCACAAGTAGCTCGCAAAAAAGTATCAAGTGTTGTTTTTGACGGCTGCATATTGACTTAACTGTAAAAATAACACAGAAGAACCAACTCTGTCTGTCAAGCAGCCCAGAGGCCAGACCTACCAGAACGTACAGATAGTTGATAGCCCGACAGTTGAGGAAGATGGAAAAAATGAAGAAGACGGAATCTGGCGCGTGCTGCAAGTGCTTGGATTGAGTTGTTAGGCAACTGATTTGATTTACTGAATAATAAAAAACCAAAAACATTCACACACACAAACACACTCGGAAATACGTCAAGTGACTGTCTGACAGACGGCCCATAAACAGTCATAGACACTTGGACGCTGGACCCCGGCACGAACGAAAAGTTTATCAAATACAATAAGAAAATGTGGCAGCCAAAGGAATAAAACTTTTTTTTTTCTTATTTGCAAGACAAATTTCGTACTGTTGTTGTTGCTGGCCTTATGAAAAATGCAAAACACAACAACAACAAAATAACGAATGAAAAATAAAACCAATTGCAGCTTTCGAAGAAAAAATATAACATTTCACGCAAAAGAAAAATTGTTTTGGTTTGGCATACAAATTCTCAAAAAATACTAAGAAATAAAAGAAGCGGCTCTAATAGTATATGCATACATAAGAGGCATATTGATGAGATATGCAAAGCCTGTTCGCTTTTACCCGGCTTACACTTTATTTGCTCTTGAAAATGATTTTTCAGCCGATTATTTTTATTGCAGGTCGCTGCCAGGTTTTGATTTTTCTTATGGTCACCCCTGAGGAAAATTTTCTGTAAGAAGATTTTGGTCATGCTTCAACGAGAGGGTAGAGGGGAGAGTTGAACAATCCATTAAGGTATATACAACTCAAAAGGGAACATTAAAGCTAAGCTGGAGATATTGTCCAATTTCAGCCTTCACCTTCGACAAGATTATGCGAATTCGGTTGCGGTGCCTGCAGTTGTTGTGTAAAATTGAACTAAAAGTTAGTCGAAAGTTAAGGTTTGATGTTAATTGCCACCAGAAGTGTGACTATTCTCTTCACGTAAGTGAGACTGAAAGCTGACTCTTATAAAGGTAAGCTACGTCCCCTTAGGTAAGTCCCCAAATTAAAACCATCAAATGGCGAAAAGAATTCTGTGGTCTTAGCATAAATATATTTTGAAGAACGCATTCTAAAAAATTATTGCTTGTACTTTATTTGTTCTTGAAGTGAGATCATTGTACTTCAAATGAAATAAACTGTTCAACATTTCTGTTCATCTTTAGTCCAATATTATCGGCCTTTTCCTTTTTTGGTTTGACTTGAAAGCAGAACACCAGGCAGCCCGCGGTCCTCCTAAGAGTCCTGAAGATGTACGCCGACTAATATCGGACGCCAAAAAAGAGCAGATCGACACAGTCGGCAATAACAGACGTTGGCAAGGAGTAAAAGTACAACTTATTTGTTACCGTTTCGGCGATGCCAACGTCATATTGTTGGAGGGATAAGATGTACATCCGGATAAACCGCCACCATTGTATAGCACCAACAGCAGCAGCAGCATATTTTTTTATACCCTTGGAGAGGGTATATTAAAATTGTCCGGATGTTTGTAACGCAGAGAAGGAAGCATCTCCGACCACATAAAGTATATATATTCTTGATCAGCATGACGAGCTGAGTTGATATAGCCATGTCCGTCTGTCCGTCCGTCTGTCCGTCCGTCTGTTTCTATGCTATCTCCTCCGTCAGTTTTAAAGCTATCTTAACCAAACTTTGCACGAAGTCTTTTGGTATAAATACGCTGCACATTTGTCGGAACCGGCCGGATCGGATGACTATAGCATATAGCTGCCATAGGAACGATCGGTTGAAAAACTAGTTTTAGTGAGAAAAACTTTTTTGTTTTTAGTGCTATCGCTCCCAACGCTCGTATTAATAAGTTTTTATTGATTTCACATAGTTTCAACAAGCCTTGTCAAAATCGGACAACTATATAGTATAGCTGCCATACAAAAGTTAGGTCTGAAAAAAAGTCTTAATGAGAAAACCTTTTTTGTTATCAAAGATATCCCTCCAAACGCTCGTATTTATAAGTTTTCAATGATTTAACATAATTTCACCAAAGTTTTTCGAAATCGGACTACTATATAGTATAGCTGCCATACAAAAGTTAGGTCTGAAAAAAAGTCTTATTGAGAAAAACTTTTCTGTTTTCAAAGATATCGCTCCCAACGCTCGTATTTATAAGTTTTCAATGATTTTACATAATTTCAACAAGATTTTTCGAAATCGGACCACTATATAGTATAGCTGCCATACAAACTGTCAGGCATATATCAAGCTCCAAGGGTATATAAACTTCGGTCGAGCCGAAGTTAGCTTGCCTCTATTTTTTTAAAATTTAATTTCCAACTTCCGCGCAGTTCGTCTGATATTTGCAGATGCTTGCAAATTCTGTTTGATATTGCAAGTTAGATACTGCAGCATTATAATTCCTAAGAAATGCTCATTTACAAATATAACGTTGTCTATGAAATATAATGTACAGGAAAAGTGAGAGAGCTGCAACGTGACCTACATAGGAACAACAAAGCGCTCTCTGAGAACGCAAATAGATGAGCATAAGCGGGACGCTCAAAAAGGAAAAAAAAACAGTTTTAGCACTTAGCAGCTTAGATTTTCAAAATGCGAGAGTATTGGACTATGAACATTAAATGGAATATTTGTTGGGGCGAATACTTATTCGATGCACTGTAACATCGGCATAGGCTTAAAAACTCTTTTATCAAAGCAGTGCCCTGTCTTAGGCGGCCGATATAAAGGTTGAGTTGGTAAAGGAGAAACAACACAAAAATAGAACAGTTTGGCGGTCACCTTGGATAAACATATCGTACGACTAAACCGTTTCTTATCATGTTGCCTCCTACGCTTGATCCGTAGCTTCGTTTGATTTCGGAAATCGGCCTGCTAGTCAGCATGCATTTGTATTCAACTATAAATTAATTTGTGGATTAAGCCCTACATTGGATAGAGCCTTTCTCATAACGCTGTGCCAGTCGAAAAGCGTTTAGTGAAATTGTGTTTTATTAATTTTGGCCAGGTACGGAAAAAGTTTAGTGTTTCAGCAGAAATCTAATTTCTCTATTTTCTTAGTGCCTTGTGCCAGTGCCTCCTTATGCCAGGCTTTAATGATGGGGCCTTGCTATTAAAATGCTGGTGTAGAACTAGTGGATTAGCATTTGTTGGAGCAATTTAAGCCAACTGGATGCCCTATAATTTTGAGCCGGATTGGAACAGCGCGATCCAGAGAATTATCTACCCTAGAATTCAGCATTGCCCATCGAATGACGAGCTGCTCTTTGTCCCTTTTTTTTTTTAAGCATGCATACAACGTCTTTTAAAGTTTCCTTTTGAGGCTACAGTGGCCAGAGGTGCATAAGTGGCTCTCGGATAATTGAGCTGCGACCCCAAAAGTCTCCAAATCAATGATTTCTCCCCCAAAATGTGGAAGCCACATCGATAGTGAATTTACCTACTTACACCCAGAAAGAAAGACAACGAACTTAGTTGCTAAATTAATTACTTAGGTTTTTTTCTTAAATCCACTATGGCTAGATTGTAATATATACCTACATAAAATAGTTTCGGTAAATAATTGAAAGTGCATTGAGATAACAGCCCTCAAGATCGAACATAAATTCTAGCCTTAGTAAGCCACGTATAACAGGTCATATTAATCCCCTCTTTTTGGCAGCAAGTCATCTTTGAGCTCCACGACGGCAGTGCCTGGTAAGTTTGCTTTTATAAAACTGATCTTTAAATGCAACATACACACAATGGTTGCTACAATTAACGATTTACGTTCGATCCATACATTACATTACCAATTTACATTTACATTTATTTACCCAAAACCTACTTGTTGAACGAAACATTAAATGAAAAGAAAAGAATAAATTGAATAGATATGGATACTTATACGAAAATAGAATATAAGAATAAAACTATGCGCAATAATTGTTATGAAATGAAATCTTAAGTCTTCTTGATGGATCCGTCGCCGAACCAAGTGCCAATGCCAAACCAAACCTAAAAATCAGCTATTAGTAGCAGTAGGGGCAACCCAAAACCAACTTCTGTAGGTGTTGCCATGGTAGGGAGGGTAGAGGGGTAGAGATCGGGGTTAAATTCCAGCTAATTCCCCTATGCCAGTCTATCTTCATTAGTCCCTTGTCTATCCAAGTCTTTGAGATCTAGTATGTACTAGGAATCGATTTTCCCATCATTTTAATCTAAGTCTGATAAATTAACATTTTCTGACAGTGCACTTACTATTGTCGTGGTGTGTCCGCTATGGTAGGATGAGGAAGAACCCCACCCCATCCGACGAGCTGAGCACGCCCCAAGTCCTCCATAGCCAGGTCGAATGCGCGGAAGCGAGCAGATCTTAAGGTCAGCAGGTCGTTCGACTATCAAAATATTTAGTACTCACATGCAAAAAGGCATAACAAACAAAATATTTAGAAAAAATTAGTTTTAATGTCTGCGTTGGAGAAGGCTTTGGTTGAAGTCATATCATTTGACAAAAATTTACCATGACCATTGAAAAAATAGTTTTTTATATAACAAACGCAACATGTAAAAATGGTTCACTATATATATTTAGTAAAAGTCGCATATTATGGCAAAATTTCTTGTTTTTATTTATTTTGCAGCAGCGCTGATGAAAGCAAGTTTTAGCCGAACACTAAAGGGCTATCAGGATAACTTTGAAGTGAGGTCCCACACAAACTGAACTGAAGTGCAGCGCATTACGGTTGCAGCCGTACCTGCGCATAGTCCATTTTTACTGTGCTGCTTATAAATGGACTATTGTCCATTTGATAATATTCAGGTCCGTGCGTTACGGGGACATGGATAAGTCGTTTCTCTTCGTTAGAAATGCTAGCTTCGTTTTGATTAGGTCTTAGTGTACCGACTAAAAACACATTCGATTTCCGCTTCAATTTTTTCTGAACTATAAAGGATTCGGTAAATTCGTTGTCGAAATTTTGATTGGGTAAACTATAGACTGGCCCTTATATTAATTTTTGTTTTTTGGATATAATAAAAAGTTTGGTAGCGATCGGACTTCGTTTCGTGATCGCGCTCGCCCTCAAAATTGAAAATTTGAAATATATAAGAAATAAAGGGGATGAGTTTCGGATTTTGTCTCTAAAATTTCAAAAGTTTTTTAATGTGTTATATCTCTTTATATCTTTTTAGGGAATAACAACATTTTAAATATAAATGTTGGATATTTTGAGCGTATCTCGTATTTAATAATTTATCTTAAAAAAAAACCAAAAAAAATATCTGTAAAATTAGATATTTTGATATGATTCTAACCAACCTTACTCACAACATATCCAACATTAATATTTAAAATGTTGCAATTCTCCTTAAAGGACTTAAAAAGAAATAAACCTTTAGAAAATTTAGTAAAATTCTAAAGATTAAGGCGAGCGCGCGTGCACTAAATGAAGTCCGAAAGCTGCCGAACTTATTCTTATATCTATTGGAACCAAAACGAAACTTTTTCCTTACGGTATTTTAAAATCTGTTTTTAAGGGCCAGTATACGTAAAATTTGTGGAAATTTTTAAGGCTTTTTGTAGGGAGTTATGAAAAAACATTTTTTGATTTTTGTACACCCTAAAAACAATCATTTAATATGGTATCAGTAAACTATCTTATCGGGGCCACCCCAATGAGCATAGAAGGAAAACGTGGTTGATATTAGAGAGCTTGGGAATACAAGAAAAAGGAGAGCAAGCACTTAATTTCAAAGACGATATTGAGCAGACGAACTGCATTTAGACAACGGCAAGTACAAATGGAACATTTTAACAATTCAAATATATACAAAAACATGATGAATACAATAACTAACAAGAAACAAACAATAGAGCAATACAACAAAACTTTGACGTCCGCTAAAATAGATATTAAAAAATATGTCTAATTTGTCTTCATTTTTATTGAAATATACAGACTCCCTGATGAAGGCAATATATTTGCCGAAATGCGTAGGAGAAAACCTGAGCCAAAAATTGTTTTAACTGTAGGAAGGGAAAACGTTCGGCCGTCAAATCGAATTTACACCTCAACATAAACTTCTTATACCTGCAGGCAGATCAAGTTCATTAAACAACCAGCACCGCATTTCATTCAACAAAGACATTCTTACAGAGAGAGAGAGAGAGAGCGTGAGTCATTGGATAACACTGGTACAGAGTATATTATAGTCAGCGGGATTGATTTTCTCACTAGTCTTACATTGATTGAGAGAGATGTTAGATGTGGCCTGTATAAATTTCCATTTTATGCCATCATCAAATTTCTTGCGTTTCTCTATAATGTGCTCAGTGTGCAGAGACTATAAAACTTTCTGTCGCCATCACAAAATTTATGGTTACTTAATTTAAATAGACAAAATAAAATAAATTCTTAAATTTTTCTAGTTATGTGGAAACATAACATGACCTCAAGACAGCTAAAACTTGCTAGCTTTAAAATTAAATAATAGAAAGAACAAATCTAAAAACTATTCCCATAAAAGGAAATGAGAATGCAGTGCTCTCAGCGTATCCTGTCCCATTAGTACTTAAAAAGAAAAGCGTAAGTCTCATCCCTGATGGCCTGGATTTGAATAACAATTCAGGAGTTTCTTTAATACTGTAACAAGGGATGGAGACCATCAGTCTTAACTTAAAATGGCCGCATTGAGAATTGATTGAAAGCAAAAATTAAAATTTTTCATCTTGTTATGAATGCAGCCCAGGCATGCTGGGATATTATTATCATACATCTGATTGTTATCAAATGTTGATAGTTTTCAGCGCTCCAGTTCAAACCCCTTCAAACCATTTGTCCATTTTTCTACTCATGTGCCTGGCCTCATAGACACGTATGTTTCTCGTCCCCTTGCCCATTCTGTAGGCAACCTTGTTTTACGATTTACGTGCCGCTTCCCCGGGGAGTACCCAAACCCAGTTTACCTTTGCCTGATGCTGTTGCTGCTTCACAGGGCTTTTAATATTTCTCATATTTTTATGGTTCTTCACGTCACAAGGGTCATCACATTTTGTGTGATTTTTGTTTTGAAACTTTTGTTGCTTAAATTAACAAGTCCTCCCCTCGTACACACACACGTTCATAACGAATGTATGGTTCATGTGTGTGTGTGTGCACATGACAAATATTTAGCTGTTTGGTTCATTTGTAATTTGGTTTTCGGCATTTTGCATTTCGCTTTGTGCCTTAAAATTGAAATCCACTTAAATTTCAGCCGCGAGACATTTGGCCGTCAATGATTCGATGCAATTTTAATCATCGATATTGGCATTGTGGGTACAAAGAAACAATGGCAACATTTCGAATACGAGGGTTGGCTGTAATGTTACTACGCTACGCTAAACATACTTCTTAAATATTAAAAAGCAGCCCTCGTATTTGCGCTAATGTTGACTTGTTGTGAATTTAATTTGATATTTGATTAAACGAAATTTGAAATTTGTGTTGATCAGCCGCGCTCCCTTCAATTCCCCGACCCATCACCTGTCAGGCTCATTTGCTGTGAGGTTGCATATTTAATGCAAAATTTTCATTATACCTTCGAGTGAGTGTGTGTGTGTGTGAGGGCGCTCTATACAAAACAAAAAAAAATAACAAAAACAAAGAGCAAGAAAGTTTAAATAAACTTTTAACTTGAGGCATCAGCGCAAGTTCGGTTCGGATGTCAGCCATCAGAAGCAGGCAGCTTGGGAGTTGTCAGTGTCGCTCTTGTCCTGTCCCGCTGTTTGGTCCTGTGGCCCATTTGGCACTTTCTGTGTGGCAACTGAGGCGTCATCATCATGTTTGGGGTCCATTGTTGTTGCCAAGGGTGTGCCGGGTAGCCCGGTGGTTCGGGTTGGCAAAAATGAAGTTTTTCTTTCGTCATGAATTGATAATGTACACATGTTCATCGAGCAGCGGGTGGGAGAATTGGCTCTGCTGATACGATGATGCTATTTGCATAACCATATTGTATATGCGTGCGTATGTGCACATGTGAATGAATGCACATAAGCGTGAGTTTGTATGTATTTTGCAGATTATTTAGCCAAAAGTTGAAAGGTATTTGGGGTGGAGGGAGGAAAAAAAGTAGAAGAAACTAAAAAAAACCCAGGCAGCAAAAACAACAGAGATAAAAACCCCAAAACTTTTATTAAGTTGAAGATATTTTGTGAAAATTTATACACATTTGCCACACTCCGTCCCACCCCTTTTCTTGTGTGTTCTTTTCTTGCTTAGAGTTCACTTTTGTGCTTCGTCTTTATTTCTGTTGCTTGTTTGTGATGTTGCCCCATTTTTTGCTCTCGTCCGTTAAAAACTACAAGCAAATGGTTCGGCACAACCACAGCAACAATATTTGGTCGCTTCTTCTGTGTGCGGATTTTAGATTTTTTAATGGAAATTTAAGCTTATAATAAACTGTGAACAAAATGAAGCCTCTTGGCTGCAGTTTGTTGCGTGTTGGTTTTTTTGAAAGAAACTTAGAAAAACAAAAGAGAAGAAAACGCCACATTTGCCGAATGTCCTTTCAGCCTGTGGAAATGTGGTGAGGAAACTTTTAACAGTCCAAAAGTACAATACAATGAATAACACTAGGCATCAAGGTTTAGTTTACGATGGAAGGAGTGGTGGCGATTTGTGATGATTTCCGTGTGATGAACAGTTCTTTATCTTACGTTCTCAATTTACGGGAAAAAGTAGTGGCAAGCTAACTTCGGCCCGAACGAAGTTTATATACCCTTGGAGCTTGATGTGTGCCTTACAGTTTGTATGGCAGCTGTACTATATAGTGGTCCGATTTCGACAAATCTTGTTGAAATTATGTAAAATCATTGAAAACTTATAAATACGAGCGTTGGGAGCGATAACATTGAAAACAAAAAAGTTTTTCTCACTATGACTTTTTTTCAGGCCTAACTTTTGTATGGCAGCTATACTATATAGTAGTCCGATTTCGACAAGTCTTGGTCAAATTATGTGAAATCATTAAAAACCTATAAATACGAGCGTTGGGAATGATAGCATTAAAAACAAAACAGTTTTTTCCACTAAAACTTGTTTTTCAACCGATCGTTCCTATGGCAGCTATATGCTATAGTCATCCGATCCGGTCGGTTCCGACAAATGTGCAGCGTATTTGAACCAAAAGACTTTGTGCAAAGTTTGGTTAAGATAGCTTTAAAACTGACGGAGGAGATAGCATAGAAACACACGGACGGACAGACGGACATGGCTATATCAACTCAGCTCGTCTTGCTGATCAAGAATATATATAATTTATGTGGTCGGAGATGCTTCCTTCTGTGCGTTACAAACATCCGGACAATTTCAATATACCCTCTCCAAGGGTATAAAAATGTGTAAAGAAAATGCGTTGCCTTCTACTTAAAAAAAGAGCAGTAACTCGGCTCGACCGAAGTTTATATACCATGGAGCTTGATATAGCCTTACAGTTTGTATGGCAGCTATACTATATGTGGTCCGATTTCGAAAAATCTTGTTGAAATTATGTAAAATCATTAAAAACTTATAAATACGAGCGTTGGGAGCGAAAGCATTGAAAACAAAAGTTTTCACTAAAACTAGTTTTTCAACCGATCGATCCTAGGGAGCTATATCTTGTCATCCGATCCGGCCGGTTCCGACAAATGTGCAGCGTATTTGTACCAAAAGACTTCGTGCAAAGTTTGGTTAAGATAGCTTTAAAACTGACGGAGGAGATAGCATAGAGCATAGAAACAGACGGACGGACGGACAGACGGACGCGGACGGACGGACGAAGACGGACAGACGGCAGCTATATCAACTCAGCTCGTCACTGATCAGATATATATATTTAGTGGTCGGAGATGCTTTCTTCTGTGCGTTACAAACATCCGGACAATTTCAATATACCCTCTCCAAGGGTATAATAAGAACAAAATGGTGTCAAAATTGTTGAGAACAACTGGTTCAAATGCCCCCGGATTAAGTAAAGTTGATCTCAATTTAGATAATATTTGCTTTAAGCAACAAAAAAACCAGTTTTCAACGCAGAGTTACACCAGAGAGAGCGGGTTGGCTCTCTTTTTGCGTGTAGAATTCAGAAAGCCACACGCGACATGCTGAAAAGCAACACGCGGCGTGTAGAATTGAAAAATCTGTATGCAAATGGAGAAAAGTTAAATGCTGCGTTGGCAAGGCCAAAGACTACACGACATTTGAAAATCAAGCTGATTTCCTGGTTTCCCTTAATAATTCTAAATTTTTCATGCTGCAATCTGATTACCACACAGACGTTTAGGCTTTCTACATTGACGTTTGGATATTGAAATGCTACACGCGCGTGTGGAAATTCTAAACGAAAAATGTAGCTCTACATCAGTACTGAATTCTGATATTTTTCGTTTAGCCAGCTGGTTGTCAAACGTGGCGTGTGGGATTTCTAAATGTACGTTTAGATTTACAAAATCTAAGCGCTGCGTGTTGGAAATCTACACGAATCGTGCGTAAATTTCTGTTGCCTGTATATAAATAGCGATTGCGTTGAATTAGAAGCAAATATTGGATTGTGCCATTAGCAGATTAATACAAGTAATGTCTTAGAGGCCTTGCCTTACACGCATGACGTGGCGGAGACGTCTAAGCCATCATTCCAATCGTTTTTCAGTCCAAGTACTAAAACTATAATTTGTTAAAAAAAAAAATTAAAAAGCTACATGAAAATGTAGGATTTCTACACGTCTTTTGTGTAGCTTTTTTGCACGCCGCATGTTGAAATGAAAAAACTGAACGCGGCGTATAGAATAGGTACACAAAAATAGTGGGTTGAAAAACCCGAAACGTGTAGAAATTCTACATTTCCCCGTGTAGCTTTTGATTTTTTTTCTCTGCGTACGTTAAGCGCATAGCAAAACTTAACTTAATCGAGTCAAGCGGAGTGGGCCGTTGAAGCGGTGTTTCTTAAATTTGTAATCATACCAAAAATCCAGGAAATGTTGAACAATTTATTTACCTGCAATAAAAGAGAAAAGTTTTAATTAGTTTAGAATGCAAAAGTGCATAAGTTTACTGTGGAGAATATTAATAAAAAAACAATAAAGCTATTTTAATAGTAGTAGTAGTAGTAGTAGTTCTTTATTGAAAATAAGAACAATTTGTATAATTAGGCATGGCGTTATTGTCGTCAGCCTTCATCTATAACTAGTACAGTGCAATATTATTATTATTCATCCTATAGAGCTTAGGAAGTCCCACCCTTCGGAGTTACACCAACTGCATTCCCCGCTCGTCGCGAGTTAGCAGATCTTTCACTCCTAAGGGGGCCGTCCCAGGCTCGTATTAACCTAACTTAGTTTATAGCTTGAATATTTTCCTAAAAAGCTTCCGCCAAGATGTTCGCTCTATACTTGTAGGCCTCCAGCAGATATTTTCCCAACTGCCTCCAGGATTGCCCATTCAACACCGCCTTCAACTCATCCATCGTGAGCATTGCCTTTCCCAGCAGGCAGACTCTAAACTCCTTCAAAATTGGGCTGATGGCTATGAAGTGTGCAACATCCTCTCTAGCGTTCATATTACAGAGACTGCAGAGCTCATTTCCCTCGCGTTTACCTCGACCATATGGCATGTGTTCTCTCTCTGTGTTCCACAGCAAGTTCCTCCCATTTTTGGAAAAATTGTGAAGTCGACTCTTTTAGTGCAGTTGCCACTATTTTTGGGTATCTGTCTTCCGGTAGCGTGGAAAATATTTTATTAACATAGTTAAAGTGGGTCTGCATCGAGTATTCAAACAACTCCGGTAGTCCTGTCTCTAAGTGAATGGCATAAGTTGGCGTATTACACAGTTCGACAAAATCCAACTTTTTTTAAAAGCCCGGCATAAGACCAATAAATTATGATAAAAGGCACCTTTGTGAGCATCACCTCATACCCAGTTTTTCAAATCCACCCTCGGTTCGCGTTTAATGGGTACTTTTGTACTTGCAACACACAACTACAACAATTTTAACTAAGTTTTTGCTGGCTTAAGATAAAATTCTCCAAAATTCAGCATATGTGGACAGGGTCATTGGGAACGACATATGAAAAATTCACTTAATTCGCGCAAACGGTTAAGGTACCTCCAGAAGGAGTTAAACGTTCATTCTTCAATATCTTTAAAAGCGCACGGTAGATTTTTCTTAAAATCGTTGTGTATGATGGTATAATGGGCTATTACACTTACTTTTAATTTATATAAATTGAATTCGAAATTCACACGTTTACACGAAAATCGAGTCGGAATTCGGAACAGGGCCCAATATTTACTTTTTATACTCTGTACCGAAGGTACATAGAGTATATTAAGTTTGTGCAAAAGTATGTAACAGAGAGAAGGAATCATTTCCGACCCTATAAAGCATATATATTCTTGATCAGCATCAACAGCCGAGTCGATATAGCCATGTCCGTCTGTCCGTCTGTCCGTCGGTCTGTCTGTCCGTCCGTATGAACAAACAGATCTCGGAGATGGTAAGAGATAGAGGTTTGACAAGTATTGGACAAATGCTTCTTAAAGCTGCAGGCAGATCAAATTTATTTTCAATTTTTGCCCCGCCCCCGCAATTTTGAAAAAACGTCATATCTTCCACAGTTTTGTACCTTCTAGAAATAGTTAGTAATTGTCAAAATGTATCGATTTGTTGAAGAAATGATAAAGATCGGATGAGCGGTTCTCAAGTTATAAGCAAAAAAGTGAACCAAGCTCCCCCGTCACCCCCCCTCCCGTCCTTTCACAACCAACACCTCACAATCTTAGAGAGAGCGAGAGCGAGAGCGAGAGAGAAAGAGACTGAGATAGAGATAGAGATAGAGAGAGAGACACAGCAGCTGCACTGCATTCAGCTCCTACTCTAGGTACAGAGTATGTTATAGTCGGGCTTGACCGACTTTCTCACTTGTTACTTCTCAACTTATGATTTTAAATAAGTTTGCTTAATTGTTTGTATTGCTACGAGTTTCTATTTAGCTGCCTCAAATTCGCTGGCATTTTAATTTAACTTAATTCAATATTTAATAGTCAACAAAATTGTTTTTATTCACTTTTCACACAATCAATAACAATAAATTCCACTTAATCATGTCTAATTTTTCCCAGAGTCTGGTCAAAACTAAATTATTAAAATCTTTTTCATTTGGTAATTATTAATTTTTAATGAAACATGCATTTCGGTGGCATTTTGTGAAGTATTTTGCTTATTATTCCACAATGCTCTTCAAGTCGTCTCCATTTCAAATGGGTTCACACAAGCAAAACGGTGTGCAACATTCTGGTAACAATATCAATGACAAATTTGATTAAATAATAATGATTTATTTGCTAAATTGCTCAAGCATAGGAATGTGTGTGCTTGTGTGTGTGTGTCTGTGTGGCTGTGGGCAAAGAATGAACCAGGGATTTATCGCTATTGTTATTAACATTGTTGTTACATGGCCTAATTGCTGTTTGACATGACAGCAATATTTAAAGCTCAGCTAAACTAGGGGAGGGCGGTGGGCTTATTATGCTGAACAGACTATTATTTGTTTTTTTGGGAAATTATTTTGAGAAATATTTAAAGTTTAGAATGATTCAGCTCATTAGAGCATAAAGTTTATTTGGCAATTGCAATGGGAGATGTTACCTGGGGGTGGGAAACTGTGCAATCAAACTGAGTTGCTCTTTTTTGTTCAGTTGTGTAAGATTCAACGAATTGAACAACTTTAGAAAATCAGAGCAAGCGAACAACAAAGAGAGAGCAATTGACTTTGTTCACTGAAATGAACAGTTTCTCCACCCACACTGCAAGTGGGACATGTTGGTGGCTTAAAAACTTTAATTGGCTGCGTATACGCGATATGCGTTGGCTGGCACATGCCGCTAATGCGCTTAACTATTTGAAATATTTGTCGTGGCCAGGAGATGGGAGCGGCGTTTAACTCTTTGCCATTGAAAATGAAATATTTAAATATTTCACTGGGCCACCGCGAGCAGATGTTACACGCGCACACTCACACACACACGTGGCGGATGAGTGACATTTATCTCTTTATTTTGGAGTGCTGCTAATAAATGCCATGCTTATTAATTTCGCCGAGGGCATGTGCCGGTGTCAAACTTTTGTCACTTAGTTGAGCTCTTCTCATGCGTGCGAGTGTGTGCCACGTGGCGTATGCGCAATGTGGCCGCTGCCTGAAATAATAAACTCTTGTCGCGTGTGTGTTTATTATCGCTAAAATGCACAATTAGTTGATGTTTTTGCGGTGCTAATGCCTTAATGCTCTCCCCCCTCCCCCTCCACCCACACACCTGTACTAGTCCTTCTCTATGTATTTTATATAGTACAAGTATGTACCCAGTATTTGGCATTCATTCCACTTAATTTTTGTCGCTCTGCCTCTGTGCGGTCAGCCAATGAGCGATAATTATGTAGCGTATTTATTATTTTAACCGCTAATTACATAACATGCCTATTAGTATGGAAATTATTCATAAATATGTTTTTCAAATGGCAGCCGCATCCCAATTTCCATTTCATTTTGCCACAATGTGCTTAAAAATGATTTTCTAAATTTATTTTCTCTTATTCATTATCGATTTTCAAGCGATTATCATGCAAAATATCTTGTTTAATAAATGTTGGACATTTGATTTATGCAGATGATTATCTAATCCAAGCCACGCTAGCCAATTGGGGGGAAAACTTTTAATTAAATAGAACAAAAGGAAAAGTTTGAGTATATTAGAGATGGACGAGATGATCGCTTTTCTGTCTTCAATTAATTTGAGAAGCTCGCAGCAAACACTCCAAAAAGAGTAGAAAAGTAATCTAATTATTTCAAGCAAAAGTTACCAAGGAAAATATGGAATAAATTTTAGTGAAAAGACTTTTAAGATTTCTGAAGATTTCGAATAGTGTTAGAGAGAAAAGATATAGATCGTATTTAGGGCTCAGTTTGACGAAGATATCGATGCTTGTAGTGGCTTCTTTTCGGCTTCTAAAATATAGTTTCCTGAAAACGAGTGGTCAACAAATAGTGGGTCTTAATCCGTTCTTCGGACAATGGTTCCAGCTCGACTTTGAGTTTCATATTTTGATTTTAATGAATTTTGATAATTTTGAATGAAATGTTTTCTACGATGCAGGGAAGCCTCTGTAGTGGAGGGTGAAAAATCCATGACAGTAACCCCAACTTGAAGATGCCCCCAGCGAGTAGAACTCTTACTACTTGTGGATGAACTCTTAAAAAGACTCGCGTCCCAGGGCATGACATGCCAGGAATACGCAGATGACATACAAGGAAGCTCAAGCTCAGTAGACTGGTGGTGAGAACGATGCTCACGTATGATAAAGCCAATCTCCTCACTGTAAGGACGCAGTTACAAGAGCTGCAAAGGAGCTAACACCACTTCATCATACCTTCTGCTTGAAAAAAGGCACACTGCTCAGACTGACCGCAGAAGGAGTAGGCAGGAACTACATAGTGCCTGAGGTACTCTGACCCAGACGAGATGGTAACAGAGTTCCACTTCGACAGGAATATCCTCGTTCACATAAGAAACGACAGATTAGGTTAAAGTCCAAGGCAAAGTGTAACCGATCGATATACCCGTTACTCACGAAAAGAAATGTTTAACGGCGTTTTTGCGTTCCTAAGGGTAAACATCCTAAAAGCATGCAATATTTTTTAACTTCACTATTTACTATCCGATCTTGAAGTAAATTTATAGTTATTGCTAAATATCTTAAACGAGAGCGCAAGTTAAAGTCTGTTCTAACCGACATCGATATACCCGTTACTCATGAAAAAACATGTTTAACAGTGTTCCTGCGTTCCTTAAGATGAACATCTAAAAAGAATGCAACACTTTTTTAACTCGGCCATTTTTTACATTTTTGCTCATAACTTTAGAACCCCTCATCCGATCTTTATCATTTTTTTGGCAAAGCGATACATTTTGCTAATTACAAACTATCTCTAGAAGGTACAAATCGTCTATCTTCAAAACGGTAGGAGATATAACGTTTTTTCCAAATTGCGGGGGCGGGAAGGGGCGTGACAAAAATTTAAACTTGATCTGCCTGCAAGTATAAGAAGCATTTGTCCCATACATGTCAAACCTCTATCTCTAACCATTTCTAAGATCTGTTTGTTCCTACGGACGAACAGGCAGACGGACGGACGGACAGACGGACATGGCTATATCGACCTGGCTGTTGATGCTGATGAAGAATATATATACTTTATATGGTCGGAAATCATTCCTTCTGCCTGTTACATACTTTTGCACAAACTTAATATACTCTATGTACCTTTGGTACAGAGTATAATAAGCATGACGTCATCGCAGCGCTGCAGCGTCAAGTGACGCTGAAACCAAATTTTACTCCGACTGAAATCTTTCTTCGGAAATAAAGATGTTTCCCATCAAAAAGATATATTGGATCTCACTAGATAAGACATATCAAATGTTACCACACTGATTTTACTGGTTTACAGTCGGGTCTTTGACAACCCAAGGAGCTAGACTTGGGGTAGCAGAATCTAGAATGAAAAGGTAAGGCATATTTCAAGTCAAAGTATTTGCTAAGTCCAGTAGGCAAAAACTACCATAATAGAGAAATTCCTAAAAGCTAAATACTGGATACAACAACATCCCCGGAAACGAAATGGCAGACGAACTGACACGCAACGGTGCAGCCACTGTAATAGTAGGACCAGAACCCTACTGTGGCATAGGTCAACACACCATTAGGGATCTTAATAGAAAGGAAGAGAATACTCTTAGAGCAGCTTCCTGGGTAAACACCTGGGGCATGAGACAAGCAAAACCATTAATAGAGGACAACCTAAAAGGTTCCAACAAGGAAAGAATGCCCTTAGGATTTTGACAAAATAATAAACATCAATCTATGTAGATACCATGAAGGGAAAGAGAAGTCCTCTGAACATACAGAACCTATAAAATTTATAAAAATCAAGTTTGGAAGCTATAACTTTGAAAACAATAAAGTTTTTTATGCAGGCTTTTTTATACTCTGTACCAAGGGTACAAAGAGTATATTAAGTTTGTGCAAAAGTATTAGGGTTGCCGAATATTTTCAAAACATCGTATCGATGATATTTTCTGATTTGAAAAAATATCAAATGATATTAAATATATTACTTTTAAAACATCGATATATCGATATAATTGATATATTTTAATTTTTTTCCCAAAAAAATATAAAACTCTGCCCCAAATTAAAAAGATATAGTCTATATTCAGCAAACATAACAATATTATCCATTCGATTCGAGTTTTTTATGTATTATACATATTAAATACTTTCAGTTCCAATATTTGGATTTAAAAGACATTAAAAAGACGCGTTGCTTTTTATGTAAATCTGTCATACGGCTACGGGAGTCGAAAATGACGATTTTTTAGCAGAAGCAAGTCGCTCCGAAGGCACCTGAGCTACCAGGGGTAAAAAAGATACCTTAGGGCCAGTCTGGATAGGCATGGACAGCTTAAGCGAATTCCAGAAGATTAAGGGATTGCTCTCCCATGATGTTTGCGGCAACCTAAGGTATAACATCAGTTCACTATTTTGCGTTTCTTCCACTGAAAGGCCTTTTAAAATCGACCTATTTTGGGCTTCCATAAAGTCAACACACGGGTTATCTGAATTTTCGACTTATGAAATGTGTTAAAATTTTAATAAAATTAATTGGCATTTCTTTTTTCTTTATTTTTGGGAAGAATCATTGTTATTAAAATTAATACATTTAAACTTTAATTTTTTCTTGGATAAATGTATTAAGTTCTTTTAAAATATAATTAGTCGCGTCTTGTACCCCGATTGGCGAGATGGACATCTTATTAAACCTAGGATCAAGAAATAACGATTTCACTAATATTTTCTTGGACTCAAGTGGCCTGAACCTTTTCTCCAATAGGTTACAAAGTGACTCTTTAGTAAGGATACCCTCGTCAGATTCAACTTTTACAATCTGTATTTTGTTGAATAATAGTGAAATTAACGGAACTACCAAGCTGACAGTGACATAATATTCACCGCTTATTTTCTCAGTTGCATCTTTAAATGGGCTCAAAAGGCTACAAAAATCACAGCAAATGTTTAATTCTTTAGCTCTTTTTATAGGAATGAATGCCTCTTTATTTGCAAGCCACAAAAAGGACGTCAGCATATCAAGGCACGAATTCCATCGCGTGTCAATGTTTTGCTGCAGGGTCTTATTACAATCTTTCGGAATTCCCTCATCGGCCTGGGCTTTTCGCCACTGGTCCATTTATGCAGGGCTTTCCATCAATATGTCAAATATGTTGTAAAATGACGAAATCTCCTCCACTGTATTATCTACCAACAAGTGGATTCTACGTGCAAAGCCAGCAACATGTTTCTCATTTCCAAGCTTGCTTGTTTTTGAAGTGCGACGCCGAATTGGTCGTGTTATCGCTTGTTTTAATTACTTTTCCGCACAAATTACACCAGCGCACAAATATCATAAAATATCCCAAAAAAAGATCGATATTCGATATTTGGACAAAAAAAAAAATCACGATATAAATATATCATTTTTTAAAAATATTATCGATATATTGATATTTTGATATATTTTCAACAACCCTAAAAAGTATGTAACAGGGAGACGGAATCATTTCCGACTATATAAAGTATATATATTCTTGATCAGCATCAAAAGCCGATTCGATATAGCCATGTCTTCCGTCTGTCCGTCCGTCTGTCCGTCCGTCTGTCCGTCCGTCTGTCAGTCCGTCTGTCCGCCCGTCCGATGAACTAACAGATCTTAGAGATGGTAAGACATAGAGGTTTGACTTGTATGGGACAAATGCTTCTTATATTTGCAGGCAGATCAAGTTTATTTTCAATTTTTGCCACGCCCCTTTCCGCCCCCGCAATTTGGAAAAAACGTTATATCTCCTACCGTTTTGAAGACAGACGATTTGTACCTTCTAGAGATAGTTTGTAATTAGCAAAATGTATCGCTTTGCCGAAGAAATGATAAAGATCGGATGAGGGGTTCTCAAGTAATGAGCAAAAATGTAAATCATCCTCCTCCACCCCCTCCCACCCTCTTACAACTAACACCGCACAATCTTAGAAGGAGGGAGAGAGAGTGAGAGAGAGAGAAAGAGAGAGACTAGGAGATGATGTTGCTGCACTGCAATCAGCTTTTACTCCAGGTACAGAGTATGTTATAGTCGGGCTTGACCGACTTTCTCACTTGTTTTTAAATATCTCTTCTATGCCAGCTCGACAATATAGTTGTTCGATTTCGATAAAACTTAATGGATTTATGAAAAAGTAAAGTAAAGTAAAAAGTAAATCTTTAAATACATACGAGGTTTTGGGAAGTTTGCATAAAAATCGAAAAATTCCAATCGTTCCTATGGCAACTATATGCTATAGTCATCAGATCTGGCCGCTCACGAGAAATGTGCAGCGTATTTGTATTAAAAACTTTAATGCAACGTTTGATCAATATAGCCTTAAAACTAAGACTCTGAAGGACGGACAGACGGACATGGATATATCACTTCAGCTCAGCATGCTGATCAAAAATATGTATGCATTATGTGGTCAGAGAAGCTTCCTTCTAGGTGTTACAAACATCTTTAGGTTATAAAAAAGGGCTTCTCATTAAATAAGTTGATTCAGCTAAGAGGCTTTACTTTTTTGCTGAAAGAAAGTGCAATACACTAAATCTTCCTTTTAGCTTAAACCAAATTACTTTTCATCATCTCTTTCTCTCCCTAAACTCTTTTTATTAGCTCTTAACCCGAATAATTGATGGTAACCTATTTATATTCTATGACCAGCCAATAAAATCCAATTTGTCCATTTAATTTGCTATTCACCTCAACAAGGTTTTAATTCGTCTAGTTAGGCAAATGCTTTTAATGCCATCTCTCATAATTTTCATAATATTTACCAGATGTGATTAGTGTGCAAAATGGCATTCAAATGTCTGTATGTCGGCCCAAAGATATTTTCATAAAATTATTCACGAAGCCCAATTTGGCAGAAATGTATAAACGCAATTTTCGTATCAAATTAACCAAACTAAAGTCAACTGAATGAAAGTCATATGAAAAGATGACTGCATGTAAATTTAATAACCATTTGCCGTTCATTGCACAGCCGTCTGTGTGTGTGAGTGTGTGTGTGTCCCATTCAGGCAGAACATTTTACAATTTATGTGAAATTCGCAATTCAAATTTGAGCTATTGTTTATGTTGATAATTATGGATGATTATGTTGAAATTGTATGATATCTACAATCGACTTTTGCTTTACTTCAATGGTCAATTGGTAGGCACATATGTATGAAGTGGAGCAGAAACTGTGCACTTCCGCCAGAATCAATGATGAAGCGGTAAAAGAAGGACATTTAATATGCAAATTCCATAAATTGTTTTCAAGCCGAAATGTCTTTGTTAATGTGTCCTTGCTGAGTTACCTATGGAGATATTATATATATATATATTTGTTGTTGGGGCAAGAGTGCACTGCGACTAATAATGATCTGTTGTGCCTAGAGGTGCAGAACTATCGATAATACTACCCTGTGTTATGAAATAACTTCGTGGCTTAATATAACTTGTGACTTTTTTATGGGGATTTGTGTGCTTTGACTTTCTGTTCTTATAAAAATATTCTAAAGATCATTAAAGAATGTCAAGCTGCAGAATTTTGAAGGCTTGCAGTTCTGTTCACGCAGCTTTTCTCAGCATAAGCTTCGCGTACTTAATTACTCCAATAGTGATTTAAATGAAAACTTGTTTTCATGCAGCAGCAGCAGCAAATGCTATGGAGACAATTAAGCATTTTCTGTCAGTTTCAGTTTCACTTCCAGCTCTTACTTACACCCACACACCCAGAGCCCAGTCAGATTGTCATTGCACTAATCACTCCTCAGCCTTAGCCTCTGCCGGCGTTTCAGCCGCAGCTTCAGCCACAGGCAGAATACGAGAAACTTAATTTCTAATTACGCGTGCTATTTGTCAGCGTTTTTTCGTTTCGTTTTTGCCGGCTTTTGCTTTTGCACTTGTTTTGATCAGAAACAGAGTCGCTTGCTTTCTCTCTATCTGCTTGAGTGGCGGAAATCTTTTTGGCATCAAATAGTCTGGGCATGCCTCATTTCCAATTAACAATAAATCCATGGCAGTCTCAAGTTGAGAGACGCTTGTGCTAGCCAACTGAGCGTATGAGTAATTTAATTTTCCAAAGAATAGTGAGAGAGAGAGAGGCGGTGAAGGGGATGGATGCACAGTCTACGCAATTAAAATTGTTGCCAGCGCATTTTTACTTCGTCCTGGCTGCAGCCAAAAAGCTATGTGAGTTCGTGCCTTGGCCGCAGACACTTCCTTCCGACATCGTCGTCGTCCTTGTACACAAGTTGTCTTGTCTTGGCAGCCCTTTTACTTTTCATTTGCAGGTAACTTGCGTTATAATTAAAAAATAGCAAAGCGCATTAGGCAACAAAGGTGGCCATGGTGCGCAGCCAGGCCATGGCCATGGATGGGGGCGAGCCACATAAAATGCTTTGGCTAATAGCCATTTTTACTTACTTCACCTGAAACTTGGCGGGGCCAAAAAGCCAAGTAAGTGGCTATGGAGGGTCTCCAGCCAAACGAAAAAGTTGCTACGCTTTGTCCACTCCAGGGATGTTGGGGGTAGGGCAAGTGGGGGGCGTGGCGTCCATTTCGTGCGTGCAATTAAATGCGCTGTTACATTAACTTTTACAGGGTGTCTGCTCCAAAGTTTGTGTGTATGTGTGTGTGTTTGTTTGTTGGTGTGTTTACTTGATTGTTGACTTGATTTGTTTTGCTGCCTTTGACGCCCACCCAACCACCACCCCATCGACCCCACTCAAAACAAATTGCCGCACTGGTCACGGCAAGCAGGCACAAAACAACACAAAAACATGCCCGAAAGCTAGATATACCGTGTAACTGACAGAGACTGTAGACCCTTCCTCGATTTGTAATGATGAAACTTCACCTAAACTCATTGAAATTTACGTGAAGCGCTTATGCTGGAATAATCTTTGTTCGTATATCTACATTAGATGGGAACGTTTGATTTCGAAGTTTGAATTGCAAGAAAAAGTATTGGTTTTTAGAAAGACATGGTAGATATGGAGAGATAACTTCTTCATCTTACAGTTGATCGTCAACAAGCTCCCGCTCAACAGAATAGGTTCAGCACAATTTTGAATAACGGACTTACCCTAGACTTTAATACAATCGAGAATTTTTGTCCCGAAAATTTTCATGGGAAGAAGATATTTTGACAAATCTGTGATTGAGTCCGTTAAAAAAGTCTGGTCAACAATTTCGCTTAAAGCTATTGAGAAATATTATAATTTCTTTTCAATATCGAATGTGTGAAGTTATGAATCCCTTATGAATCTTGTGCAGTGGTGCCCAAAATGCCAAAAGCCTATCCCATGGGATAGGAACTCATAATACTGCCGGCGTTGCAGCCGACACACGCATAGAGGGAGAGACTAAGTGTGTTCTATAAATAGCACGCTCGGCGGCTTGCGTTCTTTCGGCCTCTTCTTCTCTTACGAGGCATTTGTTTGTTTGCTTGTTGCTCATGCTTGGCGTCTTTACGTTTACGCTACTACGCACACAAGGGCAAAACTTGCTAGAAAAACTTTTTCAGTTTGAGCGGTTCTAAAAGGTCGCTGAACCTTGGTTCAGATTCGAACCGGGGTTCAGGAATTTTTTTTTTTGTCTAATAAAGACATGATTTACATAAGTTTATACAAACTTGATGCCGCTAAGAGATAAAATGCACACTGCCTCTCAATTGTGAGTGGTGATAAGCAAGGGTTCGCATTGAGATACTAATAGTCCGCATTGAGATTCTTATTGTCCTTATAGGAAATCACAGCGGTTAGAGCACATGCACTTGGAGAGCGTAAGTGTGACTATAATAAAGTATATAGCGTAATTTGTGACTATATATTTAAGTCTTGTTTATGGGGTCTGTTCCGAATTCCGACTCGATTTTCGTGTAAACATCTGAATTTCAAATGCAATTTGTATAAATTTAAAAGTAAGTGTCAAGTTAATTTTAGGCTACCAGATCCAGTCGCAATTTTCTCTCGATTTAAATTCATTTTGGATTAAGCAATCGGTTTCAGATGTTGCCACAATTCCGAGTTTTGTTATTCCTGATCTAGTAGCCGCAGGTATATTTGTCGCCTTCTATACAACGTTTTCAAATTTGACTGCAAAATTCTAAAGTTTACACGAAAATCGAGTCGAAATTCGGAACAGACCCGTATATCTCTTAAAACAAGACTCACACACCGCAAAGCAGGATGATCGACTGAACAACTGTTTCAAGAACCTCTCGCATCAATCATAAGTTGGTTTTGCCTATCCACTGAAAGTCATCAGAGGAATTCCTATGGATATGGATATGCTATGTGTGGGAATTCCAAAGGCAGTACAAGTGCTGAAACTAACAACAACATTACACCTCAAATTGACAGAAGTCTTTGTAGTCGGCCCTTCTATATATCGAAGTCGGTTAGAACCGACTTTAACTTGCGCTCTCGTTATACACTTGAAAAGCGGAATCAGCAGATAATTCCGATTAGCGATTACCAATTTATGATTTGCGATGTTCGATTTCTACTCAGAAAACATGATTGTCAAATTTTTCAATCCCAATCGGCAATTACTGTATTCAGCAGGTAAAATCGGCAGTCACAAATCGGAATTATCTGCTGAATACGCCCAATAAAAACAAGATAGTGCAAACAAATGCTCCAGTGCGCCTGAGCATAAATTCGTGAGTCTGTGACATGATACAACTATGATAGGTAAGGCGCTCTCTGAGTGTGCTCTCTTTTCGGGACTCCAATCAGTGGCGTACGCAGGGGGGGGGGGGGGTTTGGGTGTTAAACCCCCCCCCCTGAGACTTACAAATGCATTGGTGAGAATTCACTTTTCAATTTTTGGACGGGTTTTGGCCTCACATACACTGAGAAAAAAAATTCAATCTAAAATCTAGATTGAAAATTTTTTTTCGAGAATCTTTTAATTTTGTAATAGCAAGATAAAAAAACCTTGAAATGAGATTCAAAATCTTAAAAACAAGATTTATCATCTCGAAATGTATCAACCGTCCTACAGTTTCAAGTAAAGCTTTAGTTAAAAACCTTTATGATATATATAAATAAATTTATTTTGTTAAAAAAAAATTTAAAAAAAAATGAAAAAAACAACTCGGCTCTACTGGGACTCGAACCACAACCTACTCGTTCCAATAAAGCTTTTGACTTCCTCTTTACCGTCTCTGCTATTGAAGGAATTTTTTTCGCGCGACCAGTTGCAGTGTAAGAACTCAGCTGGTATTGTCTTGCTGAGTTCTTAAACAACGATTAGTGACGATCCAACAATGAGGCTGAACAGCCGAGATGGCTGAGTGCCGATGCAGTGTGGTCAATCACCCCGAGGTACTCAGTTCAAGTCCCAGTACCAGCGAATTAATAATTAACATTTAGATAAGTTTTTCAGAAACAACAAATTGTTAATAACTAAATCAAACACAACAAAAAAAAAAACAAAACATAAAAATAATAACAGCTTAATATAATTTTTTCGTTTTTTCTTTTCATATTTAAAAATGAGATTGTTTCATCTTAAAGTCGAGTATAAACAATGTTTATCCAAGATTGATGGATTAAGATTAAAATTGAGAAAATTGAGCATATAATACTGGGTTAAGATTATCTGGTCTTAGTCGAATTTTGACACCGTTTCTCTTGGATTCAAGATTATAATCTTAATTTTAGATTGATTTTTTTCTCAGTGTACGGTCACCTTCACCAGCTATTGGCTCCAGCTGTGAAGTAACTAGCCATGAAAAAGCAAATTCTCAAACTTTGCCGTTCGGATCCGGCGTTAAACTGTAGGTCCCTTTCTCTTGTGCGAAAAATTTAAAGCACACACGCCAAGAGATTGTGAGAAGCTTGGCTTGGCCCCGTCTGAGCAGCTGTATAGCCAACATTTACATTTACTATTTCCTGGACACCAAGCTCATGGTCGAAGGTACAATTCTCTCATCAGCTTCCATTCACCAAGCCATTAAGCACTACTCTTCTTTAGACCTGTCAATAATGTATCAAAGGATCAGGAAGGCAAAAGGTGAATAAATAAATCATAAATTTAATTCAAAAAGCTTTTATTGTTTTTTGTCCAGAATTTTAAAATAAACAGCTCAAAAACGTTTTACAAAGCACAAAAATATTTTCTTATAATATATTTTTAAATATTACATTTATTACCATTAAAAAATTTGTTTGTAATAGTGCAACTGCTTAAGTTACGGCCAATAAATCTGTAATTGTAAATCTGAGGGTGCTTCGACTTTTGTTTTATTCTCTTTCTCTCGCCTTTGATTTTATCAAAAGCTGTCAGAACTCGATAAACTCTCAATGCCATACCTTGTATAGTTGTATTATGGTCTGTGACGTCATTTGACAAATAAGTCTAGAATTGAGAATATGAATTTGTTAATTTGATTTTGATTTGTTCGCTTTAATTCATTTCATTTTTGTTGCCCGCCTTTTCGTGAAATGATTGCGATAAAAAAACCTGAACAAATTTTTCCCCGTAGCAGAATGTTTTTTCATATTAAAAGTAAACAAAATAAATTTAAATATACAACAACCCTGTCCAAAAAAATTAATAAACAAAAAATAAATTTATTTATTTTCATTGTTTATGGATTTCTTAATATATATAAAACTATATCTACTACTACTTGTGCAAAATTGTGAGTCTGTGATGTCACAATAGAAAAACAGAAGAAGTTAGTTTTGCTTTCTCGTTGTTGTGTCGAATTGGTCGACAAATTTACCAGGTCTGAAGGGAACTCATAAAATTAGTAGGCAAAATTTCCTCGTCTCAGTGCAAACTTAGCTCGATTTTAAATCAAACTATTCTGAACAGCTTCAAAGGCCATAAAGTTATACCTAACGTAAAGAATTTTCTGTCTTTATTGAAAAATTGTCAAGGTCAAAAATTTGGTGAAAATGAAAAAGGATTATAAAAAGCCAAGTATGAAAAATCAGTTCCAAATTTCTTCACAAATAACAAATAACAGTGTGAAATCGATGACTATCTGGCACATAGCAGCCATCTGGGAAAACAGAAATCGGCCCTAAGCATGTTTCATATATATTTGAAGTTTTAAGTAAGAAACGGTACAAAATCGTATACTGGCAATAGTTCTTTAAAAGTTATTCTTAAACTAGGGAAATTTTCTGGCTGTAGCACTTGTCATCGAAAGGCAGAAGCCATATATATATATTTTTAAATCTTATACCAGGGGTTGGCTTATGACCTCAGATAAAGTATAGAGAAAACCATTTGTCAATCAACAACAATCAGTTGAAAGATAAAAACCAGTCTATATTCAAATGGCCTGTCACACCCCTTGTACCTTCACATTCCCAGGGTACACATAAAAAAAAACAAATTGTTTTTGCTTACTTTTTGTTTTGCGCCAAGTTGCTCATTTGCTCCTGCAGCCGGATCTAACTTTTTGGTGAACTACGTCCAAGACGCAACCGTCCGACCACGTAAACAAATGTTAACTTTCTCGTTTGCTTCGTTTCATTCTGCGTTGTGTTTTTTGGGAATTTTTTGATTTAGTGACTTTAATTTACGCTCTTACCAGGTGCGCCAACTGTTAACCCCCCACCCCGCATCGTCAACCAAGCAGCTGTGACTTCTAGCCTCCCCCTACTTGGACTACCCCCCACCCAGCCAACTCCAACTCAATAGAAAGCGTCAGCTTCAGCTACGTTTCGTTCGCTTTTCGTTTTCATTTTTAGTGGTGCGGAAAATTGATTTATTACTTGGAAAATAAAATGTGCTACGTGTCGCACACACACATACAGACAGCAGGCAATACATACCTACGCATTGACTTGCTTCTGGCCGGACAGGGACACGTCGGGGGCGCGACAGGGAATTACGCGCATACATAAATGCCGACAGGCCACATCGTTCCCCCCTCCTTTAGGCCGACAGTCGCTCTTCACATCTTGCTGTCAGTTTGTCTGTCAAATCACAAACGCGCCGGAGTCACAGACACAGATATCGGCGAAGCCAGGCAGCAGCCACTCATACAAATATACTTACCTTTTACCCACACAAACGCACGCACGTACATATATATTTTTGATAAATCAATCAATCAATTCGTATATTTTTTTCTTTTTTTTTTTTGGTTTGCTTTTGCTTGTCTGTGTGTTATTTTTATTATTTTTTTTTATAATCTTAATTTGTCTTTCACTCGCGCAACTGGCAACAACTGAACCGGGATTGCCATTCATTTTGTTTATTTTTTTCCGCTGTTGTTGATTTTATTGTTTTTTTTTTAACACAATTTAGATTTAAAATTTGTTGCTGCGCTGTATTAAAATCTTTGATTAAATGGAAACAAGTTCTAAAATTGGGCCGAACCAAACCAAACTGTTTCTCCCTTCCACTTTCTCCACTTGTAAATGGATATAGCCGACTTGTACCTTTTAGAGATAGTTAGTAATTAGCAAATCAAAATGAATCGATTTGCCGAAAAAATGATAAAGATCGGATGAGCGGTTCTCAAGTTATGAACAAAAAAGTGATCCAAGCACCCCCAGCCACCCACCCTCAAAAAATGTTGCATACTCTTCGGATGTTCACCCTAACAAACGCAGGAACACTGTTAAACATGTTTTTTCATGATTAACGCGTATATCGATGTCAATTAGAGCGACTTTAACTTACGTTCTCGTTTTTTTTTAAACCCGATATATATATATTTTTTTTTTTAAAAGCCGATATATAATTATCTAAAATTTTTCTGGAATATATTTTGGTGATATTTTCGTCAATATTTTTGTTGGTTTTAACCACCAAAAGTGAGATTTACTAAATGCACTCTCCGCATTATTCATATTCTATTCTGTTCAAGTTAATTAACTTCCCTTAAACCCAGTTATTTTAATTCATGAATAAGTTATTACAAAAAGTTTCTGGAGTCCCACAAGGAACCGTGCTAGGCCCAGTACTATACACTCTCTACACATGTGATATGCCGGAACCAATGCCTCAGGAGAGATCACTGTACAGGTCCCAAAGGTTAATGATTTCCACATATGCTGATGACACGACAATTCTTTCAACGGCCGATACGCAGCATGAAGCAATTGCCAAGCTGGATCAATTCTTGATTAAAATTTCAGACTGGGCTATTAAATGGTGTATTAGCATAAATACCATTAAAACTAAACACGTTATGCATACCTGGCGACATATTCAGCACCCGATCTATCCACCCAGTATCATGAGTGAATACCTTGTGACTGAAAATAAGCTTGCCTATTTGGGGGTTCAAGTTGATAACAAACTGCTGTTATCTAGCCATGTAACAGTGATTGTTGGGAGGCTAAGAGCCAGAGCGAGCAAACTGCATTGGCTTATTGCAGATAGAAGCAAATTGGCATTGAGAACTAAGGTAACGCTTTACAAAGCACTAATTTCACCAATTTGGCAGTACGCATTATCCGTATGGGGACCGCTAGTCAGCGAATCTCAGTTCAAACGGTTGCAAGTGGCCCAAAACTTCATACTAAGATCTATTGTTGGAGCTCCATGGTATGTGAGGAACCAAACAATCCACACAGATCTTAAAGTTAAAACAACAAAAAGTATCTACAAGGAGGCCTGCATTAGATACTGGGAAAGATTGCGTCGTCACCCTAATGAGGAAGCTCGGCAAATAGCACTGAAACCCGTTGTGCCCATCAGACATAGTGGACATAGGAGGAGGTATAAAGAAATGCTCCAAAATTGTATTCCTGTTGCTGTAGAAGTCCAACACCAAGTTCAGCATCAAGTTCAGCATTGAGTTCAACATCCAGTTCAGCATCCAGCTCAGCTATCGCAACCAGAACAAGAACTTGCACAACCAACTTACCTTGGCTCTTCGCCTATGCAGAGGCCTCTAACCCAGGTGGAACCAATATTAATCTCAAGTGACTCTGATGAAAGTTTCTTAGTGGATGAGTTTGCCCAGAGACCTCTAAGTCTTAGGGAGCAAATTATGTATAATAGCAGAAGAAGAATAGCGGAGAGACAATGGCATAGGCAACAACGTCAGCAACTACAGGCCCAGATTGGATCCTCTAATCTTCAACAAGGCCTAAGGCGGACACAATACTTACGAAATGATAACAGAGAGCGAGATGTCATCCAGCAAGACCCTATGCCACGCCCAGCAAGACGTATTATTCTACAACGAAGGCAGATGGATCCCTCTCAATCAATTTTGCTAAATGATCTGGGCATCAATGAGGCAACACAAGTGGCTATTACTAACCAAGAAGAGCAGTCGAGCCGCATCCTGATCTCAAGCGATCCTAATGAGAATCGCTCCTTGGTGGACGAGCCTGGTTAGCTGTGCTCCTACCTTTTCTGTATTTACATAATGTAATTTGTTATTGTTTATTTTTCTGTCATAGTTGGCATTGAACTAATTCGAATTTAAAATGTGATCATTGTTTGATGTCATGGGTCATGTGTCGAACAGTGTGAAGGCAGCCTAAGATTCCAAGTAAAAGTTGTTTTAAATTTTGATTTAAATAATTGGATGTTGTTGAATAAACGAAACTAGAAACATTACAAGTGGGTGTTTGCATGTGTGTCTCAATTGTACAGGCTATTTTGAAGTTGGCCTACTCAAATTTTACATCAGTAGTGCGCCAAATGCTAAATGCCTATCCCATGGGATAGGAACTAATAATTCTACCGGCGTTGCAGCCGACAGACGAATAGAAAGACAGAATACATGTTTTCTGTAAATAACACGTTTGGCGGCTTGCTCTCTCACGACACGTGCTTTTGGCTTTTATTTTGTTTGTTTGCTTGTTGCTCATGTTTGATGTCATGGCGTTTTCTTCGTGTTACGCACACAGGCGCTTATTTGATTGTGTGAGTTTGGGCACCACTGTTCTACTCACACCTAATCTGAGTGAACGTGCGTCGTTCACTTTTACGCTCACTATTCCGCTCAGTAAATAGAATCAGCTTTCTCCGCTCAGATACTTATCCTTACTTTACTTGCTTATGAAAACCTATTGAACATTTAAGAACGAAATTTCTCATTCTAAGTTTTTCTTAGTGTATTGCAGCGCAAACACGAAGTAAACGTCATTATGTCAAATATGCAATACAGAGCACACATATTCTCTCTCTCTATGCATGTGTCGGCTGCGACGCTGGCAGAATTATGACTTCCTATCACACGGGATAGGGCAATTGACATTTAGGCAGCACTGCTTTAGATTATTGAAGTTGCCCCATGGTCATGGGGAACAGCGATCGACAGTTGTGTCATGAGATGAATTCTGTGAACCCGAAGAGTAATGATCTAATGGGTCGCGTACTTAATGAAGTCCATTTGGTATTTATTGGACGAGTGGTGCGGTCGCTCTTAAAAGTCGCCCTAAAAAGAGTGCAGAATGTGCATCGAAGGCTTGAACTAAACCTACACAAAATATTAATTACAATTTCAATCTTACTAACTCTTATATGACCTACTTCAAGGACATTTTAGCAGCTTTATGACCTAAGTCCATTAAGAGCACAAAACAACGTTCCGAAAAGAATATTCTAAAAATAGAACCAACTTTCTGTTTAATATTGGTATAACTATGGACATCTCTGGACGACAATGGATTGAGGTTAAAGACGGATTTGTGGTCCCCATTCCGTTCAATATTTGCCTACTTTATTGAGCCTATTTGTAGACCACCAACTAATTTGTTGCCTTTTGAGATTTGAGATTTTGCGCGAATATTCGCATGCCGCAAAAGCCTCAGAAATCCTATTGTAAAGTGTAAACAAAACCGCCGCAACCGAAATGTGTCAGTTCGCATTCGCCGTTTGACTCACTAAATGCGTACAGCCACCTCCCACCTCCCACCACCCATCACCCACCCGCAACCCTAAGACCACCCCCGCGTCACGCCATGCCTGGCAGTGTTATTGTTATTGAGGCTGGCGTTGAGTTTTGGTTTGTTTTTCCGTTATAATATATTTGATTTGTTGTTGGCCATTTTTCCTGCCTACAATATTTGTTTGGCTTGACTTTTTGTCGGTTATGTATCGATCACTGAGCACGCACCCACACCCGCCGCGGGTGACGCCATTGTAATTGGTGGCGGCCTCCATTTTTTCTGTACCCATGCCCAATGCCGTGTTTGTTGTTCGGCTTTATGTTTTGGCATTTTGGCAATTATTTTTCGCACAAAATGTGGTTTTAGCAGTTTAATTGCTTTTGGCAAGTGTGTGTCTGTAGTTATTTTAGCAAATTTTCACAGCATCAGCATCGATTTATATGCAGCGCACAAATCCGTCTCCTGCCCCTGCAAACCTCTCTCGCGATTCGCACCCGCAACTTCGACCCCAAGCAGCAGGATGAGGAGCAGGAGCAGAAGCGGGAGCAGCAACAGCAGCTGGTGCTGGTTGCCAACACGCACTAATTGTGAGCATTGGCTGCTGTTGTTGCCGCCGATGTTGCCGCTGTCGCTTTTGCTGTTGTTGTTGTTTGCGGCCAAGCAATAAAACCTGAGCTATGTGGCGCGTTGTTCCTGTTCCTGTGTTCACATGGGCACATGCGGCGTATGCGTGACATTAATTTAATTGCAATTTCACATGAGAGTTTGGCACCCGCACAGTGGTCCCGCGTGCTTGGAGTCAGCGGCCAAAAGAATACTTTCAGTAGATAAAGAGAAGATTATAATTCATCTCTCTCACAAATACAGAAAGACCATTTGGGAACACACACGCACACAACTTTTGGTGTAAAGTCGTCATAAAATTCCCAAGCGGTTATAGCAACTGCTAACTGGAAGTAGACAGGCAAAGACTGCTGATGATGGAACTGGGTGGTTTCTGAAATAGCCGTTTGTTTTTTCTCCTGGCTTTACAAAAAGCTTGGTAAAAATGCCAATAAACTCGCACTTGAAACCTGAGTTTAATATATCATCATGAAGTTTTCCTAGTAGAGGTGAAATTCAAGCGAAAATTTTCAGACATGTTAATGGGTATTTTTCATGTCGAGGCTGTTTTTTGCGACTTTTTCTTATTTGAAAACGCAAATAGTTTTTTCCTGTTACTTTTATTTATTATGTTCAAGCAGATAAAAGAAAACAACAAAAATTTTTCTTCTTCGAATGAAATGAAAACTTAAAACGGGGTTATAACACAGTACAACACTAAAAAATAGCCCAGCATAAAAACCTTAAGATATGATAAAGGGACCTTTGTAAGTTGTTGAAATGAATCCTCGGTTCGCGTTTCATGGGTACTCTTGTACTTGCAATGAACAACAATTTTAACTTTGTCCTGTGGACAGGGTCATTTGGAACGCAATATGAATCAAGTGAGAAAGTCGGTCAAGCCCGACTATAACATACTCTGTACCTGGAGTATAAACTTAGTGCAATGCTGGTGCTGCCCATTTCTAAGTCTCTCTCTTTCTCTCTCTCTCTCTCTAAGATTGTGCGGTGTTAGTTGTGAATGGGTGGGGGAGGGCGATTTACATTTTTGCTCATAACTTGAGAACCGCTCATTCCATCTTTATCATTTCTTCGGCAAATCGATACATTTTGCTAATTACTAACTGTCTTAAGAAGAACGAAACGTCTATCTTTAAAACTGTAGCAGATATAACGTTTTTTCCAGGGGGCGTGGCAAAAATTGAAAATAAACTTCATCTGCCTGCAAATTATACGAAGCATTTGGCCCATACATGTTAAACCTCTATCTCTTAACATCTCAGAGATCTGTTCGTTCATACGGACGGACAGACAGACAGACGGACAGGGCTATATCGACTGGGCTGTTTGCTGATCAAGAATATATATACATGTGAAGATTCTTCTGCCTGTTACATTTTGAAAATTAATATACAGTACTCGGTAGATAGGGTTGCGATTTTCAAAAATATCGTGGGCGATATTGTTGATAAAACATCGATATTACGATTTCGATATTTCAAAAAACCCGGATCTAACTGAAAGGTCTTGAGGTAATGAGGTGTCATTGACGGGTTTGAAGAACTATAATCTGACTCGCTTAAAAATATTATAGTTTTCATATTACATTAGAAGGCTCCCAATCTATCGTCCACTCTGATTTTCGGCAAAACGTTTTAAAATTTTTGATTTACAGCTTCCTTCAAACATATGTATAATGTGCATCAGGATATAAATATCCACAATATGAAAAAATGCCTAAGTAGCAACCAGTTTGACACACAAAAGACCCAAACTCCCAGAATTCAAAATCATTTATACTTAGATCTACCGTAGATGAGCTTCATTTCAGCCAAGCATCTCCATGCTTTGCTTTTAAGTGCGCTTTTATATTTGTTTGAGTTTCCACTGGTCCCTAAAACTTTATTGCACTGCGATTTTTGTGCATCAACTTTAATTAAATAACATTTAAACATTTTGCCTTAAGTGTCCAGTGCACAAGAAACAATAATTCGCAACAGTGCGACCGATCGCTATAACAAAAATATCATTGAAAAATATTACCAAAAAATATTCGATATCCGACATATCGCCTCTAAAAAATATGCAATAATGATATTCGCCATGTTGGGCAAAAATATCGATATTTCGATTAATCGATAATATTTTCGACAACCCTAGTACAGAGTATAAAAATTCACTTCAATCGTGCAATCGCTTAAGGTACCCTCAGAAGGAGTTTAAACCTTTATTCTTTAAAAGCGCACGGTAGATTTTTATTAAAATCGTTTTTTATGATGATATAATGGGCAATTACATGTCCCTAAGAGATGGTACACGACAGTCAAAGTACCGCGATTTGTAATTAGTTCATCAAGGCCATAACACAGATCTAGAAACAGATAGATCTGCGTTTTCAGTTTAGCCAGCTTAAAAAAAATATGTAATTTTTACCAGCAGGAAAACAGATCATATCATTTAAATACTTTAGTTCAGCGCATCTTGGTGTACCACGGATTGCCCACCAATGACAATTTTGATTGAAGTCTTACTTTTCCTTGGTGACAACGACGATTATTACTCATAAGATTAATTGCATAATTTTTGGGAAGCTTGCAATACCCAGATGGTCAATGTTGTTTAAAAGCAATTGCTGGTACAATTGGAAAAAACACTTTTCAGTCTATTTATGCGTTTGGTATATAGTCCATATGGAGTTCTTCATGGGAGAGCGCGGTTTTTTGTCTGTTGATAACCATCTCTAAGGGTTATGCCATTGCCCATTTATTGTTAAAAGAAATAGTAAACATTTTTAAAAAAAAAAAAAAAAAAAGAAAAAAAAAAAAATAGGAAAAAAAAAAAAAAAAAAAAAAAAAAAAAAAAAAAAAATTTTAATCAACAACAACAACCCGAGACGAAACCCAACGCCCGCCTCCCGCCCCCCCCGGCGCCGCCCGCGCCCCCGCCCGTCTATCAAAAACAACCCATAAAAAAAAAGAAAAAAAAAAAAGGGTAAAAGGTATGGGAAAAAAAGGAACCTTTCCCCCCCCCAAAAAAAAATTTTTTTTAAATTTTTCCCCCCCCCCCCCCCGCCCCCGCAATTTAAAAATAACGTAGTAGTAGTAGTAGTAGGTTTTATTATTTTCTTATTATTTCGTTACAAAATTGTATTATATCTTAAATATTAAGCGTTGTAAGGCATGGTTTTGAAGAACCGTCAGCCTATCTTTTGACTTTGCACCCCACGTTGAACCGTCTGGTACTAACGTTATATCTCCTACAGTTTTGAAGATAGACGATTCGTTCCTTCTTAGTAATTAGTAAAATAAATCGATTTGCCGAAGAAATGGTCAAGATCGGATGAACGGTTCTCAAGTTATGAGCAAAAAAGTGATACACGAACCCCCGCTACCCCCCCACCATAAACAAAATGTTGCATACTTTTCGGATGGTCACCCTAAGGAACGCAGGAACACTGTTAAACATGTTTTTTCATGAGTAACGGGTATATCGAAGTCGGTTAGAGCCGACTTTAACTTACGCTCTCGTTTTAAATTATGATTGGTCGAATGATGACAATTCTACGTTGATTTCACTTTGAAGCATCAAAATCGGTTCAAAGTAACTGAAGGTTTTACTACTGTATTCTCTGTGTACCTTCGCGCAAAGTATAAAAACAAATCAACACTTACACGGGATCATCAATACCATCAATGGACTGATCAAGAATATATATACTTAATAAGATCGGAAATGAATCCTATCTGTTACATAGTTTTGTTCAAGATTCATATAATTAGGTACAGCGCACAATGGCCGGAATTGCAAAAATTTTGGTCATTAAGTAAAAAATAAATGTTGGTATATTGGAAAATTATTTATTTTATTTAACATGACTAGCTTAAAGTTACAAACTTATGAGCTAGTAGGGAAAAGCATGGCTCCTAGGGCCTTCAGCTTAAGATATAGTGATATGTGTATATATTAATAGTTATGTGTATATACAGAGTTAGCTTACATAGATGTTTAAATTGTTGTGTTTAGGTATAGGGAGTAAAAGTTTTCGATGGAATATACGTGTATCTTATGTTGGTATTTTAGTGTATATATTTTTCATAATTTGTGGTACAGATTTGTATGCTTGAGGAAGTTTATTAAAAGTTTGAGGTTTTTCTGGTGATGGGTTTATTAGGAGGTCTATTGGATTATTATTTTGGAGGTATTGGACTCGGGCTGTTGTGGACACTGGGTTAAAATGTGTTTGATGTTTAGGATGGTGCCGTTTTGGCAGTCGGGGCAAAATTTATAATTTTTGTCAATGTAGTGTCCATGTGTATTTTTGGGTCCTAGTCGTAGTCTTATTTTTTTGGGTCCAGTCTAGATATTTCGTCTTGTTTTGTAGGTTTCAGGATGTGTGATATATTAATGTTATTGGGGTTTATATCTTTGTACCAATTTGAGCAGGAGTGAAAATGTTCCTGCATTATGGTTACTTGTTGGTTTGTGAAGTATCTGTTAATGTCTGTTATGTTAGTATTGGTTGTGGTGAAGAGTGGGAATTCATTTGCAGTTTTAGCGCTTATGTCTGCGAAGTCATTGCCCCTTATGTTGATGTGACTTGGGATCCACATTAGTTTGATTTTGTTTTGGTGTCTTGTTAATAGTGTCCTGATAGTTTTTGGGTAGTAACTGAGATTTTCGATGTTTTGTATTGATTTGAGTGCGGATAGCGAGTCGGAGCAAATGATATATTTTTCTTTTTTTGATTTTATTATATTTTTTGCTTCAAGGATTGCAATTATTTCTGCGGTAAATATGGACGAGTAGGTAGGGAGGATGCCTCTTCTGTTGTAATGGCGAATGCTGTATAGTTATTGGTTTTAGAACCGTCTGTGTAGATAAAGTGGAAAATTGCTTTATTGCTCTGAAAGAATATAGAACTCTAATTGCAGGTTCAAAACATTTTTTGTGCATCCCTGGAATTTTGGCACGGCCCAGAAAGTAAGTTTTTTTTTTGTTCCGTGGAGTAAAAGTGGGCAACTAAAGATGCAATTGTATATTAAGTATATTAAGAAAATCGGTCAAGCCCGACAGTAATATACTCTGTACTTGCGAAGGAGAATGCTCGGAGTGCATTTTGCTGCTGATGTAACACTAGAACGCCACGCACATGGAGGACTCTCCCTTAAACGAATTATTTAGCATTGAGAAAACTTTATGAAAGTACCGAATAAGTGTATCATGATCAAGGCTGCAAACCGGTCCGAACCCGAACCCCTTAGCTAATGAATTTAAAAACTATTTTAGCTAGTTAATAAAAAATGAGTATTAATAAATGTAAACTTAGCTTTTATGATCAAGCGAATCGAGGTTCGAATCAGAACCTTGGGTTCAGGGGTTTCAAGAACCGGTCTGCGAACCGAACCTTAGACTTTTCAACGGATTCGAACCCCCGGACCGAACCTTGTGCAAAATTTTAGAGGTTTGCAGCCTTGATCATGATAGAAATTTTAACAAGCTAAGATGGACACTCTGGCCTGGTTCTGTTGTTTGGTACGCATAATAAAGCATAGCAATGCACAACATCGCGAATTGTGTGGATTCCACTTCATATTTCGCTTTATTATACCCTTGCAAAGGGTATTATAATTTTGCCCAGAAGTTTGCAACGCATAGAAATATTCATTTCCGACCCTATAAACTATATATATTCTTGATCAGGGCGACGAGCTGAGTCGATTGAGCTTTGTCCGTCCGTCTGTCTGTCCGTCTGTCCGTCTGTCTGTTTCTACGCAAACTAGTCTCTCAGTTTTAAAGCTATCGAGCTGAAACTTTGCACAGAGTCTTCTTTTTACTGCACACTGATAATATGTCGGAACCGACCGGATCGGATGACTATATCTTATAGCTGCCATAGGAACTATCGGTCGAAAAGTGGGTTTTTGTGAGAAAACTTTTTTGTTTTTAATTTAAACGCCTTCCGCTACGACAATTATTAGTTGTATACGCTTTTACACAGATTTGGAAGTTTTTGTCAAAATCGGATGACTATATCCTATAGCTGCCATAGGAACTATCGGTCGAAAAGTGGGTCTTTGTAAGAAAACTTTTTTGTTTTTAATGTAAACGCCTTCCGCTTCGCCAATTATTAGTTTTATACGCTTTTACACAGATTTGGAAGTTTTTGTCAAAATCGGATGACTATATCTTATAGCTGCCATATAAACTTTCGGTCAAAAAGTGGGTTTTATCAGAAAAATGGTTTGTTTTAATGTTGACGTTCGTAAACTCTGTGGTATTAAAACATTTGCAAGGGTATTAAAACTTCGGCAAAGACGAAGTTAGCTTGGCCTTCTCGTTTTAAATTAAATTTCAAATCGTAAGCCCATTTATTTTGTTCTGACTTTGGTTACACTGTTCCTCTATTTTTTAAGTCTATCTGGTCTTACTAATTACTATTTTTTTGTAATTGAAATTATAGGTAAGCATAGGGAGATGGCGAACTTTGTAGAGGATTGCTGCTTTGATCTGAGCTACAATATGCAAAGTTGGAAAAAAGTAATAAACACGCCAAATATGAATTCCTTTTGTTGTAATGCTTAATCTTTAAGGCTGACGGTGAAGCTTCAGGCTTACGGCGGAGCCTATCAACAGTCTGTTAAATCTTTTGATTTAAGTAATGTAAATTTGTCGCTTGTTTTAAAACATTTTTGTTTAATTTTGTTAACAAAGTGAAATTTGTTTAACAGCTCTCACTCTCGTGTGAGGCTTACTTTAAACAGTACATTTCGATTGACTTTAATTTTTAAACATTTTTTTAACCCATGCCCATGACCACTGTGCCCCTCCTCCGCCTTGTGCGTGAGTTGTGCTCGTATTTTGGTGCAAGAAATGTTATAAAAATCAGATTTACAAAATTGTTCACTTTGATTTCATTTCTTATTTACGAGCAGATGTTTGAGGCTTGGATTACATGTGCACTTTGATGCCCCGCCAGTTAGTCCTGCGGCTGGCGTTTCACTTTAATGAGTTAATTATAACCGAAAGGCGTCGATTATGCTCAGTTATGCGCACACAAACTGTCGCCAATTTCGTATGCTTCGCTGGAGCAGAATGGGAATGGCGGACTGGCGACAACTGGCAAATGGCAATGGTTATGTGACTGTGCCAACGCAACAGCAGACGAGTCCTTCGGCATCTTCGGTGCTTTTGCTGCTTATTATGATAATGACATGTTTCTATGTCTCCGGGTGCGGCTGACAGGTGTACGGGCGGAGCAGGGGAGGTTGGGGGCGGGTACTTTAAGTTCTACGTTTATTGACTGCCTTTAAGTGTGCGGTATTTGGTTACGCTTTAGCTTTGCCATTCAGTTTTTTAATTGGCAATTGAACTTTTTACGCGGCCTACGTGTCGTATGCGTAATGTGCCGGATTAGGGCATCAGTTTGCGGCATGATTAATTGATGCCCCTCAATGTGATTAACTCGATTAGGCGCCAACACTTGCGCCAAGAGACTCCGCGGTCGATGGATTGTGCAAAATTTTAATTAATTTTGTATAATCCTTTTGTAATATTCACAAATGAATACAAATTGATATTAATTCTCAAGTGTCTGGCAACAAGGGAGTCAATTGACAAGCAAAAGGATTTGTTTTCGGCCTCCATTAGTGTGCATGAATTATGCAAATAAGTGTATTGTCGGGCGGAAAAGTTGTTGAGGCACCTGCTGCATTATTAATTAAGGAAAAATCACAAATAAATCAATGCAAATCATAAATTATCCAAACGCACTTAAAACAAATCCATAAATCATTAAATTGCATTTCCCTTTGCGCAGAAAAAAAAGGAAGCATGCTTACAGTACTCGCACTGCTGAAGTTGGAAAAACTATTGAAAACGAGTAGATTGGATGAGTGGATATAATAGTATATCTTAATAGGATTTGCTAAATTACGCTGTAATTGCGGTTAATAAGAGCCAAAGAGCAATGCTATACAAGCAACCATCTTAGTTTATTTTTGGTGTTAATTCCAAGAACTCACCAGCTTAACCTGAGTTTGACAACCACATTGGGGCATCTGGACTTTGCTGAAGATATACACCTCCTGGCAAATAGGCTAATCGACCTGGCAAGTGCGTTAGCCAAACTTGGCATTTCAGCTAAATCGGCAGGTCTCAAAATCAACAACTACAAAACTAAATCGCTAAGTTTTCGTTCCGGACAATCCTATGCGTTGATTTTGGATGATCAGCCCATTAAACAAGGGCAGAGTAGTCGCTGTGGATAGAAGTACGGAACTCGATGTGGAGTCTAAGGATGCTGTTGTTCATCGTATCCACACTGATTCATAATCAGGGCTATGGAGACCCAAAGAAATTTGGAGGAGGACTGTCAGTAGAGAAGCGGAAAGCATCAGGAAGACCTGGGGAGAACTCAAAGCGACGGCCAACAACAAAGCTCGTTGGAGGAGTGGTTGATGCCCTAGGTTAGGTTAGGTTGCGATGGCTAAGAGCGACGAGCCGCTCTTCCATATGGAAGCCACTTTGGGCCCATTGCGATGCAATATTTATTCCCTATTAACCCTTTTTATACCCGTTACTCATAGAGTAAAAATAGAGGCAAGCTAACTTCGGCTCGACCGAAGTTTATATACCCTTGGAGCTTGATATGTGCCTGACAGTTTGTATGGCAGCTATACTATATAGTGGTCCGATTTCGAAAAATTTTGGTGAAATGATGTAAAATCATTAAAAACTTATAAATACGGGCGTTGGGAGCGATAACATTGAAAACAAAAAAGTTTTTCTCACTAAGACTTTTTTTCAGACCTAACTTTTGTATGGCAGCTATACTATATAGTTGTCCGATTTCAAAATGGCTTGGTGAAATTATGTGAAATCACTAAAAACTTATAAATACGAGCGTTGGGAGCGATAACATTGAAAACAAAAAAGTTTTTCTCACTAAGACTTTTTTTCAGACCTAACTTTTGTATGGCAGCTATACTATATAGTGGTCCGATTTCGAAAAATTTTGATGAAATGATGTAAAATCATTAAAAACTTATAAATACGGGCGTTGGGAGCGATAACATTGAAAACAAAAAAGTTTTTCTCACTGAGACTTTTTTCAGACCTAACTTTTGTATGGCAGCTATACTATATAGTGGTCCGATTTCAAAATGGCTTGGTGAAATTATGTGAAATCACTAAAAACTTATAAATACGAGCGTTGGGAGCGATAACATTGAAAACAAAAAAGTTTTTCTCACTAAAACTAGTTTTTCAACCGATCGTTCCTATGGCAGCTATATGCTATAGTCATCCGATCCGGCCGGTTCCGACAAATGTGCAGCGTATTTATACCAAAAGACTTCGTGCAAAGTTTGGTTACGATAGCTTTAAAACTGACGGAGGAGATAGCATAGAAACAGACGGACGGACAGACGGACAGACGGACAGACGGACAGACGGACATGGCTATATCAACTCAGCTCGTCATGCTGATCAAGAATATATATACTTTATGTGGTCGGAGATGCTTCCTTCTATGCGTTACAAACATCCGGACAATTTTAATATACCCTCTCCAAGGGTATAAAAAGGGTATACTAAAGTCGTGCAAATGTATGTAACAGGCAGAGGGAATCATTTCCGACCATATAAAGTATATATATTCTTGATCAGCATCAACAGCCTAGTCGATATAGACATGTCCGTCTGTCTGTATGAACACCTAGATCTCAGAGATGGAAAGAGATAGAGGTTTGACATGTATGGGACAAATGTTTCTTTTATCTGCACGCAGATCAAGTTTGTTTTAAATTTCGGCCACGCCCCCTCCTGACCCCGCAATTTGGAAAAAACGTTATATCTTCTACAGTTTTGAAGATAGATGATTCGTACCTTTTAGAGATAGTAAATAATTAGCAAAATGAATCGATTCGCCGAAGAAATGATAAAGATCAAATGGGCGGTTCTCAAGTTATGAGCAAAAATGTGAAAAATAGCCGAGTTAAAAAAGTGTTGCATACTTTTCAGAGGTTCACCCTAAGGAATGCAGGAACACTGTTAAACATGTTTTTTCATAAGTAACGGGTATATCAAAGTCGGTTAGAGCCAACTTTAACTTAAGCTCTCGTTAATACTGAGTTGGGTCCTCGTTACTGAACCATTGTGTGGACAGAATAATTTTAAGTAGAGCTGGGATCTCTAGCCCGAATGTCTCCGAGAAATTGAGTAGCAGAGGTTGACCAAATGTCCTAAGTCTCCTTCTACTCAAGGCGGGGCAATGGCACACAAGGTGTTGTACCGATTCCTCCTCTTCTTCGTGTCCGTAACTTCTGCAAAATTCATGGTAAATGACGCCTAGGCGTGCTGCGTGTCTGCCAATGAGACAGTGACCTGTGTGGGTCCCTACCAGAAGTGATATGTGGTAAAAGTTTGTTAGTACTTTTTTGGTCGAATGTTGGCCACGTTAGCCTCGCTACTGCACAGGAGGAAAGGGTTTTCCACCGATTCGTAGCGAGACGAAGTGTTTCATCTTTAGTGTGAATATCGACATAGGAATCCCTATCGTGCGTCTCTCTGAAAGGAGCCAACCAAAACCACTAAATTTATACTTAAACATTAACAAATGGATATTGGTTAAAATTTTAATGGTTGATGCCCCAAGTTATACACGGAATAAGAGAAGAGAAGAAGACTTACTAACTCAAGAAGGTACGAACCTATTATCAAATTTCGGGGGCAGGAGGGCGCGGGGCAAAAATTGAAAATCAACTTGATCTGCCTGCCCCACACATGTCAAACTTCTATCTAAAGAAAAGCTATATTTACACGACCTGATCACTCATCTGAGTTTTCGTCTGATTTGCTGTCTGACCGTGTAAAAAGGCGTCTGAGTAGACATGAAGCTACTCAGATGAGCGATCAGAAGAAATATAACCGGTTCTATTTGGCCTGAGCACTCATCTGAGTGGCACTTATCGAGTTAAAGTGTTCGTCTAACGAAAACTCATCTGAGCGATCAGGTCGTGTAAATGGAGCTTAAGTAAATGGGATAATCGCAATCTGTTTTTTTTCTCTTAAAGGTAGGAATAGGAGCAAATAAATCGATACATTTTGCTAATTACTAATTTTCTTTAAACGGATCGAAACGTCTATCTTCAAATCTGTAGGAGATATAACGATTTTTCCAAATTGAGGGGGCGTGGCAAAAATTGGAAATAAACTTGATCTGCCTGCAAGTATAAAAATCATTTGTTTCATACATGTCAAACCTCTATCTTTAACTGTCTCTGAGATCTGTGTGTTCATACGGACGGACGGACAGAAGGACAGACGAACATGGCTATATCTTCTCGGCTGTTGATGCTGATCAAGAATATATGTGTAACTTTGGTACAGAGTATAAAAAGTTTAAAGCTACTTGAACGATGATGAACAATTTAAGTTTTGTTCCACGAAAGACAGGAGTAGTTATTAATACAAATTCGCACTTTCTTTGTGTGTTTCTAATTACACTAGAAATTTGATCAAGTCAAGATCAAAAAGTATCCTCGAGGATATAATGATAGTGAGGAACATTAACTGGGGTTGGTCTGATTAGCTGCCATTTGTTTAATGGCATTTTTAAATTTTCAGCTTTTGATTCAATTAGAGAACTCAATATTTTAATATCTTTTTCTAATGTTGTGTTAACGCCTGAACGAAATTGAAGCTCTGAATTCGGTCCACAAAACATTAGAATTTTGCAAAGCGAAAAATTACATCTTCTTACTTAGAATTGCATTTTTTATAAATGTCAAAAAAAAATTTAGTTTTTTTTCATGTTTTTTACTTTATCTTGAAACCTGTAATAAATTTGGACAGCAACTTTGGCAGGGCAAAGTTCAACATAGCCTCAAGCTAAGAAGAATTCATGAATTCGTTAAGCAAACATTCTTTATTCAATAACTCCATGACTTATTTTATGAATTACAAGCAAGTAAAATTTTGACCATAACTTAAACAGGTTCAATTTAATAAAAGATTCTCTTCAGTACCAGTATTATTTAGAGATATATGAAAAATGTAAAGGAAGCTACAAGCAATGCCAATCTTCCTCAATCCGGATCTAGTAATCATAGAAATGGGTCATTCTTTTATAAACCGAACAGCAAAAAAAGTTTTATTTTTCATTTTAATAAAAAAAAATCCGAAATTAGATCTCGACATGCCCACCAAAACGTAATTTGCGGTTTTGCACAACCGCATACAAAATTTCAAAAATCGTCAAAAACGAGAAAATGGAAAAAAAGGGGTTTTCAAAAAACGTGATAACACAAGTTGGGATTTTTGGACAGATCTCAAGTTAATATCGGTGGAAAGAATTTTACTGTATCTACTTAAATTAAAATTTAATAGATTTTTAAATTATTTAATAATATTAAATAAATGTTGCTAAAAATTACATATAATTTTTTCTCAGTGTTAACCATCATGTTATAGCTTTTGAGAATATACAATTTATTGCACTAAATATGACTTAGATTTTGATGTTTTCACAAATATAAAGACTTTTATAGTTTAAAAGTTATGAATTTTTGAAGTTATAAACAAATAAAAAGATGCCCTTGAAAAAAGCTTCGCCATGCAGTCAGTTTCAAACCATACCAATTCTATGATTAATTGAATTTTGTTGTGGAATGGGGTGACCAGAGTTTGAAAAGTCAGTTATAACACAACTAAATTCAGCATTCGATCGATTTGCCGAAGAAATGATAAAGATCGGATGAGCGGTTCTCAAGTTATGAACAAAAAAGTAAATCACCCGCCCCCCACCACATTCCACCCTTTTACAACTAACACCGCACAATCTTAGAGAGAGAGAGTGAGAGGGAAAGAGAGAGAGAGACTTAGAGATGAGCGCAGCATCAGCATTACATTCAGCTTCTACTACAGGTACAGAGTATGTTATAGTCGGGCTTCACCGACTTTCTCACTTGTTTGGACTTGCAATGTAAAAATGTTTGGTGGACCATATCAAGAGCTACATCTGTGCTTAATACCTTAGGCAAAGGTAAACGAAATATGGAGATCGAAAACCCAATTGAAAGCTGAAACCTTCAAAGAGCTGCAAAAAGAGAAATCCAAATGCAGCATTGGTTTTTATACTGCTTTCATATCCTTGCAGATTTTTTTGGTCTCGGCTCGATTGAAAAAAGTAGGTCTCAGTATTCCCAAAGCTTATATTTATTTGTTGTATAACTAATAATAGTTAAATGTAAAAATGTTATTTATTTCAAAAAATACCCATTTGACACGTTCATCAAATACAAATTTATACAACGAATTTATTAGTTAATTTCAACTGCCGTCATCTTTTAAAGTAACAAATATTTATGGTCTTTAACTTTTTTTTTAATTCTAAATAAACCGACTGTTTATAAATAAATAAAATATTTTATAACAGGCTACACTGTTGTTCACAAAAACTTTAGAGGCTATACGCGCCAGTTAAATTTTGGGTTTTTTTACCATTGTTTTCTTTTACGCTCTACCTACACCAAAAAACATTAGATAGAATGACATGCTCAGAAAGTCCAATCTAATGAACAAATGTAATCATTTTTAGATGTCTGAAGGAACATTCAAGAATTTGTGGACTGCATAAAAAATGATTTAAGCTAGAGTTTGCCCAGAGCCAGCTAACGGTGGAGCAGAGATCAAAATCAGTTTTTTCAAACACTGTTAAATGTTTTCTCAAACGAAATCATTCGGAGTAAACAACATTATCGAACAATATAAACAATGAATATCCTTTAGATTTGACACAAGCATTAGAAAAAGAGAGAAAATGATGGATCTAGAAGCAAAACTAACGACAGTTACTTTTATGTGACTTCAAATGGTTTGTCTCAGATGTTTACACGAAAATCGAGTCGAATGAACAGACCCATATAAAAAGATAGGCTTCAGTGGGCACACATGAATTTAAAAAAACAAAAGTTCTTTTGGACTTCAACAGAAAGTACATTGTAAATAATGCAAATCTTTACCCAATGCTAAATCATATATCTTAAGTCCTAGGTACAAAGTAAATTGGGGCAAATGTGGGACTTCCATTTCGAAACAGGAAAATAAATTTTACAGCTAAATCGATCACTTTTGGTAAGAATAAACCAAAAAACTAAAACTCCAAATAATTGCTTGAAACAATGCTTACGAACACACACAATTTAGCTAAAATTTCTTAAAAAAAAAAAAAATAAAAAAACCCTTGTTTCTAAAATCTATGTTATCCTTGCGCCAGCTGTTTCGTATTTTCATACTAGCACGCTGGAGGGATGAGTGCGTGCTGTACCACGTATGTAGAATCTGTGCTAAATTCCAAATGTATGCAACAGTTAGACAGCTTTTAAAAAAATGCTTTGCTTGTAATTTTGATTGAAATTCATTTGTTCTTTAGTTTTTCCGTTCGCTGCCCAAATTTAAACTATCGAAATACGTGCTGTTCAGCTGATTTAAATAATTAATTGGATTTCTGCAGATTAAACTAAATTCTCCCCTTAAGCTTAAGATTGTCCTCACATTCCTTGTTGCAGTTTCCTACTCTCACTTCGAGCCATTACATAGCATCAAATTAGAATGGCTAATTGCAAACTCTTCACATCAGGACCACATTTTCTTTTGTTAACTTGCCCAAAAACTTGCCTCTGGCTTCTGTATGTGCTTGTGGGTGTGCTGCATGTTGTCCATGCTGGCTGCAAAACTGGCAAGCAGTTAAATTACTTCTCGTTTATTTTAAATTGTGAAAAATATGTGCAAATGTTCCAGCTTCAGCCAACAGACATTACACAATGATACCTAACAAGGACGTACAGAAACGAAAAACGAATGAACCCTTGCAGCAAATGGGCACAAAAAAAAAAACGAGAAGAAGAAAAGCCAATGCAAAAACATGAGCAAAATGTTCCACAATTTGCAGTGAAAATCGCACGCGCTGTATTTTCAAATAATGCGAAAAGTTTTCCGCCTATGTTTTTGAGCAGTAGCAATGGGGCCAACCAACCAAGCAAGAATCAACCCACAAGCTGCCTGCCCCCTCCAGTTGCCAGTTGCCAGTAACCAGGCGGCATCCAAAGGCAACTCCAATATACTTTTGTTTCTTTGCCTCTTTTGTCCTGCTTTTGCATGCTGGTTGCGTGAAATGCAATTTCTCATATTTGCATAACTGCAGAGAGCAGATAGCTCAAAATAAAGTTGAAATTTTCGCTGCGGTGGCGGCGGCAACAGTAACTACAACAAAAACCATAACAATAACAACAACAACAACAAAAACAACAACTTTAATATTGCCAGGCCGCACTGCGTAATTGCTCCCGTCTTGCAATCCCGATCAACAGTGGTACACTGCGAGAAATAAACGTACTTGATGGATATGGCTGAATCCACTCAGCTCATCGTCCTGATCAAGAATCTATGGAGTTTATAGGTCGGAACCCTTTGCAAGGCTATAATAATAAAATTTAAAGGTACAATTATGGAAATAACAAAAATCTTTCCGAAAATTCGACAGTGCCTATAGAGCATCAAGGGATTTCATTTTAATATTTAAAAATCTATATAGTTAAAAGGATAATAGTCCATCTCCCCCATCATATATATGTCATATATGTCCATAGTTCATCCTCCCCTTTTACTAACTATCAGTTAAATTGCAGTTTAATTGAATTTTAGTAATAATGTTAAAAAAGTTCTTTTGATACTTTTTTAAATAATTAGTGAAATTTAAGTCGTATTCTTTAATATGTAAAATTCAAAATATTTTCGCGCCACTCATGAAGTAAACCTGGACAACCGTTTCTCGTTTTCGAATTACATAGACGGAGCCAGGCAGTGCAACTAAGATGAAATGAGAATTAGTTTTGGTTGATATGGTAGCCTTCGGGACATTTATAGAATGACTTTTCAAGTGCATTTAAATTTTTTTTATATATATAGGGTGATTTTTCAGCTATTATCTTTTTGGCAACACTGGTTTAAACAGCTCACGCACGTTTCGTGTTTTGTTTCACTGTCAAACATCTTCAGTTTGCTCTATAATTTAAGCATGAATCGTCTTACAAACGAACAACGCTTACAAATTATTGAATTTTATTATCAAAATGCGTGCTCTTAACAGAAAGTTCATCGCGCGCTTCTTCTATTTTTTACCGAAGCTCATTTTTGGCTCTATGGGTACGTAAATAAGCAGAATTGTCGACTTTGGAGTGAATATCAGCCAGAATATGAATGAATAGCAACCAATGCATCCAGAAAAAGTCACAGTTTGGTGCGGTTTATGGGCTGGTGGCAAAAATTTCCAAAGATGATGCGAATCGTAACGTAACTGTGAATGGTGAGCGCTACCGTGAGATGATATCCAACTTTTTTTTTTCCCCAAAATGCACGAGCTTGACTTGCATGACAAGTGGTTTCAACAAGGCGGTGCCACATGCCACATAGCACGCGCAACAATAAACTAATTGAGAGGCGAGTTCGGTGAACATTTTATTAGATTAGATTTAATGCCCTTAGACTATTTTTTGTGGGGCTATGTTAAAGCTCATGTCTATACAGACAAGCCCGCTTCAACTGATGCATTGGAAGACAACGTTGAAGCTACCGGCGTTCAAACCGGCTGAAATGTTGGAAAGAGTATGCCAAAATTGGACTAAGCGGATGGACCATTTGAGGCGCACTCACGGTCAACATTTGCATAAACGAAAAGGCCAAGCTAACTTCGTCTTTGCCGAAGTTTATATACCCTTGCAAATGTTTTAATACATCAGAGATTAAAAAAAAATTTTCTAAATAAAACCAACATTTCGACCGATAGTTCTTATGGCAGCATACTGATACATACTGGCATAAAACTGAGAGACTAGTTTGCGTAGAAACAGACAGACAGACGGACAGACAGACGGACGGACAAAGCTCAATCGACTCAGCTCGTCGCCCTGATCAAGAATATATAAAAAAAAGTCTTGCGGTATTTTTATTGAATTTTCAATTGTTCATAAAATTGGTTATAATAATGGTTATAAGTCGAATATGCGTCGTTTTGTTCGTTGACGAGTTCCCAACGAGATGCCAACTTCATAATGCCCCTCTTATAGAAGCTCGCTTCCCTATTGGCAAAAAACTCGGAGAGCCAATTTTCACAGGACTCTCTTGTGGCCAACTTCCGACTACCAAGCTCGTTCGCCACGGACAGCAATAGGTGGTAATCACTTGGTGCGAGATCCGGACTATACGGTGGATGCAAAAGAACCTCCCATCCAATCTCCCGGAGCTTCTGGCGCGTCACCAAAGATGTGTGTGGCCTGGCGTTGTCCTGATAGAAGACAATTCGGCCTCTGTTGATCAAAGATGGCCTCTTCTGCATGAGTGCTGCATTCAAGCGGTCCAGTTCTTGGCAGTACAGGTCCGAATTGAGCGTTTGGCCATAGGGGGGCAGCTCATAGTGGATGATTCCCTGCCAATCCCACCAAACACACAGAAGAACCTTCCTGGCCGTCAATCCAGGCTTGGCCACCGTCTGGGCAGCTTCACCGCTTTTCGACCACGACCGTTTGCGCTTCACGTTGTCGTAAGTGACCCACTTTTCATCGGCAGTCACCATCCGCTTCAAAAACGGGTCAATTTTGTTGCGATTCAGAAGCGATTCGCATGCATCCATACGGGCAAAAATGTTTTTTTGCGTCAAGTCGTGGCACCCATACATCGAGCTTCTTTTTGAATCCAAGCTTCTTCAAATGGTTTATAACGGTTTGATGACTGCCGGTCTCTTTCGATCAATTCAGCGATTTTATCGCAATTTTCGACGACAGGTCTTCCGGACCGTGGCGCATCTTCGATCACCTCTGCACCAGAACGAAAACGTTGAAACCATCGTTGTGCGGTGGAAATGGAAACTGTATCGGGTCCATAAACTGCACAAATTTTATTGGCCGCATGAGTTGCATTTTTGCCTTTATCGTAGTAGTACTGTAAAATATGCCGTATTTTCTCTTTATTTTGCTCCATGTTTGCGACGCTATAACTCACGAACGACTAAAAACAAACAACAATAAATCAAACACGTGTTAGCGCGTGAAAAGAGCTTTCCAAAAAGCTCTAGCATGAACCGATGCGACGAATACAACTAGAACTACGCGCTTGCAAAGACAAGCTTGCGAAAATACCGCAAGACTTTTTTGACAACCTTATATATAGTTTATAGGGTCGGAAATGAATATTTCTGTGCATGCAAATTTCTGGGCAAAATTATAATACCCTTTGCAAGGGTATAAAAATCATCAAACATTAAATTATATGGACCGAACTTTCGATTCAAATAAAGATGTTTTGAAAAACTTTCCTATAGCTCTTAATAAATCACTTTACAAAAAATATTGCACTTTCAAAAATGGAGGCAAGCTAACTTCGGCTCGACCGAAGTTTATATACCCGGACGGACATGGCTATATCAACTCAGCTCGTCATGCTGATCAAGAATATATATATACTTTATGAGGTCGGAGATGCTTCCTTCTGTGCGTTACAAACATCCGGACAATTTTAATATACTCTCTCCAAGGGTATAAAAATACTTATGTTTTTTGTGACCGCAATTATAATAAAAAATTTAGAATTTGGTATAAAAGCAAATGAAGAGATACCCAAATTGAAATATTCGATACCTTCAGCAAAATTTGTTTCATTTTTTTTTATTGCTATTAGGATCTTATAAACATCCTGCAAAACTTTCAAGCAGATCCGAAACTCAGTTTTAAAGTGATAAACAAAAACAATTATTTTTGCCGACCCTTTTATATAAAAATTGTTTTCATCGACCCTCGTATTTTTCGAAATTCTTAGTTTTTTCACTTTTTTGGTCAAAAACTTTATAAATGTTTGTACATTTTGGAAAAACCAATTTTTTTTTTTAAAAATTTTACTTCGAAATTTTTTGAGATTTTATTTTTTACCATGTCTTGACGCACTTTGACCCAAGTTTCTGGAGACCAGCTTAACCGATTTTGAAAATTTTTTTTTTCGGTGAAAGCTAACTCCCAAATGCATCAAATCCAATTTTTAAATTTGTTAAAAATAATTTTTATTTCATCGAAAACAGATGTCGAAACTTTAAATGCGATTATCTCGGAACCACTCCAAAACGGTTGCAAAGATTTAAAAAGTACCCGTTGACCGCTTTTCAAAAAACTTTTTATTAAATTGCTCCTAATACCCCACCATTCTGGTGTGAACTAGGATATTTTTGATCGGTCGACAAATAACAGAGCTATGACCAATACAGTGGGAAAAAAACTCTATTTTCGAAATTTTGACTTTCAAACCTCATAACTCCGCCATTTATTGACCGATCCAAAATCACCAAAATTGCATCAATTCTTAACAAAACCCCGTCTTCAGTTTTAAATTCCTGATGACCATGTTTTAAATTTTTGGTTATTTTTGAACAGAAATACAACAACCGCAATTACAACAACAACAACAAAAATTAATAAATTTAGTTTAACCGATTATCTATCGAATGAAAAAAACCGCTTCTAAATATCACTTATAGTTATAGTGTAATTTAATTTTTTGTAAGCCTTTAAAAAATGACACCTGAAGGTATACAGTACCCATAATAATGAATAACTCTGCACGGAGGCAAAAATTTTGCAAATTTTGGTCAAAGTTAGAAAACTCTGATAGTTCAAACTATTTATAAAAACTTCGGCACAGACGAAGTTATCTTAACCTTCTCGTTTTTTGCCTTTTTTTGGCATAAACTCTGACCCCAAATTTGGTTTCTACGCATATACTCAAACGCGCGAATCTCAAAACGAATAAAAAACGGACAAAGCATTCGTTTATGATACTTGTGTCGCTTAGTTTATGGCAGGCAAACATTCGTACGTGAACATTCGCATGCGATTTGCTAATAACCTTATCCAACCTTATATGGGTAAATAGACAAACGGTAAAATTTTCAGATGAGCTTAGATTATTTTGAACACGGGTGATTAGATTATAAAAACCGAAGGGTCCATAAAATCGCGAAATTTTGCTAAAATTTTAAATTGAGTTTAGATTAACATGAAGATGTGATAGATTGGAATTGTAAGCTTCACTTCTTCGCAGCTACGCGCTTTGCTACAGCTAGTAATAATAATAAATTCTCAGTAAATAAGTTTTGTTTCTCCTCTAAACAATTTGAAGAGAAAACATATTTAAATAGATTTAAATCTGTGATGGTTACTTCAGTAAAATATTATTTTTTACACTGGTTTATCTGGTATGCTGTCCCATTGCGCACACTATTAAATGGGCGCAAATGTTCTATTAACCAGCGACACCTCCCCTAACAGAAACCGTCTTGTACACACCATCGATCAACTTTCCCATTAAATTCAAAAATGGTCTTTGGCCTGCTTTTCGCCAAGTGTTGCAGTAACTGCAGCTACAGAGCAGTGCAATCCTTTCCGCTTGGCTCGTGTACGCAGTTCGGCGGTTTCCGTCAACTGTGCGCGCCATTGTAGCTGCAATACGGCTTGCGGGAAAATGGCAGGCTGGGCGGGGTGAGGGATGCCGGGGAGTCAAATCAACGGAGTTACGCGCACAACACAAACAATACTCGTACATATATAAGACAAAGCATACTTTGGGGCGCAAATAACCAAAACGCTCACAACGGAAACCAGAATTGAGCACCCGTTGGCCGGACGCAGCGCGCAGCCAACGAGAGCTCGGGCAATGTGTCCATTCTATTAGGACAAACACAAATCACAGCAGCAGGAGCAGCCAGTCGCCAGTTCCCAGGGCAAATTTCACGCACAAAAGCAAACAACTGAGCCGAGGGACATCGTCCAGAGTTGGCCAAAAGCAAACATAATTGATATCGTAATCAATTCAAAAATCTAGAAAACTAAAAACAGCAAATGCTGTGAAAACAACGCGCACATGTCCATGGCCACAGGCACTCCAGCAATGTGCCCTTCCCCCACCCCCCGCACCACTCGCCGCCCACTATACACATATGTGTTTGCCAGTGCGTGCCACTCAATCAACTCTGAAAAAGTCTACAAATATTAGCCCCTAATGCCATTGAGACCGGGATGAAGGAGGGAAGGACTCATGGCCATAAAAAAGTGGAATTGTATATAAAAATGAAGCAGAGAAAACAAGAAAAAAAAAAGTGGCAGCTTCAAATAAAATTGTTGCGACAAAGGCTCCAACACAGCAACGTCAGCTGAAGGAGCAGCAGCAGCGGGCGCAACGATAACATTAAGAAGAAGTATCGAAAAAATGTGTAGTGGCACACACACACACACACACACACCCACCCAACGACAAGGACACAAAAGCAGAATAACAACACAATCAAGCGAGGCGCGCGCTCCAAGCAAGGGAAGCGTGTCTGGGCAGGGCATAGGCAGCAGCAGCAGCAGCGCTGCATAAGTTGCCAGCGCCACCAGCGAAAGCGGCACGTAATAACATTTTTCTAAAGAAAGCAACAACAGTGAAAGCCCGTTACAGTCTTGCCCAGCCCCAGCCCAACGTGGAGGCAGACGAAGATGTCAAGCCAAGTTGCAGGAGCTGGAGCAGCCAAGGCAAGGCAAAAACGTGCGTGGCGTGTCCTGGCTCTTGTGGAATGCTGTCAGGAGACAAGTTATTGTTTTTGATTTCATTTTTCTTGCGCTTTTTTGCGCTTCCCACTTAACGGGGGCGGTTGGAGCATGTGAGATTCAAGAGCTGCTTATTTCCATATGTGTGTGTGTGTGCGAGTCCCGAATTGGTTAGTTTGGCTAATCGAGGTATTTGGGTAGGCAGGCCAGGATTTGGTTTTTATGGCTGCCTGACTGCCTGCCTGCCCTTACCCGGGGCCCGTTATTATTATAAGTCAACATAATCCAACTAGACGATCATATTTCTTCAAAGTTTCCGGCAAGTAGGAAAAATTATTTTTTTGCGAAAATTAAATTCGTGTCGCCGAGAATCATAAATAAAAAGAAAAACCCTAAAGAAACTTATTTCGGGTATTCAGTAGATCAAGCAATTTTTTGTTAAGTTTTTTGGCCCTGCACTTGATTCGTTTGTGTTTAAATATATATTAGCTTAACGGTTACATAAGTATATATTGGCCTGCTTGAAGCTCGGACGGATGACGCTTTTTGAGTAGAATTGGTAGAATTCTATAAATGGCGGGGCAGTCTTAATACGCGCAGAAAAAAAACTAAGAACTTTCTACTTGAAGCAAGTTCAAATGGAGTATATAGTACCGTACATACGAAAATACTTCATTCAAGTACAAAATTCTTATTTCAAGTGCGATTTGTTCAATGCCGAATTACTTGTTTCAAGATTGTTTCTATTTTAAAATATTTCTGATCATACGATTTAGTTATTATTGTCGAAAGCACAGCCCGATTTACTCTCAAAACAGTACATTTAAAAGTCAATCCCCAAAACATTTATGAAGCAAAATAATCGGGGAGAGTGGGGGGTTGTGATCATAGTATTATTTTTCGAACATAACTTCGCCAAAAATCAATATTTTTTCGTTCTGTAAATTTTGTATTTTATGTAAAATATGCAAAAACTTTTCTCATCACTAGTTTAAAAAAATAAATTTTTAGGGTTTTTTCTTATTTCATATTGAAAAAAAAGTGATTTTTTGACATTTAAAAGTTCAAAATTCGTGGTTTTAAGCAATTATTCTTTATTAAATCAAAAAATAAAAATTTTTTCTCATATTCTGAATTAAGAAATATCAATGAAAAGGGAAAATCAAGTAGATCAAGTTTTTTTTTTTTTTTGCCACGCCCCACCCGCCCCCTAAATTTTGAAAAAACGTCATACGTATCTTCCACAGTTTTGAAGATAGATGGTTTGTATCTTCTAGAGATAATCGAAATGTATCGATTTGCCGAAGAAATGATATAGATCGGACCAGCGGTTCTCAAGCTATGAGCAAAAAAGTGAACCAAGCTAAAAAAAATGTTGCATACTTTTCGGATGTTTACCTTAAGGAACGCAGGAGCACTGTTAATCATGTTTTTTCATGAGTAACAGGTATATCGAGGTCGGTTAGAGCCGACTTTAACTTACGCTCTAGTTTTATATGGAGTTGACACCCAGCAAAAGCGATTTAGTTAGTACTAAGTTTTAGCTTAAAATAATTCGCATATTTTTTGGTGCTAGCATTGTAAGTCCATTTTATACTTAATTCAAAAAATTGTTTTCTGGAAGGAAGAACGATATTTTATTAAAATGGTTATTGATTCAAAACCGTTTGTTCTAATTTTAATCAACAATCGTTTTTATACTCTGTACCGAAGGTACATAGAGTATATTAAGTTTGTGCAAAATTATGTAACAGGGAGAAGGAATCATTTCCGACTATATAAAGTCTGTCCGTCCGCATGAACAAACAGATCTCAGAGATGGTAAAAGATAGAGGTTTGACATGTATGGGACAAATGCTTCTTATACTTGCAGGCAGATCAAGTTTATTTGAAATTTTTACCACGCCCCCTCCTAATTTTGAAAAACCGTCATATCTCCCGCAGTTTTGTAGATAGATGATTCGTTCCTTCTAGAGATAGTTAGTCATTCTTAATATGTAACGATTTGCCGAAGAACTGATCAAGATCGGAGCGGTTCTCAAGTTATGGCCAAAAAATATAATCCCCCAATGTATCTCTTCTGATCGATCTAAAACTCTGCCTGTCAAAGTGTAGTCTTAAAAAATTCCATGAACGTTGGCCTGCAGTCAATAAACCCGTCCAATTTATCATCGTTTTCAGCAGATGAGTAGTATGCGAAGGCTATGTTTCTGGTTCATCAAGGCTGGCAGGTAGGGAATAATGTGGTATCGCAATGGGCCTATCTTGGCCTCAGTGTATGGACAGGCTTACAGTTCCTAACCATCTCAACCTAACCTAACCTAATCTACTTTACTGGGATTTGAACCACGGACCTCCGAAGACTGAAACAGAGACTCGAATGTTAACCGTAAGTAATGCCTGGCGTCGGAACCATATTTCACAATGAACGCATGGCATTTTGCCTTTGAAGGACCATGGTCTACAACACGTGGAATTCGTTGATCAAGTCCCCAAGGAACAGAGTTTTTCTTCTTATTTAAAATAATTTTTTTGTTTTATATTTGTACTAGCATAGCGTCACGCTTCGCTGCGCCTCAACAGTATATAACAACGCACACCCACTTACCACCCACTCAGGCCCACACCCCCCTTCCCGCACTTCCCGCCCACACCACCCTCTTTCTGCCCACCGCACCTACATCCCACCCACATCCACCCAATTGCCACCAACATCGCACCTTCCCGGCCAAACCCACCCACTTCACATTTACATCCAACCACTTCCGCCCACTCCCACCTACATCCCACCCACATCCCCCACTGCCACCAACATACGCCCTTCGCCACCCCCCCCATTACATCCACCCACACCCCTCCCACTTACCGCCACATTCCACCAGAGTTTCAAGCCAATCGTATGAGAAATACTTTTTTGGATTCAGAATTTTCCGACCATTTTCCTCTTGTGCGGATTTACCAAAATCGGGAAAACACGTGTCAAATTATTTTTCGCGTGGTATGCTGTACAACTTATGTTTTGTAATGTGCAATTTTGAAAATGAATTTGGCGCTAATCGCTGGCAACAAAAGTTTCGCCCATACAACCTTGACCACCCACTTTCCACCCAGCGGGGTGAATTTTCCGGAAGATTGGTATGCAGTTGTTGTTGAATTTTCATATAGAGCTTTGAAAATGAGTTTGAACTTGATCGGATGAAAAACAAAAATAGTTTCATACAACAACGTTTTCCGCGAATTTTCCACAATTCAGACAGAATTTTTTGTGCACTACTTTCAGCATACGATAAAACTACTGTGAAAATCTCATCTTCCTATCGTTTATGGCTTAGGCTGTGCGACGGTCACCAGTCAGTCAGTCAGTCAGGTTAAACTTTTATATATATATAGATTTATTATGATGCTGCTATCCATCCCCTCTAGTACGGCTGGGGTCAGTCAGTCTATATACGTCAACCCAGCGTTGTCTTTGAATTTAAAAGTTAGAGAGAGGGAGAGGGCGTCGCTCTAATTTTTCGTCTGTGTATGAAGTGTGTTCCATATAAAACGATTACGTGCGCGCTCCAAACATTTTCGTTGTTGATAGGGGGGGATTTGTGTCCAATATTTGTTAAAATTGTGGTAAATAAAGTTTGTTTATTCCATGTCTTGATTGTGGTTGATTGACTTTCCGTTCTCTTTGTTGAATTTTAAGGCTTTCTCTCTTCTCACCCTATCCGTTTGTCGATGTCAGCTGTGTGTCCCTTATCTGATAGGTGTTAGGGTTATTGTGCTGGTCTTTTGTTTTTCGGCGTCTTCTGTGTTTCACTATCCTCGTTGAGAGTGCTCTCCCATATAGACCCCAGCAGTCCTGTTCTCTCCCACTCTTCCAGCTCAGTTTATTTCGTTTTTATTATTATTTTTCAATTTTGTCCTTGGTATTTGTAAACAATCTCCTTGTACTTGTGTGTGCTTGTTACGCGTATGTTATGTTTTTAGTGTACTTTAACATTATTTCTGCGATAATGATACATGTGCTTGGTATATTTTGCTTTGATTCGTTTATTTTTTCAAACATGGCCACGAGAAAAAAGCGTTTACATTTTTCTACTACAAAAAATGTACTCCACCAAATCTGTTTTCAATTGAGGTCAGAGTATTTAAGGTCTTTTTTCGATATGCACACAATCAATCTGCATGCCTTTTTTCGAAATGAAAATAAAACTGTTTGAGCCAAATAAAAAAATAACCGCTTATAATTGCGTATTCAAAATACTTGTTCAGCCCGTGACATTTAATTGGTAGTTAAATGGACAAATGCTAAAAACAGTTGCCTACTTTTAGGCATCAACTAAAACATCTGAAATTCAATCTCATACAGAAACAAATAAAACTTTGTAATTTAATAATAAAAATAGCAAATACTGCTCATTTTCCTTTTTCGTAAAAATATCAAAAATGTTATTTTAGCTAATGGAAAAAGCATTGAATTTAGCAATTAGCTGTTAGTGGGTTGTAGTGTCAACTCAAATAGACTGTAGATAAAAACGCATGCGATGTAAATAAAACCGCCAGCCATGACAATCAATCATTCAGTCAGTTGCACAAACTTGGGCAATTTTCTCGTGCAGAGCCATCATTAGGCTTCCAGCGTTTCGGCCACAAACTCGGGGATTGTTTCACTCGCAAAACTAAGTTGGAAACTTTCTAGCAAAATAGCCCTCTTCCATGCTAGATGCGTGTGTGTGTGTGTGTGTGTTTGTGTGCCCAAAAGGTCCGTTTCAAGTTGCACCGCTAGAACAACTCGGCTGCTAAAGCAAAATGCCGAAGGCAGCAAGAACCGCAATGCCAGCAGCCGCTTTTAGATGCAGACACAATGCAGTTTCGTTTAAAAAAGAGAGAGCAAAAAGCTTTCGCTTAGTTTTTCTCTCAGTTGTTCGTTTCCATTTGTTTCACTATCTCAAGCAAAGGGCGCTGTGTGAGTGAGTGTGTGTGTGTGAGTACAGCACACATACATGGCCGCAACATCCGTTACAATTTTTTACGACTGCGTCTCCGGCTGATGCTGACGTTGATGTTGATGCTTTCGGCGGCAGCAGCCGCTACTCTCCCAACTGTATGTGTGTGTGTGTGAGGGTGCATGGGCATGCCGCATTTAAGGGATTGAGGAAATTTTTGTGGGTTCCTTTAGTAATGATATGGAATGTGTTGGAATTCTAAGAAGTTACTTCAGATTTCTTTATTTATTTAAATGAGCAGCCACTGAGAATGCCACCACTGTCTGTGGTGGGCAGCCAAGTCAAGTCCTGCCCGTGTCCCAGCCACGGACCCAGCCAGCATCTTCAATTGACTGACTGTGACTGACTAACTGACTGGCTGACTGACTGACTGAGTTGTTATCAGTTGCTGCTGCTCCCTGTGCGGCTGTACTATAGCAAATTTTTCACTTTTTCTGGCAAACAAATATTTTTTTTTTTGGGCTAAGTTTGTAAATATGTACATTAGGGTGGACGCCAATAAGGTGACCGCACTTAACAGATACCATTATAAATGATTTCTTTTAAGGTGTACTTAATTGAAAAAAGTACAAAAATCTTAATTTTAGTGTTAACCTCTGCGAAAAGCCTTGAAATATTACTTATACGACTCGTACACCAAATCGAAATTTCTCCACGCTATTATTTGGGACAAATAGACTTTTCATTTTGCAAAGCGCAATTTTTGTTGTGGAGGCTGGGATCAGCATGGTTTTTAAGTGGGGCTCAAAAAGGGATTTGTAAACTTTTTCAACCGGGGGTTTTTGAGGGCTAGTGAAAAAATTTTCAAAAGCTAGATAAGGAATCTGCAGAGGTTCCTGAAAGTTACTTTCCCTCTCAAGAAGAGCTGAGTCCGAGCTCATCAAGAGCAGCCTAATTTCGGTTTAAAAAGGGAAATGCGTAAATGCAGTAGGAGGGTTGGTTGGTACCATTACGAACTATTGTTTATTGTTTTCAATTTGATTCTAAAAAGATAAATTTTTTGAATGATTAAATGAAAAAAGTCAAAAATTATCACAAATACCATTAATTTCACACACAAAAAGGGAAGTAATTTTATACTCTTAAAAAGCGCTTATTGGGTTTGTGTAAGTGTATGTAACAACGAGAAGGAATCATCACTGATTAAATACAGTAGATAAGTTCTTGAGAAGACGATAGTGCCATGTCCGTTAGTCTGCATGCACGCAGCTTGGGACTGATCAGATGAACAATTTTTTATTTATAAACAGCTATTCAAATGGACTATGCGCAGCAACGGCCGCAACCGTGAAGCGCTGCTCTTCAGCTTATTTCGTATGACGCCTTACTTGAAAGGTGTCCTAATTGCCTTTTGGTGTAGGGCAAAAACTGGCTTACATCTAGAAGTGAACAGCACAGAATAATAGAAATTATGCAGTAATATACGACTTCCTTTAAATATGTATATAGAAAATATTATTTAGTATTAATTTTTATATTATTTATTTTGGTTAATTTTAGCGGGGTATTCTCTATGTGCAACAATTTTTTTTCTTTTTTTTTGCACTTTTTGATTGATATTTGAGAATTTCGCCCCAAAACAGTATTTTGAAATTCAAAATACTTTAGAAGATTTAGACTTTTTGGTCGAACAATGTCTTCGCTAAAACAAGAAATTTTTGAGTAAATAAATTTCGAGAACGATATCGATTGTTAATCGACTTTTAATCGATATATTATGCTGAGATTGACTAAACCGCTCTGAAGGCAGAATTACACGCAGAGCAAAGAGAGCTGCTGCTAAAAACAATTTTTTTAAAAGAGGAATGGTCCGCTGTATGCAGCTCGCATCGCCGACTTATATCTGCAAGTAAAGCAACTTTTTCGGACTGCCATGCCACTTTTCTCCAGTTCTACTAAACCGATTTTGATGAAATAATATGCAATCGACGCAGTATCGTTACCATTCAAGAACTCCATCTGTTGTTTTTGTTCCCCCAAAAAAGGAACTTCAAACTTTAAACTCGTTTATCCCGAAACCACGTTTTTGGAACTGGCGGCCAAGATTACACTGAACTGATTTTGATGATTAAAACTGAAATTGACGCAGAATTGTCACCATTCTGGTCTGAACCTCAATCATAATTTTAAAAAATTTTTTACTAATTTTTTTTACACTAAACTACAAAAAAATCGGACAAAAATCGATTTTTCATTTTATAATGGCCGCCATTTTGTCAAAAAAAAAAAAAAAATCAGAAAATTTTTTTCGAGGATCAGATCAGAATTACATCTATACTGATTATAACCCTGCTTTCACTTTTTAGTTTAGACATCCTAGAGACGTGAAATCATGGCCACCAGCACTAAAACTTTTTTTGTAAAAATTTGTTTGTTTACTTTAATCTGTTTGTAACATTATAAAATAAACAGAATTGGAAAAACTCTATGCGTTTTCAAATAAGATTTTTTTTAAAAAAGGTCAAAAAATAGCCTCGTGATGAAAAGACCCCCTTTAGAGAACATTAATTGGCATGACCTACGCCAACTACTTAAAAATTATAAATGTAAACAAGGGAAACAGTAAGTATGTAAAAAACTTTGAATACAATTCACAGAAAATAAAACTTGATAAAAAATTGTTTTCGTGTGCATATTAACTGCAAAACTCATTGTAAAAGAGGATATCACTATGGCCTGACAGTTGTTTTTTTAAATAAAGGTCCCCCGTAATGTTTATCAATCTTTGACAGCATATACCAGAAATGTTAGTTAAACAAAACTTTGAAAGTCTAACCAACGACTACTGACTACAAGAACGAAGTGTTAGGCCAAAAAGTTCACTTGAAGCCCCACGGTAGTTATGACTATTTCACTGAAACAAAGCGTCAGAAGAACTTTATTTATGCAGCGGCGATCACAAGGGTATGAAGAAATGTGCGGCATGAAAAACAATAAACGTTAAAGGCCCATACGGACATCCAAAGTGCGTAATTTAGCTAACTTCACCTCATGTTTCGTCGCCGTGGAACGTAAGACTGCTCTTACTGTAACCAGACTTAAGAAAAAATATCGCCAACAAATATGTTTTTGATATTCTCAATTTAATTGGCGGCGGGTCACACTGCTCGATCATTTGTATTTTGTTTTGATGCCAAGTTGATTTTTTGTAGAAGCCCGGCCACTTCTCCCCAAGCCTTGTTCACAAAATTAAAGCCAGAATGCTTGGGGTAGAAAAGATCAAAACTGATAACTCGCTCTATCACCGCCAAAATTAAAAACATTTTTTTGTCATGCAAAAACACTTTCAAACGATTCTTTCGCTTTTTTTTGATCGATGCAGGTAGAAGAAGAGTGGCTTAACATGGTGCATTCTCAATGCTGCTTCAGCAGGTCTTACATAGTATCCACAAATGTGCTCCTAAGTGCAACATTGTCTGTTAAGTGTAACTTTCAACTTCGCACCTCCGTACATGCACAAAGTTCAAGAGGCGAGGTTGTAACTTCTGCTTCTTCTTCCCTCAATTTTTGTATGAAACTTCTCGCTTCTTCTGATGTCCGTATGGGGCTTAACAATAAAATAAAAAACAATACACTCATCGACAATCAATAGTGCAATACACAGAACAATGACGACCACAAGAATAGACTCCCTGAAGAAGGCCAAAAAATTTGCCGAAACGCGTAGGAGGAAAACTCAGCCAAATAGTGTTTTGACTGGAGTGAGGAAAGACGGCCAAAATTAAGAACCCCAAACAAAGCAACAAGCGAAATACAATTAATTTATTCCTCGTTTGTTTGAAATTAAATTCATTACAAATATTTCCGTTAATTGGCATTTTCAAATTGTACGAAAAAAACGTTCTCTTAAAACCTAATAAAATACAGTTTAACCAAAGACCAATATAATCTCTAAGATGCCGAACGGCCATATATTGCTTTTGCACTATGCAGCTATTTATACCCGTTACTCGTAGAGTAAAAAGGGTATACTAAAGTCGTGCAAATGTATGTAACAGCATAAGAAATCATTTCCGACCATATAAAGTATATATATTCTTGATCAACAGCCGAGTCGATATAGTCATGTCCCTCTGTCCGTCTGTCTGTATGAACACCTAGATCTCAGAGATGGTAAGAGATAGAGGTTTGACATGTATGGGACAAATGCTTCTGTTATCTGCACGCAGATCAAGTTTGTTTCAAATTTTGGCCACGCCCCCTCCCGCCTCCGCAATTTGGAAAAAACGGTATATCTCCTACAGTTTTGAAGATAGACGAATCGTACGTCTCGTAGATAGTTAGTAATTAGCCAAATGAATCGATTTGTCGAAGAAATGATAAAGATCGGATGAACGGTTCTCAAGTTATGACCAAAAAAGTGAACCAAGCTACCCCCCCTCCCACCATAAACAAAATGTTGCATACTTATCGGATGGTCACCCTAAGGAACGCAGAAAAACTGTTAAAAATGTTTTTTCATGAGTAACGGGTATATCGAAGTCGGTTAGAGCCGACTTTAACTTACGCTCTCATTTTTTGGTGGCTACGAAAATCGCGCTCTCTCCGCTCAAACATAGATGAGAGCGTAAAAATCTAAATATAGAATTTACTTGCTTATGTGAGTAATGTTCGAAAATACATACGTGTGCACACATACAGTCGTCGGCATCGCTGTATGCGTATAAAACAGCGGCTGGCTCTAGAGTGCTCTCTCTCCGGCTTTTCAACAAAATTTCAAGAGAGCCTGGAGCAAGTTCAAAAGCCAGCACGAAAAAATAGTGTGAAAAAAATAACGCCATAACTCATCTTCATATTCTAATGTCGTTGGTTTAACGTCACACGTCAGAAGTCACACCTTCTGTTTACGGAATCACCAATCAGCAGGATTTAGTCGTATTGGACTAGAATGCCCTTGATTTCTTTCTTCTTGGAGGCCTCATCGACATATTTCTGGTAGAAGGCAACTAAAGCGTTGGAGATAGCATGACGGATGGCATAGATTTGGGCGACATGACCACCATCGTTGAGGCGCACGCTAATATGCACACCGGCAAACTTCTCTTTGCCGAACACCAAAATATCGGCTCCTGCAGTACTTAAGGCCTATTCTCACTAGACATAAATATAGGTTTCATCATAATATGTGGTATAAATAGAACAGTGACAAAACTAGTTATTTATAAGAATTTTTGCCCGAAATTTCAGCAAACTTCCTATGGTGGGCCTTCGCTGTGTGGGTTTGTCTGTCTGTCTGTGTGTGTGTGACTGTGCGTGTAATTGTTAGGGCAACCAGCAGAAGCAAACTCAGAAGTATCATCAGCAAAGGAGCTGAGCCAGCAAGTGCTACCCACAACCCGGCAACGTCATTGAAATTTATGCACGTTGTACTTTCGTGTAGTGATATTTGTATTGGGAATTAAAACTATGCCCTCGGGATTATATCCTAATTTCGGCGCTGTGCGTTTTCTGTTCTGCTCTGCGTTGCTTTCGCTGCCTCCTGCTTCTTGCTGTCTGCTGTCTGTCTTCTCATTGCCGTTTTTACTTTTCATTGCTTTTGTTTTCCGTGTAATTAAAATAAAGGCGTGGAGTAATTGCTGAGGTCAGTGAGTGCTTCGCACTCGCCGCTCTTTCATTTCCCACGTAATGCTAACTAAGCTCACAGAACTGCGCTGAAATTAACACTTTTTTGTGCCAGCTACCCTTCAATTTTTTGTTCTTAGTTTAATTTTTGGTTTTTTTTCTGCTGCGTTCCGTGAGACTATTCCTTGGAGCTTGCACACCAACGCTGTGAATTACCGAATAGCAGATAAAATTCTCAGTTTAACAATTTGTTAAAATGCTACCCATACGCCATGTGGCGCCTTTGCCCATAAAGTGTGCCAACATTTGTTGGTTCTCTGGTTTCAGCTAACTGGACTTTGGTCACGTTGGTGTTTGCTGATGGCTGTTGTCGTAGCTGCTGCTCCTGCAGCTCCTTGTGTTGGTGCGGCTGCGGTAAATTTCATTTCCAGGCCATTATTAGATTTGAGACGAACAATTTACAGTCGTAGATATCCTTGTTAATTGGATTCGCCATGAAACAGTTCGAGATTGAGAATAATATACAATATTTAGGTAATTTCCCAAAGGCAAATGTGTCCACATTAGGAGTTTAATTATGGGGATCCAAAAGTCAAGCACAGCGACTTGCAGTTTTGCTTCAATCGAACTCGGAAAGGTTAACTCATACAACGCGTTGAACAAGAGGAAATATATGTTAAGTAATTTAAATTTCAATCGAACACTTTGCAGTAAATTATGGAATTGACCTAGAGGTCAGCCAATAATTAAATAAAAACGAGAGCGTAAGTTTAAATCGGCTCTAACCGTCTTCGATATACCCGTAAGAGTCTACAATTAAAATATATCTTTACATTGCTTGATGATTCAATGTACAACACTGTGCAACACTAAAGAGATGATCGAGTAGAAACCAAAACATTGAGAAAGGTTATTATGCTAGTACAAAGACCTTTGCTGGGTTTGGTCTGGCTGACAGCCACCTACTCTGAACTTGAATAGTTCAAAGTGCAAGCAAAGACGCCATACAGGAATCCCAGACAGGATTTTCACAATATCCTTCCGAATTTGTTTTCTCGACGCGATCAACTTTTTCGATTTATAAAATGCTTCACAGTGCAATATTTTAAGTCTCTATTCATTTTGAGATAGTTTCGAAGACTAAATAGATTTTACTCCAAACCTTTTCCTATACTATTTAAATAAGTTGTATATTAATTAGACATTAGAAATATCTGATATTTATATCACTCACATACATACAATTGCAAAGCACTGTTCTGCTGTCAATTCGTTTTAGAATGCCCAAACGGTTACGGCAGTGCTGACTCGAAGAAGCAGCTGCTGGCTGACAGTCAAACAGCCCAAGACAGCTGATGATTAGGCAGAGATGCCCATTAGGGTTGTCAATATTTTATCGATATATTGATATATCGATATTTTGGTTCAACGATAAGGGTTATTCCGATTTGATATTTTTTGTACCGATTTAGGCGACTAGAAATGTTCATTTGGCGGTAAGGACGTTCCTTAAAAACTTTTCAATTTTATTAACTTAAGAATATAACGATATATCGATCAAATTTGAACCCTTTTTGGACGCTTTCTAACTGGTTCACAAAGTGATTGATCATTTTTTATGTCATTTAAAGATCCGTTTGATAGCTTGAACGATGCTACCAATTTATCAAGACTACGGAATATTAGCAGCGTGCAGACAAACAAGACTCTAGCAAATTTCAGCTGACAAAGCTTAATCGACTCAGCTCGTCACGATCAAGAAAATTAGTGGTCGGAGATGATTCCTTCAGAGTAAAGTTCAGGCAAAATTATAAATACTTTCAAGGTATAAGATGACACGAAAATGAGTCAAAACTGATAAGAAGAATGGTTTGTAAACGACTCTTCAAGAAGGGGTACCATTTTCTTCCGACTAAAGTATCATTTGTGATCAGAAAGCGAGAGCAATAATTACTATTTTAATCAGACAGAGCACATTAAAATGACTCGAAAGTGATCAAAAAGTTCATAAAACGTTGGCTGGGCTTTTGCCGGCTCGATGTCTCGAACGTTAAAACCAGGAACACAACACATTTGATTCTGAAACTAAACATAAATAGTTTCATTTATAGCAACAAAAATCCCAGTTTGAATGCAATTCTGAACTCAAACATATTGGTCTCTGTGTTAGCAGAGGGAAGGAAATCTCTTTTGCTAACATTGTAAGGTCATCTCCAGGCTAAGCTCTGTATTCGCGGTGCCGGCTTTTGTTGGTAAGTTGTTTTGGAATTCTCAACCGATTATGGCAGCGCTGCCATGAAGAGGCAGCTGCTGGCTGACAATAAGAGAGGCAAAGACCGCTGAGGATAGGGCAGAGATGCCCAGCCGCAGTACGGTCAACTAGTCTTTTTTTTTTTGCCATATAAAAATCCGTTTAGAAAGCTTAAGCGATTCTCTCAACACATACAGGACCATATTAATCCCAAAGGGTAATGAAAATAGAGTAATTCTGGATATTCTTGCCTCAAACAGAATGATTTCTATACTCTGTACCAAAGGTACATAGAGTATATAAAGTTTGTGCAAAAGTATGTAACAGAGAGAAGGAATCATTTCCGACCCTATAAAGTGTATATATTCTTGATCAGCATCAACAGTCGAGTCGATATAGCCATGTCCGTCTGTCCGTCTGTTTGTCTGTCCGTCCGTCCGTCCGAGAACACTCAGAATTGGAGAGGTTTGACATGTATGGGACAAATGTTGCTTATAGCTGCAGGCAGATCAGGTTTAATTTCAATTTTGGCCACGCCCCCTCCCGCCCCCGCAATTTTGAAAAAACGTCATATCTCCCACAGTTTTGTAGATAGATGGTTTGTACCTTCTAGAGATAGTTGGTAATTGTATTGTACAACAATATTATTGTAACAATTGTACAAAATGTATTGATTTGCTGAATAAATGATAAAGATCGGATGAGCGGTTCTCAAGTTATAAGCAAAAAAGTGAACCAAGCTCTCCCCGCCACCCCCCCTCCCACCCTTTCACAACCAACACCGCGCAATCTTAGAGAGAGAGAGAGAGAGAGCGAGAGAGAGAGAGAGGCTGAGATAGAGAGAGACACAGCAGCAGCACTGCATTCAGCTCCTACTTCAGGTACAGAGTATGTTATATGTTCTCACTTGTTTTAGTCCTAGCTCGCTTCCCAATATGATCATTTGATACAAGTTTGAAAGGATTATGCCAATTAACTGGATACTTCTGGAACTTCTTAACTGGATAAAGGCTTATTTGACAGACCGTTCCCAACGTGTCCGTTTCAATTCGGCGCTTTCTGAGTCCATCAGTGTACTCTCTGGAGTTCCTCAGGGAAGTCATCTTGGACCTTTACTGTTTAATCTTTTCATTAACGACATCCCTAATGTCTTGCTTCACTCACATTCCTTGATGTATGCCGATGACCTAAAACTCTGCTTGTCTTATAACGAACCGATGTCTCCTCTCCTTCTTCAGTTGGACTTAAACTCTCTGCATACATGGTGTTCGGTTAATTGCCTCCCACTAAACGCTGAATAGTGTAAATGTATGACTTTTCATCGCTTTGTCCCTAAACTAAGCTTCAATAATCATATTTCTGTCATCTCTAACAAAGCTATGGGAGTTCTTGGGTTTATCAAAAGATGGGCCAAGGAATTTAACGATCCGTATCTGACTAAACATTTATTCGTGTCACTGGTACGACCAATACTAGAATATGGGTCGTGTGTTTGGTCACCGCATTACCAAAAATATCAAGACCAGCTTGAATCAGTTCAAAAACCGTTTTTAATTTTTGCCCTCCGCGGCCTCAACTGGGATCCCACCAACCATCTTCCACCATACGAGCATAGATTACTCTTAATTGATCTTCCATCTCTTAAGAACCGTCGGACGTGCCATTGCGTGCTTTTTATTCACAAACTTTTATCAGGTGATATTGACTCTTGTGCTCTGTTATGCCAAATGAATCTTGCGGTTCCTTCGCGCCTAACAAGAAATTTCTCTCCGATCTACCTACAGCCTTGCCTAACAAATTTTGCTCACTATGAACCTTTCCGAAATTTGTGTATTAATTATAATTTGTATTACCATCTTTTCTCTGCTCACTCTTCTGTGTTAGATGTAAGAAACAATATACTGTCTCTTTTGAATTGTACCCAGTAATGTTGACAGAACTTTGTCAAACCTAAATTTAAGCTCATGCCGAGCTTTACTTTAAGATTTGAAGGATTGAATTTATCCCGACGATCTGTGAAATTTATTCAAATTCAGATGACATCTTATAGCCATGAACATTTTTCGTCTTTGATAATTGCGTGCACAAAATTAGAAGTAAAAATTTAGATTCTTAACCAACGCATTGAAAAGTGTTTCTTCTTTGCCATACCCTTGATTCTCTTGTACTATATTGTAGCTGTGTCAACTGATATTGTTGCTAACATCAAAATGTTGGCAAAGTTCAAATGGAGTATTTTTATAACTTTTCAATCCTTAATTCTTGGTAAATAAAAGCTCAATTCGGTGTGATCGAAAAAAATGTCGACTGATAGCAAACCTCTAATCAGCAGGCAGCATAACCAAAAAAAAAACTTTGCATCTCATTCTCTCTGATGGCTCTAATCAGTGCTTAATTATGCATGCTGGCACGACTAAAAGTCTGTCATTAATCAACATCATTTACTGCCATGCAAGGTTCTCAAATTCAAATTCAAGTTTTCCGCCCTCCCCCTTTGCCCGCCCGTGTGTCACAAAGGGTGGGGGTGGGGGTGGGGGGCCTTCTCACAAAGTGGCCTCCAACTAACCGCTTGCCATTGCCGTGGCACCCAGATGGCCACCACCACCACCATCAACAACATCAAGAACGAGAGGAGCAACTGCTAGCCAACTACCAACTAGCAACTGCCAACTAAGCCAAATTGTACGCTCAAGTGCCATAAAGCAATCAAAGTTGATATCAAAGTACCACACAGCTAACTTATGCTCTCATGTATTCAATTAGGACAGCTTTTCGAATGGCCCCGTCCTCATTCATTTAAAAGAATTAAGCACTTTTCTGCAGCGCAGCTGGGAAGAAATTACTGCAGCTTCTCCGGCTCTGGCTACTGGGGCTCCTTCAGGAACTTTCAACAACTTCCTATGCCCAAAAGTTTCACAAATTAGTTATGCAAATTATGTGAGTCGCCTTCACCTCAACCTTAGACAGGCGCCCTGCCCGAAATCCGCAGTTAAAACAATGGCACCCGCCACTACCCCTCCACCGCCACCTGCCCAGGCCCCCAGTCCTAGTCCTAGTCCTCTCCCGGCCCGATTAGGACGCATAACAAAGCAGAATTTGTGTAAGTTCGTATTTAACATGCTTTATGCATTCCTCAATTATAAATAGATTAAAGTCCAAAATAGACTAAGGTTAAATGTTAACTTTCCGGCCGAGGCGGACACCATTCACAAAGCAATTAACGCGCCCCGAAGGAAGTGGTGGCCCAAGCAGGGACAGAACCCAATTTAACTGACTGCCAACTTTCACAATCACTGCCCATCATCAATTTCAGATTTTGTTGTATGTTTTATGAAGCAGTCAAGCCAAGACACAGTCAAACAGACACTCGGACAGGCTGGCAGGCAGACAGACAAGGTCCTGTAGGCGGGGGCGCAGGGAAAAAAGTGAAAACAATGCCAAGCCACAAACGGTTGGAAATGGCCGCCCAGGGATGCGACCGAGCGACCGAGTGTGTGTGTTGGTTTTTGTGTGCCTTGGTAAGTGTTTACTTAAGCGTAAGCCGCCCCCCACCGACTCCTCCCCGCCGTGTGTCCACTGAACACTGAACTTGAACCACATAACACAACAAAGAAGAACAGATAAAGCAGCGACCAGGCCGCCCAGCAAAAAAGGGTTGCTCCTTCTCCCCCCACCCCCCACCCCCGTCTTAAAGGATTGCTCAAGTTTACGAAAACCAATATGTAAATGTGCGTGTTGTGATTAAGCACAAAAGCAGAGCCAGCCAGACAGATAGACAGCCATTGCTTAAACCTAAAACCCCAAACCAAAATCTAACCTCACAAAATGTAAACCAAAACAAACCAAAAATATGTAAGAAAGTTGGCCAAGAACGTCTGTTAACATACCCTGTAACATACAAACTGGCTCGAAATGAGTTTTTTTTCAAATTTAAGTCGAAATATAACCGTACTTAAAGATAATCTGTATGTTTAGATCTGATAACGAAATGCTCCAGAGCTATGTTGTATAAGCGAACTATAATTCGGACATTTTAATATTGAAATAAACAAGGAAAGCATAAGCAGGCTTTTAAGAAGGAACGAAACCATAACTGAAGAGTAAGCCCTACCGGCCTCATTTCAAAAAAAGCTGAACCGAACCGATGTTGCAATTAGTCTATTAATATTCCTATTGATCGAAGCATAGCCGAAACATCCAAACACGAAAACAGCAGAGAAAACCAAAAGAAACAGCCACCATTTATTTTCAAAAGGGAGTCCAGCTCGCCGACGATGCCCCTGGCATTAGGTGACTTTGGCAGCAATGAGCCTACTTGCCCTTTGATTTTGAAGCTTGATTCAAATTACGGACCATTTACCGCTGTTTTGTGCATTATTTCTGTTGCTCTGAACTAAATTTAAACATGGACTTCAGAAACAGGTTTGAATATGGCCGATCAACGGTTCTGGTGGTTGCACTTTTCCTGATGCACAACACATCCCGAACAATTGGGACATTCTTTGTCCAGACTTTCGCATGAGCGGAATATTCAATATCTGGCTCAAACCCGAATGCGAGAAGCAGAAACGAAGCAGATATAAATGCTCAATGTACTTGTAGGCGTAGTCGGTCAATTGCTCTGCTGCGTGTATTTACATCTGTCCGGCTCGATTTTCTCTACTCCAATTGTTGTTGTTGTTTTCGGACTTGTAATTTAGAAGAACGCAGTAATAATTCTGACATTCTGACACGCGTAACTTCATGTCTTTCATGTAATTGTTGATCTGTCCTTGTTGCCCCAACATTTTGCATATATATGTTGCTGCATTCAACGGCCCAAATAGTCACCCCTGCGTGTTGCTGGCACTGTTTACTGTAAGACACACAAATCGGCCAAATTCTTATACATATTTTATGTCAAAAAATTCATGCCAGAGATTTCATTCTTTTAAATCTGAAATATTAATAAATTAAACCTAAATGTGCGAAATCTCCCAGCGCATATTAAGCCGGTATAAATTCAATATTTTTATGGAAACAAATCGTGATTTTAATCAATTATTCTTAAAGAGCATAAATTAGGCATATTAAATCCATTAAGCGTTTTGATATCAGTCCTGGATTTTCAGCATTGCTGCAAGATCAAGTGTTCGGCTAGATAAAAAAATTTGAAACGGTCACTCAACTTTAAGCTTGAGCCAATTTAACATCTGTGAGTAAAAATCTAATTTAAGAGCAAAGGTATGTAGAATGTGAATACTAAAACAAAAAGTTTGTTGACCTTGTTAAATGTTATTTGTATCATGTCAAAGAAAAAAGTGTGGAGTATAAACTAACTTTCTCACAATTTCTGACAAAAAGTAAATATGTAGAGACTGACCTTAAAGTGTATTTCCCATCGTCTTATTAAATATTTGTGCGGATTTGCGTACAATCTCTTGCTCTTTGAGTTCAGCCACGCAACGCAGTTTAATGTATGGAATGAAAACAACCGAAATGCCTGTGCAATTTCAAGCTGGATTATTGAACAGCTTAAGGAGCATACAGTGAGCACAGCGAAGAGAAATGAAATTGATACAAAAATTAAAAACTTTCTGATTTATTTGCAAAAAAAAGGTTGCAAAAATAAGCGCTCGATAAGGCAAAAAAATCAAAATGTATATCGTCTAACATGGTCATCTGATCTAGCTTAGAAGTAAGAAACTTCTTGTGCATGCGGCAGCACTTTCTGCGGAAAAGTCGAATGAAAAAGATATGGCACTTGTGTTGAGAACTACCTCTAACTTCGGATGAGGCGATAGTATATTTTCTCGAAAATTCTTTGACCAAAAGTCCATGAAACAACATTCGGGAGTGAAATAAAAGTGAATCTTGTGTTTTGTTTCCGAGTTACAACAAAGTCGAAAAAGTAAAACAAAAGTGCAAATCCTATGTTAGCTGAAGTCTCTATCCAAAACCGTAAGCCTAAGAGATAGTTAACTGCAATTTAAGTCCCTCTTCTAGACTCCCGGAAACCTGCGAACCATCCACATACCTTTATTTAGAAGACCGTACTTTAGAGGCTGAAAACTTCTGGAACAGCCTTCGCATTGACACTTTTTAGTTTTGTATTTTTTGTAATGAAAAGTACAACCAATTACAAAAAAAAGCAGAATTAGCAAAAATTTATTGCCGATTCCTCTTTCCGTAAGTAACAAACAGATCTGCCGCCTAGACCACAAGAGGTCCTTACATGTAATGGGGAGCTCTCGCGGCAGTCAAGTTATTTCTAGTTGCGACGCCCCTCCCGCCCCTTTAAAAAACGTGATACCCTACAGTTCGAGATAGACGTTTGTTCTCTAGGATAGTTAGTAACAAACCAAATGTAACGAGTGCGAGTGTGTCGATCAGCTAAGCATGGAAAGTAAGCCTGTTGTTTTCCCGTCTCCGGAAGTCTAATGTGGGCTAACGACAACGGTCCTTGTACAACTCAGACAACAAGCGAAATATAATTAGATTTATTTGAAAAAATATAACCACTTTTTTAATATTTCTGAAATCGAAACCTTTTTCCAAAATAATTTCTCATAATGTGAGGCAGATATTGGGTATATTTGCCTGATACTTGATTGAGTTAAATTGTGTTGAGTCGGTTAGCCCATCGATAAACCATTGCAATTAATAACGAAAGTTAACCAAATTAGAACCGTCTGTTCAAAGCAAGGCTGCAAACCGGTCCGGAACCGAACCCCTTAGAACCGGTTCTGTTCGGGTTTTCTGGGACCGTCGATCCGAACCCCTAAAATTTTTGACTTCTCGAACCAGAAGTCGAACCGGACCACTTTTTGGAAAATTAGGTTCGGTTCACAATATTAAGCAGTTTTTCCAACGAAGCACACAGGAAATATGGAAAACATCTAGAGTTTTTAGTATAAACCATTGCGTTTTAAACTAAGCTTGGATGACTTTTTATTTGCAAAGAAGAGAAGTTTATGAAAACAATATAAAGCGATAAACAAATATCAAATATGTTGCAGATTCCTTTAAAAAATTGTTCAAGAGAACATACTATACATCGAGAAGTGTTTTTAATATTTTAGAAAAAATCGCTTTGCTGTTCCAACAACTCAGGTATTACTTGAACGATCCTTTTTAACACTTTAGTTTGTTCTTTCTGATCTAAGAGCTAGTATAGATGAACAGCTTATTTACTGTGTATACAACGCCGATCTACGGCAGCGACGCCATCACTCCGACAACATAAGACCTCATACTGCTCTCTTTTGCAACAACATGTGCTACATGAGCGCACTTTCGAGTGGCTTAACACACATACGCGACGCAAAATCAGCTGTTGGCTATATCCACCAAAGAAATGAAGAAAATTATATAATTTCTTTTATATGATTTGCCATTCCTACTCTATGGAAGCAGAAAATGTCATCAGAAATAATTTGTTGATTTGTATTAAAGAAGTATCAATAGAAACGGAAAAATTTTTAAGAAACTAAAATAATAAGAAATTATACAAGTGAAAAGGGGCTTATAGATATATAGAATACCAAATATTTTAAGAAATAAGTTTTCATAAATCAAAACTATTCTTTTATGTTCAATCGAACCGAGGTTCGAACCAAAACCTTCGGTTCAAGGGTCTTAGAAACCGGTCCGCGAACCGAACCTTAGACTTTTCAACAGGTTCGAACCCCCGGAACGAACTTTCTTCAACATTTTTGAGGTTTGCAGCCTTGGTTCAAAGTCGTATAGATTTGGAAAACTCTTGGACGTGGAAAATTCGGGATCAAAAGTTCGTGCGCAGATCACAATTTGTTCACTAAGAGCACTCATTTTCTTTCTCAAAATACTGTTTACAAGTTTATATCAGGGCTAGTCAAGAAGAGCGTGGTGTGAAAATAAATCGAAGCAGGCAAGCTCTGACCTACTTCATAGACCGCTGCTCATTTGGCTTAAATCTCTACCAGCATATGGTTCGTGTCGAGTTGTTCGGTTCCTGCGGGCCAGGCGTGGCCAATGCTGGAATATGTAAAAAGCTCCATTATCTTTCTTTTTATCGTTATCAATTTTGGTGGATCCATACACATTTTCGATTATTATTTTAATACTGACTTTAAATAGAAAATAAACTTAAACTGCCTGCATATAAATACAGGATTGGGAAAAAGTATGCTTATGACTTTACTGAGCGTTCATTGCAAAATGATATAGCTTAGGTATCCGACTTCTTGAAAGATATTCTGTTTGAGTGCAAGTCCGGAAAAATTAGAATTAGAATTTAAACTTTATACTTTCTCGACTGAATCCAAACTTGAAATACCTTTTGCTATCAATTCTACAGGGTATATACACAACCTACTCAAAAGGCAGGGCCAGGGCCAACTTTACACACCTCAAGTGTTTGTTTAGGTTAGCTAAAGTCGGTCGCTTGGCCGGCCATTTGACGCTTTGTTGTTTTTGGCCAGCGGCCACATAAATCTTGTCTTGCCAAACAAAGGGCGGAGGAGCGAGAACAAGATTGAGAGCTTCTCACAAAGACGCATTCCAAATCTGCAATGCCCGTAACTATTAGCGTAGAGGCCTCCAAAACCCAAGAAAGTGCGGGTAGAATTTTTAAGGGGTGCGCCCATAAATTGCACAAGCCAGGTGGCGGGCGGGGATAGATGGTGGAAGGGAGCCACCACCTTGATGTATCACACAAGCCGACACAAATGTATTTATGCTGCTGCTGCTGCTGCGACTCCTACTCACTCGAGCTTTGAGGCTTCTTATGGGCAGCACCCGTGCTCATGGTGTAATAAAAACTAAAATCCGCACAACAATATGTGCGAGGATAATGCCATTTCCGTTTTATGTGAAATCCTGTTGGTCCGTGTCAGTGTGTGTGTGTGTGTCTGCGGCTTCCTCAAGCCGTGAACGAGTTACGGCTGCGGCAGCTCTACACAGCGCCGAAAAAATAAGTGCGACCGCAACTTTTTGTCAGTTATGGCGCATTTCAAATGCGTACAACTTAGACGGATGGAAGGGATTTTATGGATTAGCCGAGTATGTTGGCCACACATGGAGTAAGCAAGGATAATAATAAAGTTTCAATGTTGTAAATCAATAGGGAAATCAATGTGGAAACATAAAAAATCAGTTTCTACTTGCGCTCACGCATATAAATCGGAACAAATTCAATTTTGCGGCAAATCATGGTGAATGAAATATGTAGAGAAAACACAATTGGAAAGCCTTATGGGAAAAAAAGGCCGCTAGAAACTTTGACTTAGGAAATATTGAAAATTTTACAATTATTTGCGTATTACAAGAACTATGAGAAACTTAGCAAAAACTTTGGTAGGTAACGCTCACCACTTACTTTAATTAAAGAACGCTTAACTCAAGATAATACAGAGAAGCTACTTAAGCTTTATTAAAACATTTCTTCATATGCTTACAAGGAAAAAAACAATTTAAATTTTTATACATTTCTTAGATCAAGAGTATTTCATGTCAGAAGTACAGAACAAATTAAACTCCCTAATACAAGTGTGAATTTTTGGTTCCATCTATAATCTCTATATATTTGATAGATGATAAAAAGATGGGATAAAAAGACTCCTCATAAAACCTTGTCTTGCTATTAGAGACCGATGCTGGGAATCAAGAATAAAATACTTATTTTTACGAAATAGTTTTCTGATTGATAATCGAATAATAAAATTGTGCGACCCAGTTGTTAGAAACTAAACCAAAATAAGTTTCATTAAAAACATTAAAAACTCCATGTTTGATTGCATTTGGGCAATTCAAACAATTGCCGACTGTATTAGATGATACGAAGAGAGGATTTTCCCCACTAAGAACAGAAGGACCGATACGGGGTACGCACACACACACACACAAAGATTCCGTCAGATTTTGCTGCAAGCCAGCCTTTGGGATTCTCAAGCGGTCATAGCAGTTCTGGCATCAGGTACTTTTTGCCAGCTCATAAAATATGGGCAAAGATTGCTGATAATTGAATTGAGGAAATTCATGAAATAGCATAGCCTGGTAAAAAGTTCTTTTATTCAACCTTGCATTACAGTAAATTATTTTGGTTACGGGTAACAATTTTCACGACTTTCATGACTTCTTTAAAAAAATATAAAAAATCTGAAACGAAGATTTTATAACATTGCAAATGATGGTTTGAAATAATTAAGCTCAAGAACGCTAGCATTAAAATCAACAAATTCTTAATACTATTTAAAAATTTAAAAATGTATAAAATACCCGAGACCTGTCCGAAAATCCAAACCTGAGAAATCCCCTTAGAAACCTTTTTGTAAATTATTTTACGATTTTGGCGATTTTTAAAATCGTTTATACACTTAACAAAAAAAAAAAAAACCAAGGAGTGTCGAAATCTAGTTTAGATTTTTTTTTAAATTAAAATCAAAATTGTTGAATTTTGAGAACGTTCGTTTTGGCAAAGGATGACCCACATGTATTAAATACATTTCATAATAATGTTTAATACACAACTGCAAAGGGTATTAACACTTTGCCCAGAAGTTGGTAGTGCATAGAAATATTAATTTCGGACCCTAAAAACTATATAGGGTTGTCACAGAAATTTCTAGAGATTTTAGTGTCGGTTAGTATGCAAGTCGCTCGAAAAATCCGTCGGTGTCCCAAAACTCCAAGTGATTTTGTTTTCTTATTTAAAAATCGAGTTGAAAGGCTTGTGTCCATGCTAATGGATCATCTTCATCAAATCTATTTACCGGGTTGCCCTCTCTTGCAAAAAATGTTTTCCCATGTTCTACACAGAAAAAAATAATGATATGATATGGGGCTCAATGTTATATTTTTTCATATCATTAAAAAGCTGATATGACAAATTTGAAATTGACCTGTTCGAAAATATCAGATTGAACTTTTCGATCATATCAAAATGATATTTTTAAGATCAAATTGATATTTAATTATTTCATTATTACAGAACGTAAAAAAATCAATTACAAATGGCAGGTCGTGTATCCAACACTACTCCAGGCGTTCATTTTTAGCTAAGAACTATTTAATATTGTTTTATAGAAACAGAAAAAAACGGATTTATAATTCCTTGGCTCCGCCTGGACAGGGGATCGAACTCGGGACCACTTGCACGTCACAAATTGGCATGGCGTTTTACCGCACTGCGCTATCGGGCATGTGTGTGTGCTTATGGCTAAAAGCCTACTTATACATTTCATTCGTTGCTTGAAGTTTCGATTTGCAAGACTATCTGTCTCTTTCCTCCATTGTAAGAGTTTCGAAAATTAAAAAATATCTTTCTAATCTTTTCTAATATCATTTGACAGTTGATATTATTAACTGTTAAAATTAAACGTTATAGTTTAGAAATGATATGAATATAATGATATTTCACAAAATATTAAATTAACCAGCCCATATCAAATTGATATTGATCTTATTTTTTTTCTGTGTAGTTTTGAGTTAATTTTATATTTGAATGAAATTTGTTGATTATGTTATATGTTTTATGATGCATTTTTAAATTCAAATTTAAGTCAGATGCTCCAAAAATTAAACGCAAAATTTAAAAACTTTTTTGCGTCAATCATAAAATGTGACTTGGCAACCCTAAGAGCTTGTTGTTATAGAGAGGGCGCTAGCTGCCATTGAGTAGCGAGTAGGTTTGTCAACATTCCGTTAGTTTTGCAAACAACTATTGAAACGCAAATTTTAATATTAAAATAAATAAAATATTGAGTTCATTTGATGCAACCTATCCAAAACTAATTTTTCTTATCAAAATTGTTTGGGGTGGTGAATTTCACTGAATCTTCCCAAACAAAACAAGAGAGAGAGATTTCTGTGACATCGAGAACTGGTGTTGGGGTGGAATTTGGTTATAAGAATTTTTGTGACACCGCGGTATATAGTCTACATCAGGGCGACGAGCTGGTAAGATTGGCCTTTGGCCGTCCGTCGGTCTGCTTCTAAGACAACAAGTCTTTTATTTTTAAAGCAATCAAGCTGAAATTTTGAACAGATTGATTATTTACTGCACGCTAGCAATATGTCGGAACCGACCAGATCGGATAAGTATATCTTATAACAGCCATAAGAACTATCAACTAAGAAAAGGGAAAGAGTGACCAGATTCTAAGATGTATGCATGTAATATGGTCTGTGTCCATTGGTCACATTGCCTTCACATATATTGACGTGTTGAAGCATTTCCGAAAACAGATTCGTGTTCAGCACACGAAAATGATCAAGATTCACCATCAAATATGCGATATCGGAAGTGTTCCAGAAATCTCTTGGGATTTTGATACAAACGATTTAATTTGGTACTAAACTAGAAGGGCTTTATATGTGGAATGATAATAGTGAGTGAGGGTTTCAAATCGATCAACTTTTATCATATTATTTTGTAGCCGGGCTTATTTGTGACACTTCACATATAAATACATGCATTTTTAAATTGAAATGCAAGCGTTTATACCAAAATCTCTAGAGAATTCTGGAGCACACCCGAACACCTAGCTTTCTAGTGCATTATCAAAAGACCCATTTAACAGATTGCTGATGAGTTTTTGCCCTTTGTTAATGCACTTTCGCCGAAGTTTTGCCTCCTTTTTCAGTGATCAAGCTATTTAGCCAAGTGCTGCCAAGTTAGCTTTCATTAGAGCGCTTTTTTCGAACCAATTTCCAACCTGACAGAATAAGGTCAAGCTATCATTAAATACACCTTTGTTCAGCTCTTCAGTTGTAGTTTACTTAAAAACCCAATTCCATTTACAAAGTTGAATTCTTAAATACAAAAGATAAAACGAATATTTCTTAAGATTATAACCGGTAACTTCGCATAAACCTGTGGTTAGCCACAGCTCTGAAAGCTGGTCATAACTAGGCAAATGTGTTTTGCTCAGTGTGCAAAAACAAAGAGCTAAAAAGCGCAATCCGAGCAGGAAGACAGCAAAAACGGGAAAAAAGAAATGGGGAGGGAAAAACGGAATACCGAAGAGTAAGAAAAACCATAACTAAATCCATGGCCAGAGCATGGCCAAATCCGAAGCAAAGTCTGCGATGCAAATAGTAGAGATTATGGGTCCTGCGGATGAATAAGAACGAGAAGAAGGCAGCTGGAACAGGAGCCAGACCCAAGAAGAAGGTGTTATGTGTGCGAGTGTGTGTGCGGCACAATAAATCTTGCCGGGGTGCCGAATGGCCCGCTGTTGAAAACCAAAACCAAATAAAACTGACATTATGCGAAAAGCGAAAGCCATAACTAAAAGTTGGATAACGTGTCATGATGGAGCAGCCCTAAAGTTGATACTCGAGCGGGGGGAGCAGAGAAATGGCAAAGTGAAGATAGCGAGAGAGGCGGACGACTGAAACGGAAATCGACTTGGAAAAGGCATTTGGGCCTCCACCTACCTGGAGTTGCAGTAAGTTATGCAAACATCAAGTGCTCCAGCTCCTTACGCCTGCTGCGTCCTTGTTGCCTGTCAATCGAATGCGTTGTTGGCGCGAGTGCTAATGACATTTGCTTTGATTGCGACCAGCATCTAAACCAGCCACCACATCATACAATTCTGGCATAACGCAGTTGTTGTTGTTGTTGCTGTGCACGAAGGCTGTCTATTTATTTAATTTGCATGCAATTTTCAATTTTTATGCGAAATACTTTGCATTGACAGCAAACGATGCGCACATTTCGCATCGGCACAATGCACAATAGAAATTGAATTGCAAAAATTTGTTGGAGGATTCGAGGAGCACGAGGGGCGCCTCACGCCAAAGGAATCGCACAATTTGGCGGCGAAAATGTCAAGTGTTCAGTATGCTGCGACGACGACTGTCACTACAATTACAACAACAATGGAGGCACACACACACACACACACAGTGTTTTACAGTCACGAACCAAGATGGTGACTGAGTCAGACGCAACTTGGGGTTGCCTTTTGCCACAAATGTGCAAAATAATGCACAAAATGTCTGGCCAAAACACACGCGCGCGTATCCGTTTTACGCGTAACCGGCACACATTCACGGGAATCCCAACTAGAAATACCTTAAGACCCGCCTGAGCCGACAATGCCACCGATTGCATCGACGAACGTTCCGAAACTGAATTCGCAATCACAAAGGATGCTGCGTTCCGCACAGCACAGGCTGATGCTGCCGACACGAAGGACGAGCCGAGAGACTGAGAGCTTGAAAGCACCGAAAGGATGCTGGGAGTGGGCCAGAAAGAGAGCGAGCAACAAAGTTGGCATTGGCGACGATGGCAGCGACTAACGTGTGACTTCGTTAAATTTCTGCGGCGACAGCACACAAAACGGATTCGGAAGCGGAAGTACCAAGTAAGCGAGCGACCGGGCGCGGGCGCGGGCGAGGGGTGGCGGGCAGGTGGAGTGCCCTGCTGGAGTGGTATGCAAGTAGGCGAAGTAGCGCGAAGTGGCTTGGCTGGGGACCTTGGGCTAGAGTTTGAGTTTTAGCCCGCCCTCCATCAATATTCACATTCGCACTTGTGCGAGCATTTTCTGATTTGCTGCAATCGCCTGGGCCACAAACTTGGCTACAACGGATGTTTGCTAAATCTTTAGCGCCGGATATCCCAGCCGTCTTCGCTGGCCCAAAAAGCTGTACACGGATACACAGATATGGTACCTGCATTTCCGTGTATTGATAACTAATAGAGGCATAGCATTTATGTTGGTTACATCCAGCTTTAGTTTCCACTTCTCCCTCTCCCCTCTCTCCACTTTCACAATTCCATTCGTCCTTTGTATTTGTAATTAGAAACATTTTTGCCAGACTCCTTCTGCAAGCTTCTACAACACGACATGTTTACAGATGAGAAGTAGAAATGTTGTAAGTGTCAATTGCTTCGGCTTTTTTTCTCTCTTTTCAATCTCAGTGTATGGCTTAGGGCTCGAAACAGAAATGAAGAGATACCAAAGCAAACTGTTTTCCTCGACTATTAGTTAATGAGTGATTTGCCCATTGGGCTTATGGCTACTCCAAATGAGGCATACTGGCTAAACTAGGTTATTGTATCATTTCTTTTTCAACTGAAATACAAATTTAAAGTACATGGGGTTGTGTTTGAACTAGAAAGACGAAGTGATCTCGTTGTGAGCTTGATTTCGGATGACTTTATTTTCGGTATACTACAAGAGTTCTTATTCATTTGTGTGTATGTGTTAATGGAGTGTCATAAACATGTCTGTTGTAAGAAGTATTGTAAAAGGGCAGATGCAACAGAGATGGACATTAACAAATATACAACACATAGTTTTGAATTAAGGGCCTTTTTTGGTCTAGAAAATTTTTTTCAACTTCTTTAATTTTTTAGCTTAGATATATAAAAATGTTATCCCAAAAGGATTTTTCAAAATTCGAAATAATTTAGAATATATATATAACCGATTTTGATCATGTAGGTCATGATCATGTATCGTCCTTACCTCAATCTTTGAGAAAAATAGTTTTTCAAATGTTTTCTTTACACTGGACTGCAAAAAAAATGTTCAAAAATAGATTTTTCGTTTTAAGAAGGCCGTCACTTTTTCAAATTTAATTTTATTATCACAATTCTGCTACGGACAATAAAGGCATTCATACTTATTTACTTCCCATCTTCCGTTTTGCTTTCTGATAATTGTAACTCCCAGAAAAGTGGATACCATCGACACATATTTTTTTAGAAGAGCCTACTTTGGATCCCGAGAACTTTTTGAACAGCCATCGCATTCACAAATTTTTAATTTTTTATAATGAATTAAACAACCAAATACAAAAAACAGAATAACAAAGACTCTGTCCAATTTCTCTCTAGGAATTTTTAGAAAACATGTAAAATTAAGCCCTCTAGACCAAAAAAGGTCCTTAAACTAAGAACTGCTCACACACAGAAAAAATTTAGAAATCAAGTACAATCGATCACAGATACCTAATAATTTCAATATTTCATTAAACAAGCTATCTTCGCATTTATTCTTATTTTCACCTATTTTAGGACGGAATTCTTAATATAAAGATGAAACTCCGATAAGACCTGCACATAAGGATATAATAATAATGTTCAGAAAGCCTTACTTGAAAGACAATGAGGAAAAACAACGAACTTTACAATGAATTCTAGGACACAAAACCGAAACTGATTAACCATGTTTTAAATAAAAGTTCAGTTCAAAGCAGATACACTTTAAAGCACTTTAAAATTTGTAACCAAAACCGTAACCGTAAGCGAAAAAAATTTCTTATAACCTACAACCTTTACCGTTATGTTTATAACTGGTTATCAATACCCAAACGGAAACAAATCTTTAAGTAAAAATATTGATCTCTTTTCTATTAACACTCGTATTTATTAAACAAAATTGTCTGATTATTTATCATTCGCCGCATTGTTGCTAATGGAAAGAAACAATGCAGCTAACCAAAATCTTTACCTACCTTATCTTTTCTTATATTTGTTATTACCCTGCCAATTTATTCAAATGAAAACGTCAGCATAATCAAAGATTTTCAAGTTCATAGTAGAATCACGATAAAATCCAAACCAACTAGATTATCAATTCTCATATATCAATACATGATATCAATGTGAGGGCAGCCTAAAGCATGCCATCCACCCACGTTTTTGTTCGACAATTGTGTTCAGTTTGACGAAATGTTTATCTTTAGTAGAGGTGTTAGTGACAGTATTTTTTGTGTTCAACGTTTTGTTCGCAAAGAATAGAGACATGAAACATGTTCGTCAAGGGATGGAAACATTTCGACGAACATCATTTGTAGAGTGATCACGTGCCGAACTGAGCAATGATTTGTTGCTGGAATTTATTGAATGCCCTCAATTTGATCAAATAATGCTGGCCATCTAGGCCATGATTCTCTTAGTTTTCGCTGCCATATTGTATACTCGTTAAGATTTTTTCGTTTTTCCTATATTCCTATGTTTTAAATGTGAATAGTTAGGTTATTATGTCTAGTGTATCATGTACATGATCTCAGTGTGATGGCAACCTTACTTTCTCCGACTTAATGGGAATAATGATGTCTGTAGCTTAGTACTCAGACAAACTAAATCGCTTTAGCTGGGTGTCAACTCCATATAAAAACAAGTGAGAAAGTCGGTCAAGCCCGACTATAACATACTCTGCACCTATCTACTGCACCTATCTACACTCAAAAAAATTTATTGCCTAAAAAGGCCAAAAATTGCCTAAATATTTAGGAAAAATTACCTAAAAAGGCGCCAAGGCTATAGGGGTCCTAATTTTTAGGACATACCTACCCTAAATACTATGTACTCTATGCCCTAAAATTAAGGCAGAAATTGGCAAAATTATGATTTATATGCTAGGACTAAGGTAAGAATTTCCTAAAATTTAGGCATTTTGAATCCTATATATGTAGTCCTATGTATAAATTATCCAAAGCTCTAAACTTTTAGGCTTTAAAAGTGATGATTTTCCCCCGATCCCCTGTTATGTAATAACACATTCTTTACAAAAGTTATATTGTTAATTATTTTTATAATTATATTTAAGCATCGATATTAAATAAGATAAAAGAGCTATTATTTTTAGCACGATATACAATATATAGGTAAGTAAAATGATATATTTCAGAGTGTATACAATAGAAAAATGTGGCCAATGCTACATATAATCAGTTCTCATATCCTATTCCTGATAGACGAAAAATAAATTATGAGCAAAGAAGTTCGCAGCCAGAAGGCAGAAGGACGCATCCCCGACCCAACAATAAATAAATATTCTTGATCAGCATCAACAGACTAGTTTATATAGCCGTAAGCGTATAAACGAACAAATCTTAGAGATGGTAAGAGACAGAGGTCCGACCTGTAGGAGAAATTTACATCTGAGACTTGCAGGCAGATCAAGTTAACTTTCAGTTTTTTCCACGCCACACCTCCAATTCTTTTGTAATCAGCATTATTTATCAATCTGCGTAAGAATGGAAAAGATCGGATTAACGGTAGTCAAGTGTAGAGCAAAGTAAAGTTCGCAGCAGCACTGCAGCAGCTAAATACATACATCTGAGCAGACACTTTCGCAGGTATAAGGGTTTTTACAGTCGGGCTTGCTAGACTTTTTCACATATTTATTTTTTTACAAAAAATTTATTTATTTTATTTTAAGTAAAGTCCAGACGTTTCCGAATTTATTTAGCAATAATACACAAAGGCACTTCGATTGAAATACTTTCGTATTTAGTGATAAAGTTAGAGGTGTGCCAGCAATAGATGGTAACAAATTATCAATTGCTTTAAAGCTTTAATCTTTAATATATACGCATAACTCTCCCAACACATATCAATACCTAAAAAATTAAATTTTAATTACCTCAATCTTAAGACATAACATTCTTTAAACTTTAGTATTCTATGCCTCAGTTGGAGGACTACAAATGTCTAAAATTTGGATTAGTTTCTTTTCTTAATTTTAGCAAATATAATACCTAAAATATTAATATTAATTACAGCAATTTTAGGACATAAGATGCTTAAAATTTAGGTAATTTATTCCTGCATTTTAGGGCATAAAACGCCTAAGTTTTAGATAATTCATACCTAAATTCAAGTACATATCATACCTTTAAGTTTAGGAAACTAATTCCTCAATCTTAGAACATGACATTCCTTAAAACTAAGACAATTTTTACCTAAATTTTAAGGCATAGTTTCCCTAAAATCGGAATACCTAAACCTTAGGGCCCCAATAGCCTTGGCGCCTTTTTAGGTAATTTTTCCTTAATATTTAGGCAATTTTAGGCCTTTTTAGGCAATCAATTTCTAAAAATTTATATTTGGTGTACGAAGTTAACACTTGGACACGGGGTTAATTATATGACAAAGAGTGGACTGAGAATGGGTTTCTTTGGCTAAGAAACTCGCGCTTACTAGTTTTTTTGTGACATCTGCGGAATAAAACTTTTTATCTTGTTTTAATGATTGAGCGGTTTTGAATAGGTATTGAAGTGGAAAAACACGTCTAACTGTGGTAGAACGATTCGGCAGACTTAGCCTTCTAACTATTTTTAATATGGTTACCGCTAGCGTGTTGAAATCGGTCCTAGGAGGTTAATTTTCAACATTTGTCCTTAATGGAGTAAAGAATTATTGGGTCTTATATTTTCAATTATACCAGGTTTTCATATCACAAGCATGTCGGTTCAAAAAACATGAATAGTTTTCCAAATTGCTATGTGCGGAAATGCAACGGTCATAAAATACCGCTTTCAATTCGATGGTTGCAACCAAATCAAGTCATGAGATAATAAAAAGTTGATAAATTATATGCATATCATGTCCATAGCATAAAATTTTAGGAAATTGGTCCTAGATTTTAGGCTTACCATAACCTAAAAATGTTTGCCTAAATTTTGACATTTTAGTCCAGATTTGACCTGTTTAGGTAAAAAATTACCTAAATAGTTCAATTATAGTCCAATTTTGTATTTAAGGCTTACTGATTCCTAAAATCTAGGAAGAAAATTTTTCTGAGTGTACTCTCTATCTCTATCTAAGAGGCTGCTCTCTCTCTCTCGCTCTCTCTCTCTCTCGCTCTCTCTCTCTCTCACTCTCTCTAAGATTGTGCGGTGTCGGTTGTGAAATGGTGGGAGGGGGGGTGGCGGGGGGAGCTTGGTTCATTTTTTGCTTATAACTTGAGAACCGCTCATCCGATCTTTACCGTTTCTTCAGCAAATCGATACATTTTGACAATTTCTAACTATCTCTAGAAGGTACAAAACTGTGGAAGATATGACGTTTTTTCAAAATTGCGGGGGCGGGAGGGGGCGTGGCCAAAATTGAAAATAAACTTGATCTACCTGCAGCTATAAGAAACATTTGTCCCATACATGTCAAACCTCTATCTCTTACCATCTCTGAGATCTGTTTGTTCATACAGACGGACGGACGGACGGACGGACGGACAGACGGACAGACGGACATGGCTATATCGACTCGGCTGTTGATGCTGATCAAGAATATATATACTTTATATGGTCGGAGATGATTCCTTCTGCCTGTTACATACATTTGCACGACTTTAGTATACCCTTTTTACTCTACGAGTAACGGGTACAAAAAGGGTGTCGGAAAGCTTTCGTAAAATTCCGACAGGCCTCTTACGCTCGGTGGAACTCAGACAAAGATCGTAGTGCCGCTAACTTGACAAACACAAACAGGTGATGCAATTCCGATGGGGTGCTAGAAAAAAAAAGCGCTTGTAATTTTTCCGACACCTACCCGTCGGAATGTCAGCAGCAAAAGTTCGACGAAAATCATTGATTGCGCATATTTTAAAACCAACGGTAAGATTTTGCACTGCCCTTGACTTCTACATTCCATATATCATCCGAAAATATCTAAATATTAGCAAAAACTATTAACTAAATTTAAATGCAAATTAAGTCAGCGCAGTGTGACCGTTTCACATTGGGTGGTATTTTGATGAGGTGGTATTTTGGCGTTTTACAGTCACACTGCACCGTCCGCTGGTTAACCATCGGAAAAAGTTGTGAATTTAGCTAGCGGACGATTTAGTTTGTCTGAGTACTAAGCTTATGTGAAAGAGAAAAATGATTTTGGCACGCCGTCATCTAGACAGCTTATCAGCTTGGCGCCCATAATTTGACAAGTTACCCTGTGATCCTGACAGTGGATGAAAGAGAGAGGAATAAACCGTTTTCTTTCGCGTTTCGAATCTTGACAAAATTACCCTAACATTTTTAAGAGCGCGATGCCTCGATCACTGTACCGCCCCCGAAATTTGAAAAAAAAAAAACGTTATATCTCCTACAGTTTTGAAGATAAACGATTCGTACCTACTGGAAATAGTTAGAAATTAGCTAAATGTATCGATTTACCGAAGAAATGATACAGATCGGATGAGCGGTTCTCAAGTTATGAGCAAATAAGTAAACAACCCTCCCTCAGCCACTAGAGAGAGAGAGAGCGAGAAAGAATTAGAGATGAGCGCAGCACCAGAATTGCATTCAGCTTCTACTTCAGGTACAGAGTATGTTATAGTCGGTCTTGACCGACTTTCTCACTTGTTTAATTTCGGTTTTAATCTCTGGTTCAAAGATCACATCCAATGATCTTTTTTAGGAAAATCGATCTACCCAAACTCGATGTACCCATTACTCCGTTACTTCAGAAAATAGTTTTTCCAAACAAAACATTTATACTCATAGATGCATTAGAGATTACTGTGACAACACTAGTATACCATGGATGACCAATACTGGGAGTTCAAGGATCAACTATCAAAATTTACAGCTGTTCCCAACGAAGCTGTATATGCCAAGACTTGAAACATCTGAAATTTTGCAGATTTTTCGGTCAGGGGATTATCGATTTGGTGAATGTTCACTTTAAGAAAAATCACCTAGAGAATTTGTAAATTATTTTTCCGCAAAGAATCGCGAATAATAAGGAATTTACGTTCAGAAATTAACTTGATTTAGATTGATATCACTTTTAAATGGAAATGAAGTGAGGGGCAATGCTCCTGGATATGCTCTACCTGCTTCACCCATACAAATTTTCCGTTAGATCAAAGACATCGCTTGTACAACAAACTTCAACGACCCCTTCCACCAAGTCCACCTAACTCGTTTGATTTAAGTTGCCCTGCTTTAAGAGAAGGAACTTTAATTAAAACAGTTTATGCTCTAACCAGATTTCCAATAAAGGAAATGAAATCTCTTCAAGTTCTGGAACACCTACGGTTTTTTCGAGTGTTTTGTACACCAACCGGGACCAAAATCTTTTAACATTTTCAGAACATGGCTTTATTAACTCAGCTAGTTATGCTGATCAAAAACAAATGTCATTTAAGTGATGGAAGATGCTTTCTTCTATTCGCAAGGGTATAAGAAATTCTGAAATTTTCCTAAGTGTAGCGATAAAGATTCAAGCGGCGTTTTTAATTAGCTCTCGCTTAACTAACAAGTCACATGCAGCTTCCGATCAAGATTGAGCCTTTTCTAACCGACTCATGAATCCAACGGCCGATTTCTGTTTCTGGCAGTCTGCATTTTGCATTAATCTATTTTGAGCGGCAAAGCCAAGAAGAAAATATCCGGTTTTCAACCGCACATTGCAGCATTTTAGCCATTGTACACTATCCGGTGTCCAACCAAGTGGTCCGCCCACACACCCACACACACAGTCGGACAACCAAACAGGACATTGAATTTGTTTTGGCTTTCTGATTTTTCGATTTCAAATTGTACGTTTCAATGGCCAGAGACCAATAGCAACTGGTGAGAGGTAACCTAAGCACGCCGGGTCTCCTCGTACCCCTCGCAGTATAAGTTGAAGTGAAATCGAGTGCTGGTGCTGGCACGTTTATCTCAGTTGCATCTGCAAACCACTCGAGCGAACAAAAACTAAAAAAAAATATCCAATTGACCGGCACCTATTGATGGGGATAAACGAGTTCTCCAAATTAGATTGATTTGCTCAATAAATTAATTAAACGAAAGTGCTTGGAATTTATTTGGTAATCAGAAAAGCTTCAGTGTTATGTCTTCATCTCATACATTTCCATGGAAAATATTTCCAGAAGATGAGCACTGCAACAGTTGCTGTCTTAGTTTTAGTTGAGATTTAATTAAGTGTAATTTTATTAGTCCATAACCATTGAGACAATTTCCTAATGAAGTTTTTGAGTCAACAAGGCAGCTGCTTTCATTCAATTGCAGTTCACATTGTCAAGTTCACAACTTCCTTGCTTATAAATGTTTACACACTGGCGAAAAATAGGTTTAAGTTAGTAGATTAAAGAAGGTTCTTTATAACTCCCACGCAGAGTGGCCTTTTTAATTGGATTTAATTGGGATCAATTATTCTGCTTAACAGGCCTAATATCACCTGCTGAAAGACTTGCGGAAACCCTAAGATATTAAGCTTTCGGGTCAGATGCCGGATGGTACGCGAAAGCGCAGCTAATGAGCCCTCCTAGAAGATTTACCCTCATAATTTTCTGCTACTTAAAGATCAAAGCTTGATGCGAAAATGTAAATCAAAATAATAATGGCAAGAGAAAGTGTACAAAAACCGCTTCATAGAATGCATTAATTGTTGGTGTTCAAATCAAGCTAAATACGAACATAAGGAAATAAGAACACAAAAAAATCTTTACATATGGACCATGATGCTGTGGATGAAGTGATGGACGAGCTAATACACTCAAAGAAAAATACAGAATTTTACGCTTGAATTAAGAGCATTAGTTTTCAAAAGTACAGGAAGAGCAATAATTCTTGGTTCAAGCTAAGTTCTTGAGCCAAGAGTGAATTTATGGTCCCGACATTTTTGATTGAAGAGTTTCAGTACTTGATTCAAGTACGAATAATTCTCAATATTAAAGACTTAAATAACTAATTGAAGGGGGTGGGAGGTTGGGTGTAAGAGAAACGTCCGAGACCCCTGGACCCGATCCGACCGACCACTATTTTCTACGCTGTGATTGAATTTGAGTTAGGTTACTGAGACTTGAACTCGGTACCTCGAAGATTGAAACTTACACAGTTGGACGGGCAATTTAGCTCACTCGTCTATTCACCATAAGCTAAAAGTTCCTGCGAAATCATGTTTATGAACCAACGCTGCTGGTATTTTGCGGGCCGAGCGGAAGTCTTGTTATTATACAGTTTTGTAATCGATTACTTATGCACAATCTTAAATACATTAACGGCGGTCCACTGTCATCCGACAACGACAAACTGCGCATGCGCTTTCTCTCTCTCTCTCTCTCTCTCTCTCTGACAGAGCGCGTCATACGTTATTCTCTCAAAGTTTGCGTTCCCTTACTTCCTCACTTTCCTATAAAACCACATTGAGAACGAATTTAGCTCGATTCTAAGAGCGAAATTCTTGAAAATTCAGGAACGAATAAGTTTTTTTTTCAAGAGCGTTCGTACTCAAATTAGTCGTTTTAGTTTTTTATTGGTGTAGAGGATCTTACTGCAATTGCAAGCTTTCGGCGTGGAGCCATTTTCGGTGTGCGCAAATCAGTCAATTGGCGAACAAATGTGATACCATTTTTAAATGATGCTCAGATCGCTGGGAATCAATGCGGACGGACCCATGCTTTGTGTCGACTGAATGGAACTTGAGTTACAGGTAGCACTTTTCTGTTTTGGGTAGTTTGAAGAAGAAACTGTTAAAGAAAAATGTCTCAATTCGTATACTAGTGAGACAATTGAACTGAATTATTGTTGGTGTGACCGCATATTTTGAAGACAAAAATCTCGAAATAGCTAGATACACTTATAATTTTACGCTGAGTTACACTAAATACAATAAAATTAATTTTTCGCGCCTGTTATTTACACGGGTTTCTGTTTTCATTCGGTTAACTGTTGACATTCTATTTATTCTCTGTCTCTCGTCTACTCTACGCTGCGTTTTCGTCTACTACAACTCTGTTTTACTTTCGGTCGCGGCATCTTAAATTCTTTAACGCTAAAATACTTTTCGATATATAAGGACCATACGGACATCAGAAGTAACGAAAAGTTTCATACAAAAATTAAGGGAAAAAGAAGCAGAAGTTACGATTTTGCCGCTTTAACTTTTTGCAAGTACGGAGATGCGAATTTGAAGGTTACACTTAACAGTCAATGTTAGGCTTAACAGCACATTTGTGGAGACTATGTGAAGCATTGAGAATGCACCATATCAATTCACTCTGTTTCAACCTGCATCGACCAGCTGAAGTGCTTTTTGATGATGGGCCTATATGACCAAAGTCTCTTTATGATAAATATTTGTTAAATAGTTGTGAATAGTTTTATTTGTATTATTTTTCTTGAAGTGCATTTATATAGCAACACTCTCACTTCGTTTGAGCTGCCATTGCCAGAGTTTTAGTTCGCAGTTTATAGATTACAGCTAAAGAGGTTGGAGGTCTGAGCTCATCAAATTGCCATGCATGGACTAGCCACATAATTGCAAATGACACCGCAAAGAGAATGCAGATCCGTTCCCCCTTTTCCGCCCCTATCGCACCACATGGTAATGTCAAAGCGGGAATTGTAGAGTGCATTTATACACCGAGTGGCAGGCCTGAACCTCAAATGGGAAACAAAAAAAAAAGAAAAAACTCAAACTGCAAGAGAAATGTTTCAAGTTGTTGTCCTGTGTTTGTTGTTTACAGGAGGGAGGGGTTTTTTTTTCTAGTATTACGGCTTCGTTCCGGTTGTTGCACGTTCTTGTCGTTGTCCTTTGAGCTAGCTCTTTGACTGCAGCTGCTGTTCTCTTCCACGGAAAAATGAGAAACTTGTTTACCAGTTTTTGTTTTTGTTACTACCCTGTAGTTCTGCTGGTGTCAAGTGACTACCCGGCCTAACGACCTGATGCATCACTGAGCGTAAGTCCCGTCGTTAACGACAGTGAACCCATCACCGTATTAACGACTGGTGATGCAACGTCGTACTGACTGGTACGTTGTGCAGACATTCGCTCAATCATTCACCAAACCACTAATGTTTTTATACTCTGTACCGAAGGTACATAAAGTATATTAAGTTTTTGCAAAAGTATGTAACAGGGAGAAGGAATCATGTCCGACCGTTGTTCAGTCTATTCTTGATCATCATCAACAGCCGAGTCGATATAGCCATGTCCGTCTGTCTGTCCGTCCGTCCGTCCGTCCGTATGAACAAACAGATCTCGAAGATGGTAAGAGATAGAGGTTTGACATGTATGGGACAAATGTTTCTTACAGCTGCAGACAGATCAAGTTTATTTTCAATTTTTGCCACGCCCCCTCCCGCCCCCGCAATTCGGAAAACATTTCGGATAGACATTTCGTACCTTCTAAAGATAGTTAGTAATTAGCAAAATAAATCGTTTTGCCGAAAAAATAATAAAGATCGGATCAGCGGTTCTCAAGTTATGAGCAAAAAAGTACATCTCCCACGCCCCACCCCCTTCCACCCATTCACAACTAACACCACAAAATCTTAGAGAGAGAGAGAGAGAGCGAGAGAGATAGTGAGAGAGAGAGAGAAAAAGAGAGAGAGCCTTTGAGATGAGCGCAGCACCATCATTGCATTCAGCTTTTACTCCAGGTACAGAGTATGTTATAGTCGGGCTTGACCGACTTTCTCACTTGTTTAACTAGCGAATGGTGGACGATCTAGTTTCAAGAAAATTTTAAACGACTCAGCACCACCTAAAACACTACACAGAGAAAAATATCCCGTTCTAAAATCAAAATAACCAAATGGTCATGATTGTGGTCTGTTTTTTTCGTTCATAAAACATGAACCGGTAGTCATGAAATGCGAAAAAGTGTTATAAATTTTTTTATCTTTTTTATGTTTTCAGTGTTTATTAAAATTTATTTATATCATAGGACCAGAGTGCATTGTAAAAAATATAGACAATGTTTAAAATACTTAAAAAACATAACATAAAAAAAAAACAGGACACGACGGGGATTTGAAACCACGACTTCGGCGTGCTAAGCGAATGCCTTACCGCTGGGCCACAGGGCTTGGATCTGTCCGGCAGTCTCAATGCTTACTTAAGCACTTCATTCTTAAGCATTCATTTCTTAATTTGATTTTGTCGCTGTCTCGCGCGTGAGCTGGATGGTCGTGTGAGTTAAAATGACGTCGCCCGTTGTTCAGTCTCTTCGAGGTCCTGAGTTCAAGTCCCAGACTAGGTGAAGCCAGAAAATTTTTCAAATTAATAATTCTAATAAAATTTAGCTACAGCTTAGTAAAGGTTGTGGTTGTTGCAACGCGGCGGTGGGTGAGAGTGGTGGTGGGTGGTGTCATCTCTTCCCTCCCCTTCCCGAGTAACAAACCACCCTGGAGGAGGAGACTTTTCCATATTCACCTATAACTAACTATGGTTATTTTTTTTTTCTGGATCTTGGTCGCCGACAAAGCGAGAACAAAATGTTCTTGAAACGAGCACAAAATGGTTTATAACACAAGCCCTAACGATTTTGTTAACGATTTTGCACCAGCGAATCGCTAGCTCCCCGCACCCGTCACCTCGTTAACGACTGGTATTGCAACGACGTACCGGTACGTTTTGCGGACATTGCCATACAACATTCGTTAGGCAAATAACATGGCTGGTGGTTAGGCTGGTGACTGGTCCTCACTACCGTGAGTTAGCGAATTCGTTAATGATGCACCAGTCCAACCGAACTACAGGGTAGTCCTGGATTTTCCTTTTGGTATTGTAGTAGGTTTTTTTTTGTTTATTTAGCATTATGGGTATGCGGCCACCCGCTATTAGAGATGTAAGCGTGACACTATAAAACAGTTCTGATTTTCCATAATTAAACTTCGTTAAAAATTAGTCTGCCCCTGAATTTTACTTTTTAAAGCAAAAATAGTCCGAGTGTGATAGTGTGTGCGTACTTAAACAAAAATGGTGGCCCTTAGCAGCTAATGGCGCAATCGAGTACGAAAGGATTGGAACAACCGAAAACATTTCAAGTACGGATCTAACTTAAAAATTAAATGATCTTGAACCGACATTGTACTAAATAAAACTAAGCAGAAATATTCTCTAACTAAAGACTTTGAGCCGGATAGAACTTGGTGGCTAGACAAACGACGAGCAAGCAAAGCTTACTTCGTCTGTGCCAAAGTACTAATACACTTGAAAAAGCATTTCTCAACGATTAGCGATTATGACGAAACTTAGCAGATCAATTGGGCGTGGCCAAAATTTGAAACAAACTTGATCTGCGTGCAGATAAAAGAAGCATTTGTCCCATACATGTCAAACCTCTATCTCTTACCATCTCTATGATCTAGGTGTTCATACAGACGGACAGACGGACATGTCTATATCGACTCGGCTGTTGATGCTGATCAAGAATATATATACTTTACTAGCAAAAGGCCCGTTGCGCTTCGCTGCACATTGAACAGTAAAGAACCCATATCAGAATCAGTTTAAAGTCAATCGTGAGAGTCAAATATTTACCAAATTTAAAAAACATTCTATAAATTTGTTTCCTCTGTGGAGCCCAGAAATCGAATCTTACATATATAGGAATGAAATCAACGTTTCACTACCTTGCTTTTTCGCCGTTACGACTTTGCTGGAGCGTTCTTTCCACCCCCATCCCACCCACAACCCACCCAATCTTCATACACAACTTCCATCCGTTTCTCACCTACTTTCCACCCACTTACCAACCACATCCCGCCCACTTTTCTCTTATTTAGTACTTCATCCCTACAAACCGAGTTTCAAGTCAATAGGGAGAAAAATAGTTTTTTGTTTCCTGTAGTTTTCCAGGAATTTTCCGGCCGTTGGTTTAAATTTTCCAACATCGGAAAATCACATCTCAATTTATTTCACTTACTATTTTCTCACAAACCGAGTATCAAGCCAATCAGGTAAAAAATAGTTTTTTGCATGCAGAATTTTCCGGCCATTTTCCTCGTGTGTGGATTTTCGAAGATCGGGAAAACACGTGTCATATTATTTCGCGTACTATGCATACAAACCAAGTTTCAAGTCAATCGGATGAAGAAAAAATGACTACCATACAAACTTTTTTGACGCTTTTCCGACTTTTCCAGGTGGGATTTTCCGGAAAATTGGAACGCAGTTATTGTTGATTTTTCATATAGATCTTTGAAAATGAGTTTGAATCTGAAGTTTCATACAACTGTTTTCCGCGAATTTTCCTCATATCCCGACAGAATTTTCCAAAATCCGTTCTTAATACTCATTTTGAGCATAAGATAAAACTACTGTGAAAAACTCATCTTCAGTGAGTCAGTCAGGTTGAACTCTTCTATAAATATAGATATGATCGGAAATGATTCCTTCTGCCTGTTACATACAAATGCACGACTTTAGTATACCCTTTTTACTCTACGTAGAATGGATATTCGAAATATCCACTTAAGACCCATTTTTTCATATATCCTTTACACATTTTTCTTTCATCCTTTACATTTTTTCTGATATATACTTTTTAAGCGAAAATAAATCGACTTCGAAAATATCCAATGGATCCCAAAAATGGTTAGTTAACTATCCAGTCCAAAGGGATACCGAAAATATCCTGAGGATCAACACTATTTCTTCTTTTTTTTCTCAGTGTACAAGAAGACCGGTACAGTCATAGGGTCGGTTTCGACATATTAGCATACATATCGACCCCTGTGCGCGAAAAAATCGTATGTGCCAAAAACCAAATTTTACAGAAGAGCGTTTTTACTAATTTTCGATGCGGTGGCTTGCAACGTCGATACCAATCTTTAGATGTCCAACATTTATCAATTTTTTTAACTAAACTCGTAACTATTTTTATGAAAATTTACCAATTTAGCTATTTTTCAAGCAGTCTGTTGCCTTTGCATTCTATTATTTGACTGTGTGAACTTAGCTTTAGACGAGTGATTTTCCTTGAGGGAAATACAATTTCAATTCTCGTACTTGAAACGACAACACAATCACAATATTTCATACATAGCTGCACAGAGATAAAAAAAGATCCCCGTAGATTGGATATTCGAATATTCACATTCATTTTTTTAAATATCCTTTTTACATTTTTCAGCTCCTTTGGATGAAGAATAAAGATCACTGAAATATTTTATATCTGAAATAAATCAATTTCAAAAATATCCAATGGATTCGAAAAAAGGATAGCTAACTATCCAGTCCAAATGGATACCGAAAATATCCAAAGGATCATCAAAACTTTTTATACCCTTGGAGAGGGTATATTGAAATTGTCCGGATGTTTGTAACGCAAGGAAGGAAGCATCTCCGATCTCCACATAAAGTATATATATTCTTGATCAGCACGACGAGCTGAGTCGATATAGCCATGTCCGTCCGTCTGTTTCTATGCTATCTCCTCCGTCAGTTTTAAAGCTTTCGTAACCAAACTTCGCACGAAGTCTTTTGGTACAAATACGCTGCACATTTGTCGGAACCGGCCAGATCGGATGACTATAGCATATAGCTGCCATAGGAACGATCGGTCGAAAAACTAGTCTTAGTGAGAAAAACTCGTATTTATAAGTTTTCAATGATTTCACATAATTTCAGTAAGATTTGTCAAAGTCGGACAACTATATAGTATGGCTCCCATACAACAGATAGTTTTGAAAATAAATTTTTAGTAATTGTTTTTAATGCTATCGCTCCCAAAAATGATACTGAACAATACTATATGCTAATACAAAATTCTGTCAAGTTTGATCCAAATCGGATGACTATAGCATATAGCTGCCATAGGAACGATCGGTCGAAAAAGTAGTTTTAGGGATAAAAACTAGTTTTTTTGAACACTTTAGACTTTTCAGTCATGAATATATTGGTGAATATCTATACAAGCTATACAAGATATTCACCAACATATTCATGACTGAAGCTTGCCACTATTTTGTCTCAGTGTGATAAATTGCGTTAACTATTATTAATCAATAAGATTATTTATAAAAAAGAATTGTAATGATCCTCTTGGTTAAAATATTTAATTACTTATTGATTCACAAATAATTTAAAATAATGGGGATTATTGGGGATTTCCAAAAAATAATCAAAAATAATCCTTAAAAGTAGTCGAATTATTTTTCGATTACTTTTTGGTAATCCCCAATAATCCCGATTATTTTTGAATAAGGTTCGGTGTGCGGTGTGTGTAATCAATCAGTAAGTAATCAATTAAGAATCGTGTAATCGTAATGTAATCATTATTTTGCCTTTAAAAAATAAATAATCAAATATGTTATGATTACGATTGGTAATCATTATTTAACAGCTATGATTTCATACAATAAAAGCAATAATAGTAATAATAATAATTAAACAACTATTGAGTACCGAAGCTGAGGCAAGCTGAGTACTTATATGAAGTACTTTGGAGAATCCGTTTGGCAGCTGAGACCCCTCAGCTAGGTACGATTTCTAATCTTCTTTATAGTTGCAGTGTGTTTCCCATAAACTCACAATTGTCTTTGTTATTTCTTGGTTTATGTGACAGATAGCTCCATGTGCTTCCGCTCTATGGGTGTTAGGGAGTCTTCTGCTCGTAGCAAAGGGGAAGCAAATTGAGCCAGGCCAAGCTTCATGACGAGAGTTCCAATTAATCAGTGAACCGTTTTTGTTGCCGAGCACCGAATAGAACATCTAAAGTTCAATTAATGATCAAGCCAAATCCCCTCGAGGGAAAGCACTAGCTGTATCGAACATTTGAACAACCCATGCAAATTTTCAATATTTTGGGCCAATAAGCTTAATACTTGGCTAAAATTGGTAGCCATTGTTTAATTCTCATCTCACGCACACCTCTTTGAATCACCCACACATGTACAACTCTAAAACACTTAACCTTCTTACAGCTCAGTTTTGATGCTGGCTTTGGGAAGAGTTCCGCTTACTTGCTTAGCTCTGCCTGGGTGTTTAGTTGGGATCCACCTCGTCCAGCCTGAGCCGCAGTTGCAGCCGACGCAAAGGATGAATAGGTATTGTGGCCCCCCATATTTGCAGCTGTGGCAGCTATGGCAACTTGTGTGAACCTTCAGCGTGCCCAATCCCGTTGTTTACCAAGATTGTGCTGGCAACTTTTGTCCTCCTTTTCCGGGAGTCTCGATGCGGTCTTGTTTGTTTGTTTGCCTGCCTGCCTGCCTGGCTGGCACACAATCTGCGTTATCGAGTTGATTGATATTTTTAAATTATGTGCCGCAGTCGGCATAAATTTAAAAAATTTTCGACTGGCGCTGATGCTCTTAATCCGATGGCGGCTCAAGGCGCTGTCCGTGTCAAAATGCCAATCGGTCGTGGGCGATGCCTGATGCTGCCAATGATGATGATGGGATGAGGATGATGTTGATTGGTACGGCTGGCGTTGTTACATTGGGGCGCTGCCGACTTTAGCATAAAATTAACATTAATTTACTTGCGGTCTTTGAAGTTATTGTCGGCTCCGGCTACTCCATGGCGTTGTTTTTGAATTATGGAGCGCCTTTTTTCCATATTGGGAACGGCTTCGGTTCGCTTATCGAAGCGTGGCCCAAGCGTTATCGGCCATTTCCATTAATGAGGAGGCCGTTTAATGAATTCTAAAGTGACGACGCAGCCCGACTTCGCCCGTTGAAGGATGTGCGCCTGGCTGTTTGAAAAGATTTCGATTTTGGGCTTTTCAATTGTTCGCACGGCAGCAACGGTGCGGCCCAAAACTAATTTGCGGCTAACGTTTTAGGGTGCCGGAAATGGCTAAGCCCATTAGGGAACGCTTTCTCTGTGCTCTCTCTGTGTGTGTGTGTGTGCTACCAATCCCGGCCAGGCCTCGAATGGCTTATATGCCGCCGTACACATGACGATTCGAGCATTTTGATAAGCCGGCGTAACAAATTTAACACCGCACACCGAACTCCGCTGCGCTCCTGCCCAACTTCACTGCCAAGTGGCATTGATTAACTGTGCCGCATTCGACTCGTTCGATTGTGCGATTCAACTGTGGGCATTGGCAAATGCTTTTTCAACTTGATTACGTGATGGATTTTAACCATTATGGATTATTGTTGAATTTGCATTGTTTGAGCAAAGAAATACTTGGGTTTCGGAGGCCACTGTTGATGGCTCCATTTAACCGGATTGGGTGAATTGAAATTGCGTATTTAGTCTGGGAATGATATCACGCGGCGTATGCGTAATGCAAACTGGTTTATTAAAATATCAAAATGATTTTGGTATAGAAAATATCTTAGACTAGATAAGTTTAGGTATCACAGGCTGCTTAAGCTGCCTATACAAAATAAATTCTCTAAAAAGAACAAAATCTGCACTTTGTATTTCCTCTTAAAAGTCAACATTTTCCAAATATTTTAGATATGCTATGACCAAAATCATAACTTAATGATTGATCTATTGAATATCAATTTCTCTTTAATACTGCAAATATGAAGTTTATATTTTTGAAAGTATTAAAATGATACTCGATGATATTAAATTGATATTTACTTTTATCAGGTTGACAATTTGTTGTATTATTTGTTATGATATGAATAGAAGCATTCGCACAGACCCATCCACACCTCTTGAGTGGAAGAAGGGCGTTATTGTTACCATTCCAAAAAAAGGTGAACAACTGGCGAGGTATCACTCTACTCAACTTTATCCAAAATATCATGGCATTTATAATCCTGGACAGAATCTACCCTGTCAGGAGAGCAATGTTTCAAGCACGTCCTGGTAGACCATATGAACACCTTGCGCATATTGTTAAGACATTAATTCTATTCATTCGATATTTAAATAGTCAAACTTTCAGTACCATTAAGACATAAGTTTTTCTGAATTCACAATTTTGTCTTATTTATTTAAGTACAACATCTTTTCACAAACTGCATTAAAATTATAACAAATTATTTTTAAATAGATTATTAAGTTTTTTTTCAAAATAGATTTAATTTACATTAATGAAATAAATTCTTCACTTTTCTCTTACTCTGTGTTCTTCGTGTCCACTCGAATATGGTATAATCAGAATTCACTTTATGAATATGCCTCTGCTGCTTAACATACAAGTTTAATTTTACGCCTTTGCGGAGAGCTTTACAACTTTTGAAGCTGTCTTTGTTTTGAACCTCTCGCATAAAGCGTCATCTTGTATAGCGCAGAAAAAGCCAGAGCGGCATTAAGGCATATTTTTATATGTGTTTAAAAAACAACTAGAGCATATAGTACTTCATATAAAAGCTCATTAGTTTATCTCCACTTCTTTGGAGTGGTTTCTTCCACAGCATTTACATTTCCATAGGTAGTAATGTGCGTGCATACACAGAGGGAAGAAAACGAGAACATTGGACTCAAAACGTCACAATCGTTACCAAAAAGTATGCATGAACGAGTTTTCTCATTTGTAGTACAATTTTTTCACTTCAAGACCAATTTATTGAGAACGCAAAAACTCAAATTGATTTGATATTGTTCCATTTTTGAGAACATTTTAAACTCACCTGGGAAAAAAAATTGGAAAAATATTTGACCAGGTGTGGGCAGATTCCTAACATTTAGGTGGAATATGGAACGGGGACATTACCTCTTTTGATTGGTTGTGACGCGCTAGCCAACTTCAGCCGTTGATATCAGAATCACTTGACCTAGACACGTTTAGAGAGAAATTTATTCTGTGAGCTTGACTGGGATGTGAGCCCAAAAGAAAGCCCTTACGCACTCACAATTTTGATAACGTTCTGTTAAAGCTCATTTTAATGTTGATTGCAGCTATATTTTCTGAACACTTTTTTCACTCAGTGTCCAGAACAAAACGAGAACATAAGTTCCAAGTCGGCTCTAACCGACTTCGATTTACCCGTTACTCATAAAAAAACATGTTTAACAGTGTGACCATCCGAAAAGTATGCAACATTTTTATACTCTGTACCGAAGGTACATAGAGTATATCAAGTTTGTGCAAAAGTATGTAACAGGCAGAAGGAATCATTTCCGACCCTATAAAGTATATATATTCTTGATCAGCATCAACAGCCGAGTCGATATAGCCATGTCCGTCTGCCCGTCTGTCTGTCTGTCCGTCTGTCCGTCCGTCCGTCCGTATGAACAAACAGATCTCAGAGATGCTAAGAGATAGAGGTTTGACAAATGCTTCTTATACTTGAAGGCAGATGAAATTTATTTTAAATTTTTGCCACGCCCCCTCCCCCGAAATTTTGAAAAAACCTCATGTCTCCCACAGTTTTGTAGATAGAAGATTCGTTCCTTCTAGAGATAGTTAGTCATTCGTAATATGGTACAGAGTATGACATAGTCGGGCTTGACCGACTTGCTCACTTGTTTAATATGGAGTTGATTCCAGTCGAAATCAAACTAGTACATTAACGCTTAATAGGTATACACCCATGCACACAGTCTTCTGTCATATTAACGTTTATTTGTTTAAGCCTAGTACGGAGGGCGTTCGAATTTTCCTTCAGCTGTCAAACTCCATATAAAAAAAATTGCTTAAGGAATTTTTCCTTGCCTCATTCTGATGTTTGGTACGCAGAAAGCCAAGGAATACACACAAGAATTTCTGAGTGTTGTCAGCTGATATTTCTTCAAGAGATATTGTGCAGTCATTTTTTCCTTGGGTGAGTTGTCAAAACACAAATCAGCTGGCCAATTAATTTATGTTCCGTTTTCGGCATTTTTATTAAGGATATCTGGTCACACTGCTATTTATATTCCACAAAAGGAATACAGCAAAGGGCATCAGAATAAACATACAAAACTGCCCCCAGATCAGACAAAATTAAATATGTTTGTGGGGCCATCAATGAGAAACTCACTCTCCTAAATTTGTAGTCTTCTAATCGCTAGATAGAGTTAAGAGGGCGGAAAGGTAAAACAAAAACTCGTTTATCTTAAGAACCGCTTAACCGATTTGGATGGGTTTAATATATGTTGTAAGTGTCGACAGACCAATGCAAAAAATAATTTTTGCACATTTTTATTGCCAATTCTTTGGCCCAAAAAAAATTATTGAAATTTTCAAATAATTCTTTTACACTGTTAGCATTTTGCTACATCGACAGTTTTTTGCTCGTTTTTTCATCAAGAGGTCTCTAACAACATATAATTTTGCAAACACATCCCAAGTGTACCTCATGGTGAAATACTATTAAACGTTAAATTAGGAATTTTTATATATATTTAATACATATTAGGCACACTGTAAATCAACTTAAAAAAGGGAAAAAGGGGAAATTTTCTGTCAATTCTGTGTGAGTAGTTACAGTGTGCTCAGTATTATAAAATATATTTGTAAAACTGTTCACATGTTTTATTGGCATTCACTATGAAGATGGTTCCCGACGACCGTGCAAAAATTGTACATTGTTAAGAATTTCTTATTGAAAAAAGTAGCAAAAAACTATAAGTGTTGAAAACGATTTACACCGCGAAAAATTATTTGAAAATTTTAATAATATTTTGTGCTAAGAATTGGTAATAAAAATGTGCAAAAATAATTTTCTGAATTCTGTGGTGGACACTTATAACATATTTTTAACGCATTCAAATCGGTTAAGCGGTTCTTAAGATAAACGAGTTTTTGTTTTACCTTTCCGCCCTCATAACTCTACTCCAATAGCGATTAGAAGACTACAAATTTAGGTGAGTGAGTTTCTCATTGATGGTAACAACATATTTAATTTTGGTTCTGAAGGGGGGGGTTTTTTAGCCCTTTCTAGGAGGAAAATTCGAACGCCCTCCGTACTAGGCTTTATGGTGAAATTGTGCACTTATGTTGTCAATATCGGACTATCTTCATGGGATCAATGTGAGGGATAAAGTTGAGCTCGAAGAACAAAATAAAGTTCATGCGTTATTGAACTTAAGCTAAAATCGGGATCTTGTCTGATACTACGTTTAGCTACAAAATCGTTTCTTAATTTCAAAATCAAATTGTTCCTGTTTACATTTTTTAAATCAAAAAGAAGCCATAGGCACAAAGATCGCAACAACAAGAAAGCTCTTACCTAAAGATTTGCGAGCGCATAAACGAGTATGATAGACAAATTAAATATCTAAAATATGAATTTTATACTTAAATCCCGAGAACTAAGAAATCCTGTAGATACTTTTGAATCATATTCCCATTCAACTAAAATGTTTCGGGCTTGTACTGAAAAGCAGAGGTCGCAAAAATTGGTGTTCCGTTTGCCTGTGTCAGCATTTCTTCTAAGCTTACAGCCTCGGCTCGGCTAACAATATGAATGTCGTTCCCTATCACTCTGACTCGATCTCTGCCTATGCAAAACTCTGGTGCTCTCTTTAGTCTGCAACCTTTTCAACTAACCTTTTTACAGTTCAGAGTTCAAAAAGTTTGACCGAACTGTCAGTTAATCAATTGTTGTCCATACACAAATCTACAACTATCTGAGTATCAGCTTTCTTATATGTCATTTGGTACTTTCCCTAAATAACACTGCGTATACGCAATTTACTTGCTCAAGTATCCTCTAATTATGCCACATAATGCATGAGAATGTGTAATCAAATTTGGTTACATAATCCCGCACACACACACGCACACTCACCCACCACTTACTTATTCAAATGAACGAAATGAGCAACATCAACAGGCAAAACAATTAAATCAAGGGTCGACTTTTGCTCCACACTCCGCTCATATTTATTACACAGATTAAAATGCGCTTAAAACTGTTGATTGCCATAACAAAAGGAGTAACCGATTGGCCAGAATGAAGATTAAGTGAATATATCAAGCAAATAATTGAAATAGCAGTGCATGCTGGTGATTGGAGGGGGGCGGGGAAGAGAGGGCGAGAGGCTGCATACCAAATGCTGCTTCACAATTCAAATTGTTTGTGGGGGGGCAAAAAGGCCAAAAGGCGCCGGCAAACAAATGGCAGTTCAAAAGCGATTTGAAAATAATGCCAAAGACAAATAACATTACCTGTTACACACACACAGACACACACACGCAGAGTCCTTGGGGCGGTATCGGTTTATTTATTTAATCAACACTCCTGAGTTGGCTTAGTCAGGTTTGTTGGGCTGCCTTTAAGCCAAATAAAGTGCGGCGCTTAATCTTTGCCACATTTTATCAATTTAATTATTTCAATTTGAGCGTAAGCAGCGACAGCCACCGACAATTTCAGTTGCAGACGCGAAGCCAGCCCACACACAGATGCCAGGACATCCTCCCAGGCCAAGGAGCTGCCGTGCCTCTGCCTCTGCCTCTGCCAGTTCCTTCTGGCTAAAATGCGCGCAATCTGCGCATCAATAAACGCTTTAATCTCTGCTTCTCTGCCAGGTTGTTGCTGCTGTTGTTGACTTGTTTGCCCTGTTGTTGCTGCCGCCTGCCTTCTTTGCCGTTGAGCTTTGACCTAAAGCGATTCAATAATCAACTGCCAACAATTTTACCGTACTTTACTTTATTTTCACGCTAAACTATCTCAAAGATGCGAGCGCATAGATACGCTACAACGATTTTTTGTGCGGATTGTGCTCACACACACACACACTCACAGAGAGAGATACACAGCCACAGACTCACAGATTCACAGACATTTGCTCTGTGCGCCTAAGGCCAAAAGTTACCATACTAACTTGTTTTTAGTTTCGAGTTCGTACGACATCATTTTACTTTAAGCACTTAAATATACTTTGCCCCACCACCACCGAGCCCTCGGGCCGCCGCCACCGCCTCTGCCACCACCCATCATCTCGGCTAAGCTGGCGAGTATATTCTATTTTATTCCTCCCAACTCTACATATCCCTTGGGGGTGGGTGACGGCCACTCGAGCAGTCCACACTTTTTATATCGGCAAAACTTTTGTTGCGCTGCGAGTTGTTTGTGTTTTTCTTTTGCAGTTTTCCAGTTTGTGTTTCGCCATTCGTCTACGTCTCCACCGACCCCCGTTCACCCCACCGTCCCCCGTTTATCCACTCTGGTTTCGGCTAAAGGCCGAGAGTAACTTTGTGCAGTTACCTCCACTAGGAGGACACCCATTTATGTGGCTGTTGTTCGTATATTGAAAAGCAGCAATAGCATAAAAATCGCATTTGAATTTAGTCGCCCTTGTGTCCCCTTGCCGGTCACCGCACTATGGGAAATTTTTCCATATTTTTTTAAAGATAATTTTTTCAGTGCTGATTTAGCCCTTAGAACAAGGAAAGGCTCCAATTCATTTAGGGAATTTCTTTATTGATTAAATAATATTTGTTACTTTATTGTAATTAAAAGTAATTAAAAAAAGTTTGTAGCCACAACTTAAAGACAGCTTTAAACAAATTGAACCCGACTTGAACTTCACTTGACTTCCACGCCTGGCTGGCACCCGAAATCTCTCACACCTTTGCGGCACACGTCTTCCTTCATGAAACGATCGAACAAACTTCATTTGCTTTCGTCTAAGGTTCCTTCTCGACTCTCAGCTCGCCGCTCATACTAGCGCCTTTGCTATTCTGCTTTCGACGACTTCTGCTGCGTTGTCTCCCTCGTACTTCATTTGTTCTTTGAAATACTTCCCGTTGTCTTCATCGTGATGTTGTCTTGGTTTAAAGGGTGCTGCATATCTATAAGAGTGATATTGTAAACAGACTGCAATATTCCAACCCACATTCATGACCGATTTACAGTTCTATTCAGAATAGAAGGTTATGACAGTATTAAGTTCATGGCTGAAATACAAGTAAGGGCAAAAATAATTTCAGAACCAGCCCTTCCAAATCGTGGCTGATTCAGCATGGAGCAATTATTATGTGCTGCCTCTCAATTTAGCAAAAAGATAATTTATAATACCAGTAGAAAACCACTGGGGTTAGAGCGAGACGACCGCATTCCTACCTTTATTCGAAGACCTAAAAGTATGTGGAGAGCGTAAGCTAGAGCAAAAAGCTGACTAATCTCTGACAGAATCTGTGTCGACAAAGCAAAGTTTCACTGTAATATTCACTCTTATTGGATTCAGATATGATACAGTACTGAATCGTACTGAAGAGAACTAATTGACTTAATGGTGACAAACGGACAGCCCAAACCATGGTTTAATTAACTAGGTAGAGTCGTCAGAAATTCACCATCCGAGAGGGGAACCTGTTGTGAAGAAAATATTTACAAAGCAACTACAACCACAGTAAAGAAAATGCAACTTGCAAGTAGGGTTTACCTTACCTTAGCCCCATTAAAGCTGAATGATTGACGAAGTCATTGCTCACCGAGGGTCTAAAAGTCAGTCGTAGTATATTACTACGTTGCAGTATATTACCGAGCAACACTTATTATAAGATTTTAATGTCATCTTTCTCCTTGGGTAACCCTGGTTTACCGCATGCTCCTAAAGTCGTCTTCGCAACGCAGCAAAGTGTGCTTCGATATAGCCTAAAGTTATTTCTAAATCTCTGCATAACGAAACAGAACCAAAATAATGTTAAAATTTAGAAAAAAGTGGACGGAAAATTGTTAGAAAAAAATTGTCTGTTCCCTATGGGTCATCTCTATAAACATAAAAGAGAGTGTCCTGACTGATTCACTGACTGACTGATTGGCAATCATCGCAAAGCCCAAACGGTAAGAGATAGAGGGCTGCGTACTAAGACGGGGTTTTGGAAAATTCCAACCGGAAAAGTCGGAAAAGCGTCGGAAAAGTTTGCATGGGAAAATGTTATTTTTCACCCGATCGACTTGAAAGTTGGTTTGTAAGCTTAGTACGCGAAATAATTCGACACGTGTTTTCCCGATTTTGGAAAATCCGCCCACGAGGAAAATGGCGGGAAAATTCTGCATATAAAAATTATTTTTCATCCGATTGGCTTGAAATTCGGTTTGAAAGAAAAGTAGGTGAAATTAATTGAAATGTGATTTTCCGAAGTTGGAAAATTTGACCCAACGGTTGGAAAATTCCCGGAAAATTCTGCAGAAAAATATTTTCACGATTGGATTGAACTCGGTTTGTAAGGACAAAATACGAAATAATTTGAAATGTGATTTTTCAATGTCGGAAAATCCGAACACGAGGAAAATGGCCGGAAAATTCTGCATGCAAAAAACTATTTTATACCCGATTGACTTGAAACTCGGTTTGTAAGGTCAAAATGGGAATTAATTCATGTTTTTATTTTTCGATGTTGGAAATACCTCCGGGATGCCCACTGGGAAGTGGTTGGGAAGTGAATGGGTTGTAGGTGTTAAGTTGTTTTGGAAGTGTGTGGAATGTGGCGGGAAGTTGGAAGGATGTGGGTGGGAAGTGGGCGGGAAGTGGGTGGGATGTGGGTGGGATGTGGGTGAGAAGCGGGCGGGAAGTGGGCGGGAAGTGAGTGGGATGTGGGCGGGAAGAGGGTGGGAAGTGGGTGGTGGGTGGTGGGATGTGGGCGGAAAATTGGCGGGAAGTGGAAGAGAAGAGGGCGGGAAAGGGGTGGTATGTGGGCAGGAAGTGGGTGGGATGTGAGCGGGAAGTGGACGGGAAGTGTGTGGGATGTGGACTTGAAGTGAGTGTGCGTTGGTTCTATACTGTTAATGGCGCAGCGAAGCGCGACGGGTTATTTGCTAGTTCTTTTATAAACCGAACAGCTAAACAATTTTTTATTTTTCAGGTTAATAAAAAAAATACGAAATTAGATCCCTACATGCCCACCAAAACGTAATTTGCGGTTTTGCTCAAAAATTTTTTGTTAATTTTATAAACAATATCAAAAATCGTCAAAAACGAAAAAATGGAAAAAAAGGGTTTTTTAAAAACGTGAAATCTCAAGTTTGGTTTTTTAGACAGGTCTCAGTTGATATCGATGGAAAGAATTTTACTGTATCAACTCAAATTATAGTTCTGTAGATTTTTAAATTATTTAATACTTAATATTAAGTAAATGTTGCTAAAAATTATATATAATTTTTTCTCAGTGTTAACCACCATGTTATAGCTTCTGAGAATATACAATTAATTGCTCTAAACATAACTTAAATTTTGGTGTTTTCAAAAAGATGGAGACTTTTATAGTTTAAAAGTTATGAATTTTTGAAGTTTTAAACAAATAAAAAGATGCCCTGAAAAAAGCTTCGCCATGCAATCAGTTTCAAAGCTTTTTGATAGAAACTTGGCACGTGTGCTTTATATTTATCAAGCTTATCAAAAATGTTAACATCAGGCATATCGGATGAGTGTATCATAAAGCTGCCATACGAAACTAATTAATTTTTTTATTAAAATGAAAAATAAAAAATTGTTTAGCTGTTCGGTTTATAATGAGACCCCTATTCAACTTGCACCTCAGCTTTTCGAAAGTGGAATAGATTCATGCTCTCGGAACACCAAAACGAAAAAGATTTTTGATTTTGAAAAGTAAGGCTTGTTAGTGGATTGAAAACTTATTGCCGAATTTCAAACTATTTAAAGGGCTAGATGTACATAAAGTGAATTTTCCTCAATTCTGTGATCAATTTAGAGATTGTTAGTGAAATTAAATTTGCATTCTAATCTTTAATTGATAAATGAAAAATTTTTTTTTTTAAATGTGTTCAGAGTTTGGCTGTGCTAACCTTTTGGTGAAACCTAAACTCTTTTATTTAAGACAGTTCCATTTTCGATCGTTTCGCTTCGGAATTCTGAATTCTCTTCTGTGTGGCTAGTGCCATTCTCGCTGGATCCAGTGGTTTGCAAATAGTAAAAAGAGAGCAATATCAAAATCGAAATCAAAGCGAAATTTCGTTCGATTTACTTTTAAAAATTGAGAATATGCCTGCATATATATTTATCACATTCAATCGGATTCAAAATCAATTTGGAAAGTCCACCCATCCGCGTGTAAATTGGTGATTTCATATATACAATAGATTCCATCAGATTTGTTAAATTGAATAATTCAATTTCCACAAAACAGTCAAAATTGCACACGGTGCACTGCTCCTTGGGATTGGCGGGAATAAAGTCAGCGAGTCGATGTGGCGACCCTTTTTGGACTATGCGGCGCATATAAATTCTTTGGCACGATGCTGTTGCTGTTGTTGTTGTTGTCGCCAGTCCTGCGTCGTTGTCGGCCTTGTGGGGCATTAAGGCAAATCGGGTTTAATTGAAAATAAAAATTCTTAATGGTCTTTAACCCAAGATTATGGTCCTGTATTGCTAGCGTCTCTTAGTGGCCTCTTTTATTAAATGGATGTGTGTGTGTGTCCCTTTGGCCCAAAACCCTTTTCTCGAGCATCTTCTCCATCTTCGTGGCCCTGCGCCATTTTTATGTCGCCGGAAGTGGCGTGTAATCGTTTTTATTTTGTAATTGTTTTAGTGCCACTTCCTTTCGTGTTTTTTATGTGTTGCCTGCTTGCCTCGCTGCTTCCTTTCCTTTCCTTTTTACTTCTCCGTTGTTGTTGTTGTTGGTTGGTCCAAGCTTTTATGTTTGATGCTGCGCACTTTTGGGGCCAAATAGGTGGCCTCATAAATCAAATATGTCACAGCAATTTAGGTGTCAGAATTTTTATTTTTTATTTTTATAACATTTTCCTGCCAAGGCAATGGCCAATGACCACCCACTCCCACTTCCAAAAAAAAAGGCCACGAATTGCGTAAAACCCGCAAAGAAAAAAAAAAACAATATTCCACAGTGGGTTAAGAGAAGGTTCCCGTTGTGGCTGGTTGCGCAAATATTTCTGAAGAAAACGCAAAAATTTAATGAAAAAAGTTTCATAAATATGGCAATGAATTTAATTAAAGCCAAGTCAGAGAACGGTCGGTAAACGGAAGAAAGGCGCCAGAGAAATGTCGGCACACTAATTATGCGAATTAAATGTCAAATTACAAACACAATTTGTTTGCAGTCATTCAGCAGGCAAACGAGCAACAGGGAAAAGTGAGACAACTAGCTGATTGACAAAGACGAGCATAATCATCTGTAAGCGGATAGTTTTGCCTAGGATTGCATTATTAAGATTGAATGACAATATTTAGATAATCATAGATTTTGCATTGGACGACGATATTAATCCGATTAAACGACAATATTTGCTTTAATAAGAACCACAGGCGCTTGAGACTTGTAAATGCAGTTGAATTTGATTGTACGAGTACAGTTTGTTAAAACGAAAAGAAGGCAAAGTTTTTTTTGAATACCCCTTTATGCTATAGACGGCTGTCGAACTAAGCGTGAGATGACTCGTAATTGTCGATAGTTTAGTCCAGCGATTTGAGTGATTTTGAGCTGGCAGCGGTTGATCACACCAAGCTTGCCAATGTCTTCCCGCCTTTTCTCTTGCATCCCTTTATGCCATTTCCCCTATGTTCAGAGGTTTGAGAGCTTTGCGTGCTTCTTAACGTCATCATGCTAAGTTGAAAGTACTTTGCTATCAGAGTGTCAAAGTTTGATTCGTAATAAACAAAAATATGGTATATGTTGATGCCTCTCTCGTAGGTCTCCTTCAGGATTTGTTGTGAGGTGAATATCTGAGTTCGGTCCAATCAGTGTGCCAGTATCGCCGATTGGTGGCACGTCTAATACATTCGATGAATGCCTATCGTCGATCACAACATAATCAATCTGGTTTCGCATTAATTGATCATATGGATGTAGCGATGTTCTAATACTAGTGGGTACCAAACCCGACTCACTATCCCTATATATTGTACCCTGTGGAAAAGCGGTCGCCGCTCACGTTAGCCAGCAGCTTGGCGCATTTCCATCGGTCACCACGAGGAGGTGATAACTAAAACTTCTGTATTAATTTCGTCTATTAGGCAAGCCAGCCGATCCGGAGTGTGCCGTTCTTCAATTCAAATCACTCGAAAATTCAGTGAGCTGCCACACCCAACTAGCTTCCTTTTTTTAGAGCGAAGCTCTTTTACGGAGATCAGACTGGGGGGTAAATCTTTAAAAATTTTGGTGGGGATCTGGGGAAGATCAAGTGGGAATCTGGTAGGGGTTTGGTGAGCAGCTGGTGGAGGGGATCTGGTGGGGATCTGGGGTTATTCGGGTGGGGATATGGTGGGTATGCGGGGAGTGGAGGTGCAAAGAGTGGATACATTAAGGTCAAATTGTGAAATCTGTGCTAAAATCTATAATGTTCTTTGTTTGACAGTGCCTTAACAGTGACTTGACTAAGACTTAAAAGTGACTTAACAGTGACTTAACAGTGACTTAACAGTAACTTAACAGTGACCGAATAGTGACTTAACAGTAACTTGACAGTGACTTAACAGTGACTGAACAGTGACTTAACAGTGACTTAACAGTGACTGAACAGTGACTTAACAGTGACTTGACAGTGATTATTTATGATAATTTAACATTTATTTATACAGAATACAAATATGTCATTTGCCATTACTTAAATCAGATTCATCGTAAAGAGCTTTGCTCGTACCGTGCGTCTCATCGATAGCACTGTGCAACACTAAAAAGTTTATACGGTCGAGACCAAAAATTTCTGAAAGGGTGTGATGGTAGAATAAAAACCCTGCCTGGGTTTGGTCTGATTAGCTGCCATTTTCCTTTTATTGACCTTTGAACTTTTAAGCATATGATTGGGACTTGTAACTCCATATCTCGTAAACTATTTGGAATTTTGCTTTGACGTCTTAAAGGAAGTTGTTGCTTTTGACTTGGTTTACAAAACATTTCTAAGTAACAAGTCAGAATAGTTACTTCTTTAAACTCAAAATTTCAAAAATGTCTTAAATTTATCATGTTTTTCATTCATTTTGGACTGTTTTTGAAGTTTTCTTGAAAACAATAACGAATTTGACTAAGCAATGAAAGACGAAAAAGAAGCTTATATTAAAATAATCAATCGGTTGGAACATACCAACTTCATTCGATTGGTCCTTCATATAGTTAAGGCCCCTAAAGAATGTTTAATTTCAGCAAAAACTCAAATAATTACAGTTTTTGGTAGAAATTGGCTGTCACAATCAAAAATTTTGATTGTTTTGTATTAAATTAATAAAACTGTGAAAAAATATAACTTAAAAAATGTAACTAAAGAAATTTAAGTTATTTACTGTTTTACCGATAATATTCGGTTTTTTCGAATTTTCATGACAGTTTTTAATGCTTTTGGGCTTTTAACTATACGAAAGAGTACTTTTATGAAGTTTGTTTGTACTAACGGTTTGTTTATTTTGCTCTAAGCAACAACTTTTGCCTACATTACTTGTCCAAATTTGTAACGGTTTTCAGGAAAAAAGTTAAAAAACTGGAAAAAAGTTGTGAAAACATGGTTTTTTTGAACATCATTTGTAATTTTAAGTATGAAGATGTAATTTTTTTGATTTGCTACAAAGAAATGTTTTGTAGGCCAAGCCAAGAGCAACAACTTTGCTTAGGACATAAAATCAAAATTTTAAATAGTTTACGAGATATGGTATCGTTAATCTTACTCTGAAGCTGAAAAGTTCAAAGGTCAATAAAAAGAAAACGGCAGCTAATCAAACCAAACCCAGGCAGGGTTTTTATACCACCATCACACCCTTTCAGAATTTTTTGGTCCGGACCGTATCAACTTTTTTGAGTTCAAAAATGTGTCACAGTGTAGTTGTGCATATAAAAGCTGCCTCACACATGTTTGCTGTAAGGAAAGGATGGCCTTGTTTGCTTTTACATATATCAACTTTATATTCTTTTTCGCTCGGTAGTTCATTTGATTAAGTCTGTTCATTTCGATGTCCAGAAATTTTAAGATTAACAGAAAGAATTGGTATTTATATTTGGCGGAGCAATATATATTACTAGCTGAACCCGCCGCGACTTCGTCCGCGTCCAAGTTTTGAAAAAATCGTAGTAAGCAAAAAAAATTGTATAGCTCTCTGAATACAATTGTATATTATTTATTTGTTACAAAGCAAATTCTTTTTTAATATCATTGGCTTCATTAGCTTAGTGTTTAGACAGTTTCGAATTTACGGTTGATTAAAATGAATCAATCTGGGAATAGAGGATTAAGCAAGGCGCGGAAAAAGCAGTGATCTGTACACATATTAAATTCTATCCCGTCCCGTCGTACCGGACAAAACCAAATTTTCAAGTAGCGTGAAAATTCCTGAATTAAAAATTATTCCCTTCCTGTCTTGTGAATGCTGAACAGTCAAGGGACATTTTATTTATAAGTGCGAAAAAATTAGAAGCAAATTTAACTTTTCTTTTTAAAAGCGGAAAAAATAAATATATTTTCCATAAAGGTAACAGTTCCCGCTGCCCCCTGATTTTTATCTGCAAAAAGCTAAATTGAAAAATAAGCTGTTTTGGCAACACTGTTTAGTTTTTTCCGTCAAACACATTTTTCATTGCAAAATGTTTTTATGAAATTTTAGGTGTTTCAATCAATATAAATCTCTTATATTACACAAGTTTACAAAAAAGGCCATTTTTTGCAACAGAGAAGTTATAGCCCAAAAACTATACAAATTTTCCACTTTTTTTGGACAACATTTACCGCCAAAATTTCTTGTAGCTTGAAAATAACATGGTAGTTATTATTAAACCAAAAATAAACCAAAAATGGATATTAAAAAAATTATTTAAGATCGATTTTTGAAAATTTTTAGACATTTTAAGGCTTAATATTGTTAAAAAAATGTAAATATATCACAAAATTTTTTAAGGTTTTTGGACAATAACTTTTAAAATCGCGATGAAATCGAAAAACTGAAAATAATTGAAATAAGAAGAAACAAAGGACTACCAACTATTTTTTTTTAAGATTTTTAATATTAGCAGAAAATTTTACAGAATTTCTTAAACTTGCAAAACAATTCGATTTTTTCAAAAAAAACCCACATTTTGAATGTTCAAATCCAAAAATTGGTACCTTATCAGCAAAATTAAAACTTCGTGCTTGGTTTTTCTTTAACGTCATTCAATGCAGCTTACATTAAAACAAAGTTGGTTCGAATAGGACACTTAATGTGGCCACACGACCAACAAATGTAAGGATACCTCTCTAATGCAAATATCTCGTGAACCTGACGTGCTGGAAGAAAACGGACAATTTATCTGAGTTCAGCGGCCAAAAATACATAAGAAACGGTTGCAAAGTTCTCTGTTGCAAAAAATGGCCTTATTTCGTATAATAATTAATTAATAATTTTGATAATTACACAGTTCGACAAAATCCAACTTTTTTTAAAAGCCCGGCATAAGACCAATAAATTATGATAAAAGGCACCTTTGTAAGCATCACCTCATACCCAGTTTTTCAAATCCACCCTCGGTTCGCGTTTAATGGGTACTTGTGCACTTGCAACGCACAACTCCAACAATTTTAACTAACTTTTACTGGCTTAAGATAAAATTCTCCAAAATTCAGCATATATGGACAGGGTCATTGGGAACGACATATGAAAAATTCACTTAATTCGCGCAAACGGTTAAGGTACCTCCAGAAGAGTTAAACGTTCATTCTTCAATATCTTTAAAAGCGCACGGTAGATTTTCTAAAATCGTTGTGTATGATGGTATAATCGGCTATTGCATGTCCCTAAGAGATGGTACTTGACAGCCAAAAAACCGCGAATTGGAGTACCAATTTTATATTCACCCACGGTGCACTCCATATGAACTATATACCCGACGTACAAATAGACTGAACTGTGTTTTCAGTTTCACCAAGGAAGCTTTGGTTCGCGTTTTATAGGCAATTTTGTACCAGCAATTGCCTTTAAACAACATATACCATCTGGGTATCACAGCCTCCCCCCAAAATTATGCAATTAATCTTATGATTAAAATTCGTTGTTTCCACCAAGAAAAAGTAAATCTTTAATAAAAATTGTCTTTGGTGGGCCATCCGTGGTACACCAAGATGCGCTGAACTAAAGTATTTAAATGATATGATCTGTTATCCTGCTTGCAATGAAGCAATTTACTTATAAATTTAATTTCATAATTTTGGTAAAGCTGGTTTTACCTAAATGGTCAATGTTGTTCTAAGGCAGTTGCTGGTACAAAAATGCCTATAAACCGCGAACCAAGGCTTCGTTGACAAAACTGAAAACGCAGATCTGTCTATTTTTAGACCTTGTTTATGGCCTATATGAATTGATTTGTGGGTGAATATAAAATTGGTACTCCAATTCGCGGTTTTTTGGCTGTCGAGTACCATCTCTTAGGGAAATGCAATAGCCCATTATACCATCATACACAACGATTTTAAGAAAAATCTACCGTGCGCTTTTAAAGATATTGAAGAATGAACGTTTAACTCCTTCTGGAGGTACCTTAACCGTTTGCGCGAATTAAGTGAATTTTTCATACGTCGTTCCCAATGACCCTGTCCACATATGCTGAATTTTGGAGAATTTTATCTTAAGCCAGTAAAAACTTAGTTAAAATTGTTGTAGTTGTGTGTTGCAAGTACAAAAGTACCCATTAAACGCGAACCGAGGGTGGATTTGAAAAACTGGGTATGAGGTGATGCTTACAAAGGTGCCTTTTATCATAATTTATTGGTCTTATGCCGGGCTTTTTTTAAGTGTTGTACTGTGTTATCAGCTCACAGCCTAGTTAATTATCAAAAACTCGCAAATGAGATAAGGAGACAACTAATTTTTAGCAGACTGCTCACGTCATGTGTGCCATCACTTTTCCTTTAGAATAGTTGAAGTCACGTACCATCTCTAACAAAAGGACGCCTATGGTTGTTTGCAAGCAAAAAACACAAACACACATTTTTTGGCTGTTAGTTTTGTGAATTTCAATTAAATTATTTTGAAACGCGATCAACATTTTGTTGAAGCTATCGATGTATTTTGTATGAGCCATAAGATTCAATGCAATTGGATGAGGCCATTCTCAGTTTGATTTATTGCTTGTTAATGTGAAAAAACACACACATACATATACACGCCCTCAGCGCGCTCTCTCTCTCTCTCGCGTTCCCAGCGAAACAAATTTTCCTCAACATTGCCTGAGCGCAAGAACCGTTAATTGCCCATACAAACGTTTCATTGGCTTTTTCAATAGATTGGAGAAAAATTTTCCAATTTCCTTTCTTAGTGAGCGCCTGCATAACTAAACGAAGGTCTATGCCAAAAATCAGACCTGTACGATAAGCCGTTTTCGCTGTGGCTTGATAATATGTCAGTCTGTCAGTCGGGCGTACAGATTTATATATATAGATTACACTAGTTTACAAAAAAAAAAAAAAAAATTACGCATTTCAGCTGAAAAATTTTCTTGGTATAGTTTGGAATGGTGATCTAAAAAATCGATTTCAAAAATTTTTTCATGGCTCCGTTTTTGAAATATTAATTTTTTCAATATTTTTGGTAGGTACTCTTACATTTTATGCCATATCTCAGTTCATAATTGTCAGATAGAGTCAAGTAAGAAATAAATCGAAATTTAATGGAGCTGCCAATAATTGCGTGGAGCATTGTTTTGAAATCGGTTCAGTAGTTTGAATTCAACAACCAAGAATATTTCAAAAAAAATCGATTTTTTGCTCGAAAATCCAAGAAATTTCATTTTTAAACGACTAGAAAAAATATAAAAAAATGCAAAAAAATTATTTTTATTTTTTCTACTTAAGAATCGCACTTTTACGAAGCAAATAAGGTATTGGTGAGGAAAATCGTGTAACACGTACCATAGATGGATCAAATTGAGTAGAGGAACTAACAGTCAAATTTGAGTATATTGTGTGTTTTTAAAAATTAACATTGTACTTTTCTTCGTTTTTTGGTCTAATTATGAAGTGAACGAAAAGCTAGAACAAAAATAAAAATTAAAAACGGAACAAAAGTCGAAGCAAACGAAAATTTATTTTAAAATATTCAGGAAAATATCACATTTGTTTGCACTAAATTGCTTACAGCTCCTGTGTTTGCTCACAGATTTTGATTATCGATATCTGTTTTTCTTCGTATAAGTGCGGTTCTTATGTAGAAAAAATAAAAATAATTTTTTTTTAATTTTTTAAATATATTTTCCAGGCGACCAAAAATGAATTTTCGAGCAAAAAATCGATTTTTTCCAAATTTTTTTTGGATATTGTTGTCAAACTAATGAACCGATTTAAAAACAATGTTCTATTCGATTACTGGCAGCGAAATAACCTCTCGATTCTTATCTTGCTTGACTCTATCTGACAATTATAAATTGAGATATGGCTTAAAATGTAAGTGCCCCTACCAAAAAATAAAAAAAAATTATATTTCAAAAACGGAGCCATGAAAAATTTTTTGAAATTGATTTTTGAGATCACCATTCCAAACTACACTAAAAAAAATTTTCAGTAGAAATGGGTCTTTTTGGCTGTAAACTAGTGTTATCATTAACAGTCTTAGCGCCATGGCAACGTCCTCATTTTATCCATGCTCAATCGATTTGATACGCAGTGGCTCACATTAAAACTGAAACTAGCATCATTTTTATTTATCAATATTTATAAACTGATAGAATTAATTTGGAATTTATTTGAAACTTAGAATATTAATTTTATACACAAAAGTATTAATTAGAAACTAACAAATTTTCCATATCAACGAATGTAAGTTTCAAAATTCAAAGAACGTAAAAGTTTTAAAACGAACCATGCTGCATGTCAGAGCTGGTTATTATAATTAATGCTTTAATTTTTGTGGAAACTCATCAGTACTTAGTTAAAAGTAAATGCTATGAACGCTTCCCAAAGAATCCAACATATATTTCAGCCTTGGACAGAAGGATACAATCGCAAACTTAGAGAAAGGGACCTACAATTTAACGCAGAATCCGGATGGCAATGTTTGAGAATTTGACTTTTTTATGGCTAGTTACTTCACAGCAGCAGCAAAAGCTTTTTCTAAAGAAGGAAAATACTTTTATTATTAGATGTTCCGAGGCGGGATCGAACCTACGACCTCCCGCCCAGCATTCTACCACACTAACCGCTGGACCACGCACGACAGATCACATATCTGAGATAATAAAAGAACAAGAGATGGATCGTAAAAATGGACATTGCAAACAAGAAAGGATAGCAATATTATGAACTGAATGTAAACATTTTGTACATAGTTTCTTTCTTGGCTGTATGCTACCAGTGGTAAGGCTACTTAGAACAGGCGGTCGGCCTTTGCCTGATCCCACCATTTGAGACGACTAGGGTTGTCGATATTTCTCAAAATATCAATATCGATAACATCAAAAATCAAAATTTTCAATATCGATATTTAATACATCGAGTCTAGAAAATCGATATATCGTTATTTTCTAAAGCTTAAGAAAGCTGAAAAGTTTCACCGCCAATTGACCATTTCTAGTCGCCGTTATATTTTATCTTTTTAATATGATAGCTTATGATTTCAGTGACTTGATTTTCTGAAACTAGATTATTGTAAAGGGTTCGATTTGTATAGGCGTATAGCAAAAACTGAATCTACGGGAAATTCTAAGGAAATTTCAATATGTTATCATGGGCCCAGAATGAATTCCTAGTCGTTGCAAATCGATCTCAAATATTAAACATACTTAAGGATTTTGTCTTTTCGAACGGGACAGGAAAATCGAATTTTTATATATTTTACTTAAAAATCGCACATCTACATACGAAGAAAATAAGGTATAGGTGCAGAAAATCTCACCAAAAGCCATGGGTCTAAAATAAATTCCTTGCCCGCGCAAATCGACCTGAAATATTAAATACAATTGAATATTTTGTATTATTCCAGCAAGACTGAAAAAAACTTTTTCTATAGATTCTACTAAGAAATCGTACTTCTACGAAGAAATTACAAATATGAGAAGAAAATCTATGCCGAAATTCCATAACTGGATCAATATATTATATAAGGGAAATCATGTTGGACCCATGGTTTCTGTACGAAATTTTCCAAGGACTTCGTTCTTTCTATACGCTTTGGGCAGAGCAAAGTCGGCAGTCTTGTTATGTCAATTCCCAGCCCGTCCGATGAATCAACCTTTTAAGCATATTGACATTTCCTATTGAAATATTTTCGGTTTAGTTAAAGACTAATTTGATTTGAAAAACTATCAGTTTCTAAATCAGCAAATGAAAAATAATTATAATACTACAGTGACATTTATTCAATTAGCATTCACATTTGCCAATTTGCATTCCATTCGCATTAATTACACTAGTTTACAAAAATAAAAAAAAAAAATGACCCATTTCAGCTGAAAATTTTTCTTAGTATAGTTTGGAATGGTGATCTAAAAAATCGATTTCAAAAATTTTTCATGGCTCCGTTTTTGAAATATTAATTTTTTATAACTTTTGGTAGGGTACTCTTACATTTTAAGCCATATCTCAGTTCATAATTGTCAGATAGAGTCAAGTAAGAAATAAATCGAAAGGTAATGGAGCTGCCAATAATTGCGTGGAGCATTGTTTTGAAATCGGTTCAGTAGTTTGAATTCAACAACCAAGAATATTTCAAAAAAATCGATTTTTTGCTCGAAAATCCAAGAAATTTCATTTTTAAACGACTAGAAAAAATAAAAAAATACAAAAAAAAATTTTTATTTTTCTACTTAAGAATCGCACTTTTACGAAGAAAATAAGGTATTGGTGAGGAAAATCGTGTAACACGTACCATAGATGGATCAAATTGAGTGGAGGAACTAACAGTCAAATTTGAGTATATTGTGTGTTCCCAAAAATTAACATTGTACTTTTCTTCGTTTTTTGGTCAAATTAAGAAGTGAACGAAAAGCCAGAACAAAAATAAAAATTAAAAACGGAACAAAAGTCGAAACAAACGAAAATTTATTTTAAAATATTCAGGAAAATATCACATTTTTTTCCACTAAATTGCTTACAGCTCCTGTGTTTGTTCACAGATTTTGATCATCGATATCTGTTTTTCTTCGTAGAAGTGCGGTTGTTATGTAGAAAAAATAAAAATAGTTTTTTTTGGATTTTTTATATTTTTCCAGGCGACCAAAAATGAATTTTCGAGCAAAAAAATCGATTTTTTCGAAATATTTTTTGGATATTGTTGTTAAACTAATGAACCGATTTAAAAAACAATGTTCTACTCGATTACTGGCAGCGAAATAACCTTTCGATTCTTATCTTGCTTGACTCTATCTGACAATTATAAAGTGAGATATGGCTTCAAATGTAAGTGCCCCTACCAAAAAATAAAAAAAAATTATATTTCAAAAACGGAGCCATGAAAAAATTTTTCAAATTGATTTTTGAGATCACCATTCCAAACTACACTAAAAAAAATTTTCAGTAGAAATGGGTCTTTTTGGCTGTAAACTAGTGTTACCATTGCACCACAACGAAATTATAGCCACATATTTTGAGCACACAAAACACGACACAGAACAATGGTCATTGCCATTTCACGTGCCCTTCGATAATGGTGGATGCCATTGATCGATCAAATGTCAGCGAATTATGTCTAATTATGCTTGAGTCAGATGCCGACGAATACTTTGGCATATGACGCTGTCAGCGGTGAAAAACTTTTTGGCATCAAAAGCAGCGCATCATGGAAATCCGTAACAGTTCCGATAGAGATTCATTAACCGAACGTCCTGCTCCGTGCCGTGGTCAAATGTTAATGAAAACAACGTCAATCGGAGAGCTGGCTGACTGAACCTAGACAGACGTTTGGTTGGCGGGGAAGGCTGGGGGTGGGAGGGGGTGGGAGGATACATCATTGTAATTGAGTGTTCATTAGTGGACGGCTCGAATGAATTCTGGCTTATTGGCTGCGGCTGCGGCTATCAAATCATCGGTACAACATCATCAACATGTTCGCCAGTCAGAGCCAAATGAAGCTGAAAACCGCACCCCCACCCCCAGCCCATCCCCTCTCGTGTCGTCATAAAATCATCATCTTTATGCGATAATATTTGTGATGTGCGCGCCAAGTTTTGGCCAATTTCATTGTACATTAATGCCTGCGGGGGCGGCGGATGAGCAAAGAATCTCGGAAAGGGCCAATTGGCAGGGGGGAATGGTGTGAGAAGTTTACAAATATAATTCGGTAAATGTGCGTTATGGCAATGAAATGAAAGGGACGCCGCACTCTTCGGCCAAAATGCTGCAAGGGGACCAAGCCAAGTACAAAAGGGTTGGGCCAAGAATAACAACAAATTGCTGTCGGTGTTGTTGTGCTTAAGTTTTTTGGCAGCGCGCAACATCTGACTTGGATTTGATTAATTCTGAAGTCGGTTTAACGGCCATGGAGCAGGGGGCCTGGGGCAGGCGCCGGCAGTGCTTATTCATTTTGTTGCGGCTGCCGGGCTGTCTACTGGGGTAAACTTTGATGAGCGTCTGGAGTGGCGTCGGGGGAGGGATGTGCGAGGCCAAGCAGACGTTAAATCAAAAGTAGCTGAAGTAACAAGTTTGATTATAAAATGCAACAAACTCGTAAACTCGTTATTATGACGGAAATTTGTGGATGATGAAGGAGCGAACATTCAACGAGCACCATGTACGCCCGCTGCATTGTTTCTAATAGTTAGAGCTCATCAAATGGAATGTGTATGACGTTTATGTAGAAATAAGCTTTGCATTTCAAATATGCTTCTGTGTGAAGTGAAGTGAATTTTATTGAAGAAATTAATGGATATTGTTCTGATCAATTTTTATACATTGCGATTTAAACGTTAAGTCTGAAAACTTTTTTGTTTTAAATGCTATCGCCAACAAACCCGTTACGGATCAGTACTAGATGAACAGAGTTCTGTCAAAATTCTGTAACTATCGAAGGTCGATACTCGCGCCTTTTAATATCTTACATCTCACACACACTTATCTCTCCGCCTTTCTGTGACACTCATTCTTACCGGTCATACGCCGTCTCCAATAAACCGAACTTAAACCTAATCTGTTTTTTAAAATAAATAGTTACCGTGGGATCGCCACTTATGGGGTGACCCCTTCTGAAAGAACAATTAACAATTGGTCATTTAAAGGTTTAAAGGTTATAATTCGCGACGAAAATCTGTAGCTCTGGGTACACACCTACAAAGGGTGCCGCCAAATCGTAGTCTTGCAATGGTGGAACTTAGCACAGTGTAATGTGCAAAAAACATTAAGCAAATGAACATAAATGAAGTGTCGACAATACAACCAATGGCTTCATCAAGAAGTGCTTGCACTCACAAACCCGGATACACACACTGAAACATGCTCACGGCGTTAGGTGAAATAGTCGGGCAAAGTCTTCTCAACATCAAGTGCAGACGATTCGCAGCGAACAGGAACACTTATTCGTAAATGATAACTTAATCCGTACATTATGACGTCATACCTGAGTTCAAGAAGCTCCTTCAGCCTGGCTTTAATAACCAGACAAGAACCCATGATCCAGTCCAATCCACCTCGTCAAAAAGAGACTCGCACAGGCACACATGTCTAGTCAACTCGACTACACATATCCGATCCAACACTTTGTTGAACGGGAAGGCCTTGCTGATCACCAATTCGGGTTTAGTAAAAAGCTGAGCTACTAGAAACGCTATTGCCAAGCTAGTAAAAATAGCGCGAGAAGCTATCGAAGATACCTGGTGGCGCGGTGGACGTTAGAAATATGTCCTTATTACCACGCAGGATGTTAAAAGTGAAGGCAGAGAAGTCAAGATGAAGAACTGATACCAACGGGCAATGGACAATACGGATAATACTGGACTTACGGCTGTGAGTTAGTAGAACTCATGGGCTGCAAACCGGTTCGGAGTTGAAGCCGGAGACTCCGGAATTTTTGGAAAGTCCGAACCGAACCTGAACCGGAGCAGAACAATTTTTTTCTTCCCGAACCCGAACCTGAACCGGAGCCAAAAATAGTTGAAAAGGGTTCGGTTCAAAAAAGATGTTCTATTACATTTTTTCAAGCTGCTTTTTGTCATTTCCAACAATTTTAAAACATTGGATAAAAAGCTGGCAAAGAAAAATTTTATAATATTAAAAATGAACTAATAAGTAAAAGCTTAAAAAATGGTAAATAATTAATCATTAATGGTAATGTAATCATTGTTACAGTATTTCACATGAATAGAAACACTTTCTAACAGCACATGACCATCAAAGCAAAGCCAAGGTGTTTCTAATTGTATGAAATACTGTCACGATGGGCATTTTTTGTCGTTCTGTGTACGAGTCTTAAAGAATTTTACAATGCACTATAGGTCAAATGACCACTTTTTCTGTGCGAAATTAATAACCACTACAAAATCGTGCCATTTAAACTAAAACCTGTAAGAATATCACAAGTTAGAATAAATTTGTAAGAAAAAATGGAATTTAACCCATTAACGACCAAAAATTAAAATTAACCCTCCATTTTTTTTTATATTTTAAAACATTTATTAATCGCTTAAGTCTAATTCATTTTCTAAACATAAATCAAAAAGTTCCTTTTCACTTTTATTAGTTTTCTCGTCTTTATTGCTAATGTGAAGCTCTTCCATGGCTTCGCTGCAACATAATAGTTGAATGACTTCAGGTGGAAGGGTGGAACGCTTTCGTTTTTGTAAGCGTCTATTTAATTTGAATAATTTGATTCGAAAAAACTTGAAAAACTTATTTTTGCATCTCAACAATTTTTTCAGACGTATGCAGTAAAATAGACTGCAACGAAAATTTTGCGAGGGCCTCATTTGCTATTATACCCTGATTTCAATTTGGCTGCTGTAATTTTACTGTAGTGTGGATATATGTCGCAGTTTCTTAATTTGCATTCGTTGCGCATTACATTATACTGGTCTTTTGAAAAATTATATTCAAGAAGGAAAGCTAAAGCTTCATCCGCAGAAAGTAGAATTGGGGGTCTTTATTGCAAATATTGCGTATTTTTGACGACTTTGTTGGGCTTTCCATACTTGGGACTGCAGCCAAATCGGCATCACCTTGTTTACGAGCTGATGTTGCTGTTGCACGAACGAGAAGATTAGGATCAGCTTTTTTTTTTGCTAGTTCTACGTTTTCTTTTTTTTCCAAATTCTGATTTGGCACTGATTGGCAGACGTGGACGTCCAACAACGGCAGGAGTACCATTTTTTGATATGCGATCAACTATTTTTTTAGCCAAGCACGATTTTGGTCCAAAAAGATATTTATCTTTCTGTGAGACTTTTTCCAGTTCTGAGCTGATCTTAAGCAATAAAAATTTATGTTTTGGCTTATGAGTTACTCCATTTTATTCGAAATTGAATCAATTCGAATTTTGTCAACCACATGTTTTAAAACGGCATTCAATTTTTTCCTTTTTTGTGCATTCTATCCGCCATATTTCAAACAAATCGATTTTTCAAACAAATCGATTTTTGTTATGCAGAAGTTACCAACAAAAAATGGAATTACTCGTAAAACTCAAAAAATCGCTCTATGAAATAAATTGCAAAGAACTTATTACATTTTTCTTAAACTATTTGTATTTATTTAAAAGATGCCAAATGGGGCCAAATTTTGTTACGGCTTACGGAAGGTAAAAATTTGAAAAAAATTCTACCCTTCCGAGGTGATGTAGCCTATTGAGTTATTTGAAAATGTAGCGACATAAATATAAAGCAGTTTTAATTTTACACTTATATACTTATGTGTCTCTTCATTTTCCATTTTACACCAATGAATTATCAGCAACACAATACCAGTAAGACGCACTTAAAACTGATCAAGCAAAACTAACCTCGCAGGCACATATTTAGAGAAAATTGCATCGATTGACTTTGACGCACAGCTGTGTAACGGTAATCTATTCTTAGGACAAACAGACATCACGATTCTTTTTTTTGAAGCATTTTCTATTAAAAACCAACAACAACAAAAATAAAACGACACTCTGATTCTTATCACTTTTGCACAGATAAAGGGGATGTTTGACCTAATGTGCAATGTCGCATTTTTAGTACTAGCAATTCCTGCCACACAAGAATCAGTCTAGTGCACTTTTTCTAAACATATAGTTTTGTTTTATCGAGCGATCAGTAATAATGAAAGATTGCTGGAAGACACACTAATGAAAAATTTATACAGTGCGTTAACTGAGGGGAGCCCAATAATTCAAAAAGGCCGACAGAGGGCATACCCAACGGCTTCTGTCAATTGGGAGCTGTTTGTTTTGCACTTGTATTGCCTTTAGAACTCCCCTGACAACTTCCCACCCAGATCTCGTCCATGTCTTGCCCAGATCCCTTCCAGATCCCACACAGATCCCACCTAGACTCCACCTAGATCCTACTCAGATCTCACCCCCATTCCCGCCCAGATCCCACCCAGTACTCTGCCAGATCTCGCCCAGCTCCCACCCAGATCCTCATCTAGATCCCACACAGATCCCACCCACATCGCTCCCAGATCCCGCCCAGATAAGATTCCACCCAAATCTCTCCCAGATCTTTTGCAGAACCCACCCAGTTGCCCCTCATCAGCATCTTTCTTACCTCTTCACTTCCCCCCTCTGCCCATCCTCTTGTGTATGTGTTTGCCGGGAAACTGCACAAATCAAAACAACACAAAATATGAATGACGTCAGTGTCACGCGACGCAGAAATCAAATTTTACTCCTACTAAAATCGTTCGTACCGAAATTAAAGATGTTTCACATCAATAAGTCAGCTGTTTGATCTCACTTACGCTCTCAGAGTGCATTTGGGAATATGTTCGGCTCGCTCTAACCACTGTATTTTTCTATGCGGAAACTTCCTAACACCGTTTAAAGTTAAGCAGAGTAAATTTGTTGACCTGGAACCTGGAATTTACATACATGTTTCGGTTCGAACCCGAACCTAGGTTCAACGTCCTTGTTAACCCGCTCCGTGAACCCGAACCCAAAAAGTTTCGAGGGTTCGAACCCCGGAGCGAACCTCTGTCGATTTTTATGAGGTTTGCAGCCCTGTTTTGAATCCTTCTTGTTTAGGTATAAGCATGAGACGAATCTTTTTTGCTCACACTGTCCAGACTCTGTACTCTGGGAGCTGAAAGCAGCGCTGCCGCTGAGGCTGGAATGACACTTTCAATTTTTAGAGACAATTATTGTCGCAATTTTTTGTTAATAGGTCAAATTTGCTGTTGTGTATCATTACAGCCTCTTCTAAAGCATTCTGCGGATAATTCAAGCATAATCTGACTCGCTTACAACAACGACTTTTGCCCATAGATGAAAAATTGTGACTAGAATTGTTCCTAAAAATTTAAAGTGTCATTCCAGCCTTAGCTTATCTGTAAGTTTCTCTCTCTCTCTCTCTCTTTCTCTTTGCTGAATAAAGTGCGGTGTTGGTTGGTGGTGCGTTTAAGGGGGGAGTGGCTATGGCGGTCTCAGTTATCTAACTAGTTTACACATCTCTAAAAACTATCGATACTCTTTCAACTTTTCATATCTTACATCTTATGTGACGCTGATTCTTATCAGCAACACTTCGTCTCCATTAAACCAGAAAATAGCCCATTTTATAGAATTCGACAGATAAGTGTGACCAGAGCTGCCACAGATAAGCGAGAAAGTGGCGCCATCTATTGCTGAGCTTTGAAAACCACATAACTAACTCTATCATGAAATTCTTTTATTTCTTACAATTTACGAGCTACTAGGGTACATAAGCTTCGGTTTATTTAATATGTCTCATGCTTCAAATCAACACCCTCAGATCAAAAAGTAAAGAAGCAGATACGAGAACCGAACTATAATCTCTGGAAATAAACGAAACACTTCAACTTATTAAATTATACCTGTGGCTCTCTTTAAAATCATATCTTAGGGAGGCAAGGGGAGAAGTTTTGAAAGGATCATGATTTATTCTGTTATATTTCATTTAATTATTGCTAAAAATTGTTTTAAATGCAATTTATAATAATAAAGCTTCCGTTTCCAGATCATTTTGTTTTGGGACAACAACGAGTTCTAGCAATTACATACACATACCAAAATATCTTTTGGCACTTGGCCTTGCCACATAAAGTTTACAAATAAATCCACTTAAAACGACACATAATCAAAGATAACTTTTAAGCTTGTTGAGACGCCGAAATAATTCACTATGCTTGTGCCGAATGCGAGTGCGAGTACGAATGCAATTGCTAGTGCTAAGCTCTTGATAATACCCTCCAGACCCTTCTGCCTCCTCGTCTGGTTGTGCCATGGCTTTCGTTTTGTGGTGTTGCTGTCAATCTTAGTTGAATGCTGGGATGTGGGTGTTGGGGGCGAGGATAGTTAATTTCTCTTACTCACTGTGGAACGAATGCATTTGTTGCTGTTGCCCAACTTGAATTATGTGCATGTCATTGTCTAACTACGGAGTAGAACTCATTTGTGCTCGTTCTGGTACTGCGACAACGATCAAAAATACCAGAAAACAAAATAAATTAGAATTGAAATAATTCGTAGCAAAGTTTCCCTTTTTTCTAGTTTTTAATAAAGCAAACGCTGGCCTGGGGAAAGTTTTTTGGCCAGCGGCAACGCTGCGTATGGGCAATATGCAAAAATTCTGGGGCGGTGGGTTGGGGGCCGCTTTTGCGGTCGGGCTTGCTGCGGCAAACAAACAAACAAAGCACACTATGAAGCAGCGCCAGGAGTCAGAGCGGAGCGAGAGATATAAATAAATAAAAGTTCAAGGATGCGTACGCTTTTATCTTCTCGGTCTTTTGCCGCTGATTCCACTTGCTTTGCGTCTGGTGTCCCCTCGGTCTTTTTCCCTCTCGGCTTTCACTTGGCCATTTTCACGTTTTCATATTTTGTACAAAAAAAAAACTTTCTGCGGCAATTTAAACTAATGATTTAACATTTTGTGTGCTTTTGTGTTTGTGTTGTATGACATTTCAGCAAACGACGGGCAATGCGGTCCGTTTCATTCATTCGCCTCCTCGCCCAGCTCCCGCTCCGGCTCCGGCTCCTGCTCGTTTTCCATTCATGGCTGTCGGTCTGCTCGAGTTGGGGTCGGTCAGAAAAACCGCAATTTGAATATATAAATATATTTTAATGATGTCGCTCGCTCATTAATCATAATCTATTCATTAATTTTGGCCTCCTAGTTGTAGTAGTAGCTGACATGTCAAAAAATGTAAAGAAAAAAAGCACAAACAGATAACATCGCTAAGCAGCCCAAAAAGTACAAATTTAACATGACATCGCAGCTAATTAACAAAAATACCCGTGAAAGCAACCAACACCTGGCCAATTAGTGAAAAACTCGGCTCGTGCCTGCCTTAATGGCAATGGCAAATTTTTGTATAAATTATGCATTAGCCACCAAAAACCTTGCTAAACGCTTAAGGAGATGAAGGCAGATGGACACCAAGATAGCCAAATACTGGTAAATATTTGAAATATATTAGTCCTGCCTGGGCCGGAGGCGTGGCGGCGACCATGTCTGCCATTAGCCGTTTTTATTAAATTCAAGTCACAGTTGTCCAAGCCGTGGAGCTCGCTCCAAGTTTGGGGCCACTCGAGAAATCGAAGCAACATAATTTGTCACCCAAGAAAATGGTGAAACATTAAATTTGGCAAATAAATGGACACTTGTTTGTCATAACGCTGCAAATGCGCCCAAAATAAAATGAAAATGGAAAAAGCTAAAAATATAAAAAAAGGACACACGCCGGCTAACGGCGTCGGCGACGATGTAATCCAAACAAAAACAAAAATAGTAATGTTAAAAATGAAAAACAAGACCATTACCATTTGTGCAATAAAATAGAAAACAACAAGCAAAGATTTCAAGAAAAAAATGCATGAAATTGAGCGACTTCAAAGATCTCCTTTATTTTTAAAATTTTGAAATAAGTCCTGTACCTAGGACAGCTGGGGGAATTAATTCTATACTATAAGAAATAGAAGAAATAAAATAATAAAAGAAAAGAAAGAAAAAAGAGGAGAAATAATTAAGTTCATTTCGGAAGTTACATAGTGTCTTCTAACACTGCTCGACAAAATGAGAGTCGATTTTCCCCCATTGGACCAAACCAACTTTTTCTAAAGTAAATTGGCCCGCTGATCACGAAAATCGCCATGAAAACAAAATCTATCGACGCGTTATCGAGATATTATCGATAAACCGTTTTTTCGATTTTTCAAAAAGTTACCCCCACTTAAACTCTCATAACTTTTTTGTTTTTCAAACGATGTTAACGATCTAAACAAATTTCGGAAGTTACATAGTGTCTTCTAACACTGCTCGACAAAATGAGAGTCGATTTTCCCCCATTGGACCAAACCAACTTTTTCTAAAGTAAATTGGCCCGCTGATCACGAAAATCGCCATGAAAACAAAATCTATCGACGCGTTATCGAGATATTATCGATAAACCGTTTTTTCGATTTTTCAAAAAGTTACCCCCACTTAAACTCTCATAACTTTTTTGTTTTTCAAACGATGTTAATGATCTAAACAAATTTAAAAAGACAAAACTTCACCAAACAGTTTGTTTTCGGACAAAAAAGAGCTGGGTCGTGTGCTTTTAACGCTATGGGCTCAAATGGAGAAAAAAAATGGTTTTTTTTTGTCAAATTGGAAAATTTATCGAAATCAAAACGCTGGTAGATTCATAATTATACAAAATTGTTATGTTTTTTTGATTGGACAGTAAAAACTAATCAATTTACTTTTAAATAAGCCCTTAAATACAGAAATCGGACATAAAATGTAGTTTTCAAGAATTTTTTGTGAAAATAGGCAAAAATTTAGTTTTCTTCAAATACCGCTGTGACTGATTTTTTTGACTTCTAGAGAGTGGTTTTAATAAGCTCAGGCATAGAATTTTTCTAATATGTATAAAATTTTGTTGCAAAATTAATAAAATTTTATTTTTAACACTTTCAAAATATAGACCACCACTTTTTGCGGCTGTATGCGTTCCTTGTAGACTCTCGGATAAGACCATGACAATAACACAGTTCAACAAATATTGGGCCATTGAGGTTGATACTGTTCGACGGAGGCTTTCAAGCTGAGAAAAAGTCTATTTTCAAAATTATTCTAGCACGTCAAGTTTTTAAGATATCAATGGTCAAAGTTGTTAAAAAATGCCTATAAAGGCCACTTTCAATATTATAGGTACCTATTAAAAAGCCATCTTTAACGAAATAATGCTTGTTGAAATTTAGATAAATAGGTTGAATTTTCCTCTATTAAGGGTCATAAACCAAATAAGAATTTGGTTGATAGGCCGTGGAGGCCGCCTAAACCTCAACCTCTCTGTCAATTAAAAAAAAAATTGGGGATGCCATTGATTGTCCCAGGACATTAGAGGGAGCAGAACAATCATCTAACTGATTTGCCTATCGAAAGTATCGGTCTGTTCAACAAGAAATAAAGATCATAATTCCCACCGAATCGTTCGTTAGCAAGATGGCAATTTACAATGATATTGATCATGGAAATGTCTTTTTCAAAGTGTATTAACTAGTGTCTTGTTCTCTATTTAAGTGCAATAAAAATAAAGAATAGGATGCAATATATTAAAATTTGCATTGAATGTGCTACATTATTCAACATTGTCTTTATTTTAATTTACAGAAATAGAAGTTGGAAAAGAAATCCTGTTTGAATTTCTCTTATAGGGCACATTGTCTTCGGAGATTAGAGTCCAGCAGTAGACGGTCTCATCAGGTATATTTTTTCCATGTTGGACACGTCCTGATAAAAACTTTTCACGTATACTAAAAAGTGGTAGAGTTTATTTTGAAAAAGTTTAAAATAAATAGTTCAGGGGCGCCCATGCCTATTGCGCATGACACGCATGTGTTGTTGTTTTACGCAAAAGAATAACCTGCGCGCATACGATTTGCGCATTCCATAAGCCAGCAAAAAACAAAAACAATTTATATGACTGCTCTGTGTTTTGTTGTTGTCGCGCTCTGACCTGCAACAACAACATCATATGTGTCTCTCTTCTCTCTCTCCTATGTCTCTCGCAAACTCAAATCCAACAACAAATTGCTTATGCGTACGGCTGAACGCTTGTCGCGCTATCGAGTATGATTTGCGTAGCGACGACCACACATGCACACAAACAAGAATCGGTTCTCTCTCTCTATATCATTTTGTTGTTATTGCTTAAAATCATGGTTCCCCAAGCAGAGAGCGCTAAAACGTGACTGTGTCTCTCTCTAACACACAATGAAGTGGGATTTCGGCAAGCATTCGGCAAGTACGTTCGTGCTCCCGGGGCTATCGCTGGGGAACTCTGCTTAAAATATATTTGGCGTATGTGTATTGTTCTCGCGCGCGGGTAAGCTCGTTCTGGGCACCCCTGAAATAGTTATTAGTCTATTTTAAGCCATACTTTTAAAATCACACACTTAAAGTTGAAAAAAACGCCCCTTGAATAAAAACTAAATTTTTGTCTATTTTCACAAAAAAATTCTTGAAAACTCCACTTTATGTCCGATTTATGCATTTGAGGGCTTATTTAAAAGTAAATTGAATAGCTTTTACTGTCCAATCAAAAAAAACATATTAATTTTGTATAATTATGAATCTACCAGCGTTTTAATTTCGATAAATTTTCAAATTTGGCAAAAAAAAAAACAATTTTTTTCTCCATTTGAGCCCATAGCGTTAAAAGCACACGACCCAGCTCTTTTTTGTCCAAAAACAAACTGTTTGGTGAAGTTTTGTCTTTTTAAATTTGTTTAGATCATTAACATCGTTTGAAATACAAAAAAACTATGAGAGTTTAAGTGGGGATAAGTTTTTGAAAAATCGAAAAAACGGTTTATCGATAATATCTCGATAACGCGTCGATAGATTTTTTTTTCATGGTGATTTTCGTGATCAGCGGGCCAATTTACTTTAGAAAAAGTTGGTTTGGTCCAATGGGGAAAAATGCTGTCGAGCAGTGTAATTACATAACTAGTGTTCCGGTTCTTTAAAAAAACCTATCTGTACGGTGACACGTCAATAAAACACACTGTCATTTCACCCAACAACAAAATTCAACAATCCATCAATTCAACACAAACAAATTTAACACAAAACAAAGTCTTCACAAAACAATTTCAACACACGTCAATACAACACTAAGTCATTTCACCAAACACAACCATTCAACACACGTTAATTGAACACAACACAATTTCAACACGTCAACTCAACACAAAACAAATTAATTATTTTAATTTTAAATTTAAATTTGAAATGACTTATTGACGTGTGTTGACTTTTTTTTTAAGACTGTTTTGTGTTGAATTGAAGTGAGTTGAATTGACGTGTGTTGAATTGACGTGTTGAAATTGTTTTGTGTTGAATAGACGTGGAACCTATAGTTGAGTAACGATGACTTTTATTAGCAAAAATTTTACGATATTTACAACGTCTGCATTCGGATGAAATTTATTCAAGTTGTGAACAAAAGAATGATATCTCTAATGCTTTCAAATATGTGTAAACTTTCAGAGGATATTAAGGCTCCACGTCGACTCAACACAAAACAATTTCAACACGTCAATTTAACACAAAACCAATTAAACACGAACAATATTTACAACGCCTGCATTCGGATGAAATTTATTCAAGATGTGAACAAAAGAATGTTATCTCTGGTGCGTTTAAATGAACATACACTTTCGAAGGATATTAAAGTCAGGTTCAACTGACATTGCCACTTGCAAGTTTGAAAATATAATTTTTTTTTAAATTGCTTTTTTTCCAGTGTTGTAATTTTACTGTTTTAAAATCGTAATATGTTGAAATTTGCCGATTTTCAATTGCTTTGTGTTATAATTGATTATGTTGAAATTGTATATGTGTTATAAGTGTGCTGTGTTGAATTGACGTATGTTGTATTTACGTGTGCAGAATTGGCGTTTGTTGAGTTGACGTGTGTTGAATTGACGTGTTGAAATTTTTTGTGTTGAATAGACGTGGAACCATTAAGAGGTATATATTGAATATTCTATTTTCCGACATCACGCGGAACTGGTGTCGTTCTGTCATCTTATGCTTGTTAACGATTGTTGGCAAATCATCATGGAAAGACTTACACCGCAAAAACGGTTAACAACGCTTCTGAAACTCGATGAAGAACCGCTGTTTTCGCTTAAAATTTTGTTACTTCACGAATTTGACAAATTGCGCTGTTTGGTGTGGTTAATGGGCTGCTGGAAATATTGTTCCGTATTTCTTTAAAAATGAAGCTGAACAGAACCTTACCTCATATAAAAATAAAAAAATGTGTGAAACATGATGCAAAATTTAAGGCCTTTTTTTAAATGCACAAGCTCTCTCAAGGGTAATTATATCCGCAATGACAATTGTTAAAAGAAAAATACAAGGAGCTAGCACTTGGAAGATCATTTGAACAAGAATATTCTAACCGAGTCATATTCAAGACTTTTTAATGATCAAAATGTGATAAGTAATTTAAGGAAAACTCAGAAATGGCTCATGCATTTGCTCAAACAGTGATTGATTGAAAATCGAATCGAAAAATACTCTCAAATGACTCAAAAATAAGTTTCAACTGATCTGAAAAAAGGGGTATAAACGACTCTTGATGAAGAGTCAAAACTAGGGTACCATTTTTATCCGACAAAAGTATTATTTACGGACAGAAACGAGCGCATTTATAGGGATTGTTTTTATCAGACTGAGGAATGAATAAAAGACTCAAGTGTGATCAGAAAATTCATAAAATGCTTGCTGGGAACAAGTTCACTGGCTGCTGTTTTCTTTCTTCTTTTCTGTAATGCTGTTAAGTCACTGTTTAGTAACTTTTAGTCAGTGACAAGTCACAGTAAATTCACTGGTAAATCACTCTTTTGTCACTGTCAAATCACTGTCAAGCCAGAGTTAAGTCAAAGCCATATTCACTGTCAGGTAACTATTTAGTCACTGTCCTGTCACAATTTAGTCACTGTTAAGTCGCTGTTAGGTCACTGTTTACTCACTTTCAAGTCACTGTTTTGTCAATCTCAAAGCACTGTTAAGTCACGTCAAGTCAGTGCTTAGTCACAGTCAAGTCACTTTTTAGTCACTGTAAAATCACTGTTAAGTCACTCAGTTTAGTCACTTTCAAGTGAATGTTTAGTCACTATCAACTCACTGTTAAGACACCAATAATTATATTCTTCTTAGCTGTAATTCTGTTAAATCACTGTGATGTCACACTTTGGTAACTTTTTAGTCACTAGCAAGTCACTGTTAAATCGCTATGAAGACACTGCTAAGACACTGTTAAGTCCCCGTTAAGTCACAGTCAATTCAATGTTTAGTCAAGTCACCATTTAGTCACTGTTCAGTCACTGTCGAGGAACTGACGAGTCACTGTCGAGTCACAGTGATGTCACTGTTTAGTGACTGTTAAGTCACGCTTCAGCCACTGTCAAGTCACTTTCAAGTCACTGGTAAGTCACTGTCGAGTCACTGTTGAGTCATCCTCACTTTCCCACCACTTTCCCCTCTTTCTCGTCTCTTCCCATCCTCTTCCACCCCTCTCCCCTGGGACACTCCATTAAAACAGTCACAGACGTCAGTGCAGCGGTACAGCGCCACGTGACCCTGAAATTAAATTATCTCCTACACTGAGAAAAAAAGAATAGTTTTTGATGATCCTTAGGAACTATACTTTTTCCGGATCCATTGGGTATTTTTTCGAAGACAGTTTACGTTCGCATAAAAAAGTTTATATGTATCAGAAAAAATATTTCATTGATCTTTAATCTTTATCCAAAGGAGCTGAAAAATGTGAAAAGGATATTAAAAAATGGATCTTAAAGTGGAAATTTGAGTATCCATTCTACGTGGATCTTTTTTTTCTCTGTGTACTAAAATTTTCCGTACCGAAATTTCAACAAAAAAAAAAAAAAAAACAAAAATTGTCGAGTGAGCTAGCTGCCCGTCGACTGTGCGAATTTCAGTCTTCGAGGTACCAAGATTTTAGTCATGCTGAAACAACAAACGGGTATGGTGGTGTGCTTTGAGATACCGTTCCTTAAGTGGTCAGTGCGATTGTCGTGTGTTCGACTCCCATTGGAGGAAAAGAAAATACATGATTAGTAGAAAAAAGTTGTCAAATAATCTCAGATATAAATTTAGTAATGTCAATTTAGAGTTGATTTGTAATCTTCTACATATATTTATCAGTATTAACTGACAAATAACCGAGAAAATTGTCAGTTTACATTAAGCTATTAAGTAGATGGGAAAGCTGCCCTAAATTGGTTTATTATTTTGATCTGATCCTTTTCTTTTTAATAGAAACATTTTAACAGATTAATATACCACTGTTTTAAGCAATACTCTCCACACTCGCTCTCAAAAGTTAAATGCCGTCAATCTGCATTTGGAATATTAACAAAGGCGATTCGTATATGGGTCATTCTTTTATAAACCGAACAGCTAAAAAATTTTTTATTTTTCATTTTAATAAAAAAAAATCCGAAATTAGATCTCGACATGCCCACCAAAACGTAATTTGCGGTTTTGCACAAAAATTTTTTGTTCATTTTATAAACAATTTCAAAAATCGTCAAAAACGAAAAATTGGAAAAAAAGGGTTTTTTCAAAACGTGATATCTCAGGTTTGGTTTATCGGACAGGTCTCAAGTTAATGTCGATGGAAAGAATTTTAATTTATCTATTCAAATTATAATTTTATAGATTTTTAAATTATTTAATAATATTAAGTAAAAGTTGCTAAAAATTATATATAATTTTTTCTCAGTGTTAACCACCATGTTTCAGCTTCTAAGGATAAACAACTTATTGCTCTAAATATAACTTAAATTTTGGTGTTTTCAAAAAGATGGAGACTTTTATAGTTTAAAAGTTATGCATTTTTGAAGTTATGAACAAATTAAAAGATGCCCTTGAAAAAAGCTTCGCCTTGCAGTCAGTTTCAAAGCTTTTTGATTGAAACTTGGCAAGTGTGCTTTATATTTATCAAGCTTTTCAAAAATGTCAACATCATGCGGATCGGACGACTATATCATATAGCTGCCATACAAATGCTGAATTTAGTAGTGTTATAAATTACTTTGCAAGCTTTGGCCACCCTAATCCACAACAAAATTCAATTAATCATAGCATTCGTATGGCAGCTATATGATATACTCATCCGATCCGCATGATGTTTACATTTTTGAAAAGCTTGATAAATATAAAGCACACTTGCCAAGTTTCAATCAAAAAGCTTTAAAACTGACGTCATAGCAAAGCTTTTTTCAAAGGCATCTTTTAATTTGTTTATAACTTCAAAAATTCATAACTTTTAAACTATAAAAGTCTCCATCTTTTTGAAAACACCAAAATTTAAGTTATATTTAGGGCAATAAATTGTTTATCCTTAGAAGCTATATCATGGTGGTTAACACTGAGAAAAAATTATAAATAATTTTTAGCAACAATTACTTAATATTATTAAATAATTTAAAAATCTATAAAATTATAATTTGAGTAGATCTATTTAAAAACTTTTCGCCAATATCAACTTGAGACCTGTCCGATGAACCAAACCTGAGATATCACGTTTTTAAAAAACCCTTTTTTTCCATTTTTCCGAATTTGACGATTTTTGAAATTTTTTATAAAATTAACAAAAAAATTTTGTGCAAAACCGCAAATAACGTTTTGGTGGGCATGTCGAGATCTAATTTCGGATTTTTTTTTATTAAAATGAAAAATAAAAAATTTTTTAGCTGTTCGGTTTATAAAAGAATGACCCATATGCCTCAATTTGTTGTTGCACCGCATTTGAAATGGGGAAAAGAAATGGAACGACACGAGGAGCAGGATTGTAGACGTCGGTTGGATTTTGGTAGCACCAAACGGCAAATGGCAATGGCAAAAAGTAAATAAATCGCCTCAAATTTTCACATGGGTTGCCAGTCGGGGGAATCCAAAAACTGCTGAGCTCAACGCTGCTGAGGCGAAAAGGAAGTGGAAGAAGAAGAAGAAGAAGTTGTGGAAGACGCAGTTGGTGGAAGCCAAAGTTGCAGCCAGGACGCCCTTGATTCTTTATTGTTTTTGTTGTTTAGGTTGTAAAGGTTCCGGGCTTTCTAGCTTGGGACACTTTCTGCGTGGCTTGGAACCAGGTGCAATCTATCGATTCGCCTTTTCGCCCGCTTTTGCCGCCTTGTTTGCTATTTGTGCTCGTTATGGTGGCTGATGCTGCCATGGTTGTTGTTGTACCATAGTTGAAATATTTACGATGTACGTTGGACTATTCCACTATTTGTAACACTCTGAAACGGAGAGCCACGACACACGCACAAAATGTTGCCATTTCTTTATTGTTTTCTGGTTTGTAACGACAAAGAGGGAAAACAGTTGAAGCGAAAATGTATAAAATTATCAAATAAAAAAAAGGCGTTGCATTCAGTTATAATTTTTTTATTTATTTTTATATATTTGTGCATGCGAGGGCGGTTTGAGGAGTGGCTTTTAAAATAGGCAATTTTTTATTTAACAATTTTGTTATCTGATACCTTAAATTTTGTTCAATAGGGCCAAAATCAACTGACAGCACTTGCTCAGTGGACAAAATCTTGTGGCTTGGGCGTGAAACCGGCTACGGCGGAATCAGAAAAATTCCTGATTTTATTCCTCCTAAAATGAGCGGAGTAAGCCTTGTATTTGGTTACAATGCCAAATATTTGGGTGTCATTCTGGACTTGACAATACTCTGGCAAGACAAGAGGCAACCATTGCTCATTTCTCTTGTAAAAAGGCCTGAACAATCTGCATAAAGTACAGAGAAGTGCGAAAATATGTATTAGCGGCGTTCTAAAAACGACACAAACGGAAACGCTTAATAATATTCTTTACCTTCTACCACTAGACCTCGTGGCTAAGCAAATGGCTACCACAACCATTTATTACAGACTACTGTATACCACAAACGACGTTCGACAAATTATACGACGTCTAAACCTTCCCCACAGCAGAGTTAAAGCCACTAACAGCTTACATTGATGGTTCTAAACTCGACGGAATAGTAGGAGAAGGCGTTTTCTTTCCCAACCCAGATTTGAACTTATCGTTCCGCCTTCCTGATCACTGTAGTATGAACCGAGAAGCCATCCAGGATGCTGTCACCTTTCTTTGCACACTCACAGGAAGGATATGTAATTTTAAACTCTGATAGTCAAACACTTGACTCACATACCAACAATGCTAAAACACTTACGAAGTAGAAGGAGACTCAGGTCACTTGGTCAACCTCTGGAAGACATCCGGGCTTGAGATCCCAACTCTACTCAAATGTGTTCATCATCAAATCCAATTCTCACATTGAGTACGATTTTCTAAAGACTTTCTTACTTGATTTTGAACCTGTTTTGAGTAGACCTGTACAATGATCTAACCGGACTTTCTTTGCTCTCGGCCAGCAGCCAGAAATTTTGGCCAAAAATCCCAATTTTTTGTTTGGGAATCTGGATAAAACCAAGGTCGGCAAGTTGAATTTTCTTAAAATTGATGCAAAAAATGAAAAAATATAGTCAAAGTTAGGAAAACAACAGCTGCCGCAATTTGATTTCTTATTTTCGACTTCGCACTATAAAAAATTATCAAGAAGTTTTTATTCAAAAGCGTTTATATGAAATATGGAAAAAATCTAAAATTTGGATTTGCAATTTGCAACTTTGAGCTAAGAGTACCAAAAAGCTCCTCTCTTAATTTGCTAGCAATATTGATTTTTATTAACTTTGAATAATGTACTATAGCTGTAGGTATGCGCTTTTGCGCGGTTTTGCTTTGAATTTTTCTAAAATCGCATATAAAATTATATTCCCATGGGAAATCAAAAATTTTCTTTTAAACAATCAGCCTAGAAGTATGCCTTTTTTTCTAAACTTCGGAATATAGGAAAAGCACTCTGAGGCAAAATATTTTAATACGAAGCCAATTTGAATGTGTCAAAATATGTAGCATACTCTTAGAAGCGCTGAAGGTATTATTTAGTTGTTTTAAGCATTGAATCTAAAGAGGAGGTAATATTTTTGTTGCATATAAAATTATGTGCGTCAAGTTGAATATTTTAAGATCAATTTGGCGAAAATTTCAGCTGTCTAGCTAGGCTGGTTCAGAAATGCCAGAGCTTTGGCCAAAAAATGAGAGTTCTGGCCCACAGTGCGCTGCCAAATTCATTATCGTTTTATTAATCATCGTCAAATTCAAGTACAAAGTTCTTATTAGAAATAACATTTTTTTAAAAGTATCGTATTTATTTTTTCCCTATTTCGAAAGTAAAATTACCTGGGTCCTTCGAGCCGGGTTGAAAATTTTGTGGCTGACTTCGATATACCCGTTACTCATGAAAAAACATGTTTAACAGTGTTCCTGCGTTCCTTAGGGTGAACATCTGAAAAGTATGCAACACTTTTTAATCAGGACTATTTTTCACATTTTTGCTCATAACTTGAGAACCGCTCATCCGATCTTTATCATTTCTTCGGCGAATCGATTCATTTTGCTAATTACTAATTATCTCTAAATGACGCATCGTCTATCTTCAAAACTGTTGGAGATATAACGTTTTTTTCCAAATTACGGGGCGGTAGGGGGCGTGGCCAAAATTTGAAACAAACTTGATCTGCGTGCAGATAAAAGAAGCATTTGTCCCATACATGTCCAACCTTTATCTCTTAGCATCTCTGAGATCTAGGTGTTCATAAAGACAGACGGACGGACGGACGGACAGACGGACATGTCTATATCGACTCGGCTGTTGATGCTGATAAAGAATATATATACTTTATATGGTCGGAAATGATTCCGTCTGCCTGTTACATACATTTGCACGACTTTAGTATACCCTTTTTACTCCACGAGTAACGGGTATAAAAAGGAATTTTATTGACGGTGCTAGAGTCCTTATAGTTTTACTCGTTTTTCTTTTGGCTCCAAAAGTAAAAGTAGGAGGTAAAAAGGTCAGCAATGTACCATCACTAAGAATAAAAATCAGTAGGAAATTTTATGGGCAGATTCGAGTTGCGATGTCGATAAAGATTATCGATATATACTGCACTGTTGCGAATAACTGTTTCTTGTGCTCTGGACATGTAAAGCAAAATGTTAAAAAGCTGTTGTATTAAAGTTGACACAGAAACCTTAGTGCAAACTGTGAAATAAAATTGTAAAGACCAGTCACAACTCAACAAATATAACGGCGCACTTAAACGGTAAACATGGAGATGCTTGGCTGAAATGCAGCTCATTTTAAATAAAGATAAATGTAAGGCCGTCCGCGGCTCGATAAGATTTTTTATGTTTTGATTGAAAGATGATCAATTTAAAAAGTAAACCCTTCTTTCGGTTCATAAATTAAAACTCATGAATAAATTTTCAAAACTTCTTATGCTATACATATATTAAATAAACTTCCATATATTAAATAAACTTCCATAGTTTGTTAATTTATTAAATATACATTCAATCTATATTTTTTGAGCGCTGTCAAAATGCGGTCAATTGACTTCTCAATTGCCTCAATAGACCTGTTCTTTGTTAAGATCCAGGTTTTTATTGAAAAATATGGAAAATATCGATAATATCCATCGAAATAAATATCAATATAGATATTTTTGAAATATCCGACAACCCTAGATTGGAGTACAAAATAAATAATTTGGTTTTCTGTTGCATACTTTTTGGCTACTTTAAATCAAACCACCCTCGTATAATGAAATAAAAAAACAAAATAGGAATAATTTGTGCAAATTTTATGTTGCGGCACTTTTCATTATTTGCAGGGCAAAAGAAAAGAAAGCGCGTCAGACATAAGGAGAGGTAGGGAAGTATTTTAATAAAACCGCAAGCTACACACACACACACATCGACTCACACAGTTTCATAAGGGCAAAGAAAGCAATTGAGTTGCGTTGAAGTGGCATAAAGTAGTGGCAAGTGGCGGTTGGGTAGTTGTTGGCTCGGCTTGGCTTGCTTTTGCTTTTTAACCATTTTTGTTTGGTTTCTGCGTTCAGCGTGCTGCGTTCTCCCTTTAGGCACACCCAGCGAACTCAGGTGGAATACTGGTTTGATATCGTCCTCGTCCCCATCCTCGTCCTCCTGCGTTGTAATGGGAAATGAAATGAATGAATGAGCATAAGCACTTTTTTGTTTGTCTGTTTGTGTGTTTGTGTGCTTTGCCTGTTTGTCTGTTTGTGGCCGCAGACGCAGACGGCAACAGAAATGATGCACTTCAAATTAAAATGCGAATGCAAGCGAAAACTTCAAAAGAAGCACTAGAACAGAAAACAGAGAAGCGCAAACGAGATACTAATAGACAATGGCAAAAGCCGACTTAAGGCAGAGGAGGGCGTGCAATTGAAAGGGGCACATAAACACACTAACCCAGCGAAAGTGTCTTCTCTTTCTATGTGTGTGTGGGGGAAGCCAAGGATAAAGTTAGCGCAGGACATACAAATGCACTTTGGACGTGGCCGACGCGCACTAAATTCGCCTTAATTCACTTTTCATACAAAACAGCAGCACAAAAGCACGCCCCGCACACACACACAGCGGAGGCAAATGCATGTTTGTTGTAATTAATTTAAAATATTATTACAAGCCCGCGCACGAGCGCCAAACTCAAAAAAGAAGAAAAATGGAAAGAGAAACCGGAGAAGCCGGGCGCACGAAGCAACAGACAGTGACATCGCAACGCTAAATAATTATAGCCCACGCGAACTGCAAACAAACAAACAAACACATGCACACACAGCAGACACACACACACATGCATGCCGGGAATTATAAAGCACCAAGGATGCGCACGAGAACGATGTGGGATGCAGCTAAATAAGCGTCCATACACCCAGCACATTATCTTCTAAGGTGAAAGACCACCCCAGATTTTCATTGACTAAACTTGAAAACTTAACTACGAATTTTGTTGAACAAATATTGTTTTCTATATTTAAAAAAGAAATTGTCCTTCCTGACTGTCTGAACGTTTATCTACGCACAGCCTAAACGGTAAGAAATATAAGTATATGTATTTTCCATTAATTGTAGAAGTGGGTACAGGAGTAGTGCTAACTTCAAACCCGGAATCAGTCTAACCAAATGGTTCTTTAGCTGATTGTTTTTAAATTTTAACTTCAAAAATCTTTTGAAATGTACTTTTGCGCTCAAAAAATAAAAGTTAAAGCTAGAAATCGCACCGAAAATATTATGCACAGTCGAGAACAGCAAAACAACAGTAAGATGCAAAAGCAGATAGATTTATTGAAAAGAAAGTCCCCGATTGGTGATGCTCCAAACCTTATTCACCTTCTTTATTCACTCAGAAATCAACCGAAATCTGCAATCCCTGTTTTTTTAACCATAAACAGCTAATGAAATATTAACAACATTTTGTTTTCACTTTATAAACGGCTTGGGCATGTTTTAAGAACAATTCTGCACGCAATATAAGAGTTGGAAAAATAATTATTATTAAAAATAAACCATATTTCATATTAACCCTACGAGGTTCAGGGATTTTTTGGCGCTAAATGGCAAAACCAGGTCTGCGCAGACCTATATGGGGTTTGTATGGGAATTCATAGGCAGATATCCTAATAGTGTGAGTTAATGTGATTAATGCTGGGAAAACGACACGGTGAACAATAAAAACATATTTCTACATTTAAGCTTACAATATATCCCTATTTTAATGAAGGGTTTTTGCAAAATATGCAATGTAACGCGTTAATCAATCTTTTTAGCAGAGCCAGCACGATGGTCGAGTAGTAGAGGAAGCAGAATGGCTGGTTGATCATCTATCGGTGGACCTGTAGCTAGCTGCAAAAAAATTTTAATTTTAGAATTCGAGTAGGATAACCCCGAATAACGTTGTTGTCTGTTTGACTTGTTGCATACCTCTGGGAGAACACCATCTGGTCTGCAAATTCTGTAAGGAAGACACGTCTCCGGTCGTTTCTCTTCCAGAATTTGAAATGACTTCTTCGAAGACTTCGATAAGTCGACGATGCTCTTTTTTGGTTCGTATGAGCATAGCCAGATATTATTATTGTGGTAGTCGACAACAGTGCTAAATACATCTCGACTTGGATCCAACATCCTTATAGTATGCAGGTTTTGTTTTTGCGTATGGTGCCTCGATATGCCAAACGTTTTGTCATCAAAACCGCTGCCAAGTCATAAGACGAGAAGTAATTACCGGCATATACTATTCGTTCAGAACAATGTTCTCTTCTTGATATACCGCACGCTCTTCAATTGTCTGTCTTCCAACATTTATTAATCCCTTCAGTGGGTCATACACTATATTTTTATTCCGTATTTGACAGGTTTCGAGGATTTATAATGGGTAAAACGCGTGCGGCCTAAGTACGGGAACAATTGCTCGTCAATAGTTATCTCAGCACCCGAAACATATAGACGCCTTCATAAGCATGTTCCAAACTTCGTCGATGGCTTTCGACTTCTTATAAAATTGCTATTATAATTAAACTTTACAAGAGTTGCTCTTTGCTCATATCGACGGCTTTATGCGCTTCGGTGGCAGTTGCAGCGACTTCACAGAGATCTTCTAAATTATCATCATCATATGGATTCTCGATTTCTATGATGATGTCTGTTTTAGCATCAGAAGCAGCATATTCTAAAGGGGGCACATAATCTCTTCAACAGTATACACTAAAAAAAAAATATTTTCTACATTTTAGAAATTCGGCATAAAATAATTTTTTTTCGAAATTGTAGAAAAATTTCTTGTTTATAGACATTTTTTTCTTAAATTTAGAAGGCATAACCCTTAGATGAGATTTTCTAGAAAATATTTTCTTAAATTTTGAAACTAATTTTTTTTTCTTAAATTTAGGGTAATTTTTCTAGAAATTTTCCTAAAATCTTTCTCTAATTTAGGGCATATTTGCACTTGAATTAAGAAAAGAAATACATAGCAAAATAGAGCGACCGCCATTAAAGTTAGTAAAACGCCCTTTTTTTTAGAAAATCAAGTTTCCTAAATTTAGAAAAATTTGTTTAGAAATTCACCCTAAAATTTAGAAAGATTAATTTAGAAATTCGCCCTAAAATTTAAAAAATGTAAAAAAGAGAGACGTGAGAACAGGGGAGGACACGAAAAATCAAAAAAACGAACGATTCTTCCTCATTGTTTTCGTAGTTTGTTGCCGAAGCTTTACCGAGACATGTAAATTTGTTGTTGCATCATTGCAACTTTGGTTTTTGTTGTTGTTTTGTCTACAACTGTTCGAAGTGTTCTTGTTTGACAAGCCGGCTGCGTCGCAGTTTCTAGTTATTTCGTTCTCTTTGACACACGCCACACGCGTGCTCCCAACTGTGTACATTATTAACAATGGTTAAGTCGCTACGTTTTACTTAAGGCAAATAGTCGAGTGGGCTAAGGCGTCGTCCGAGAGTTCAATATGTGAGAGGTCCCGTGTTCAAGTCCCAGTAAAGTAAGTAAAAAAAAATTCTTAATGCGCTTATTTCTAAATTAATTATATATCTATCTATAGCTTAGAAAAAAGTTGTTTGGTGTGAGGAGGTGGTGCTGGTGATGGGGGGGAAGATGGGACAAACCCTAAAAACCGATGGGTTGGTGGGGCGGGGTGGATCAAAAACACAACCACACACGTGTTGGTCTGTGGTCGGTTCTACCCTACCTCCCCCTAAAATGTATTTTTAAGTGTTTACTGTCAACTGATATTGAGGGTGGTTTAAAGCATTGAAAGCCTCCTCGGCACCAAGGACTGGTGACCGAAGTGTGGGACTTACATTAGTTCACCCACTAAACATTCCACCCCCTTCCCGATTCCCGTCTGCACCACCGTTAGGTATTACTTCGCCGGGGGGAATGCCCAAGGCTCTTCTAGGATTCTCTCCTTGTATGTATACCATTGCGCTGTCTTTCAGCGCTGCGCAGTCGTTTGAGTATTACTGTGGCCATATTGCTTACCGCTGACCAATTTTGTTTTGACTCAAGCATGATGTCTACCAGATTACAAACGGCTGGCAACCTCCCCACCCTCATGCTTAGGTCACTTCTTTCCTTTATGTACAACGGACAGACAAAGAATACATGTTCTGCGTCTTCAATTGCCTCTGTAGCCACACAGTGAGCACAGAAAGGGCTGTCTTAGTGCTTAGATCTATGCAAATAGGATCTTAAGCACCCATGTCCCGTTAAAAGTTGTCGATATGACCATGTCTTTTGTCCAGCCATCTTCTTAACTCTGGAATCAGGCTAAAGGTCCAGCGTCCGTTTGTGGTATTTGTCCAGCGGTTCTGCTATTGCCGTAATGTTTGCCTGCGCAGCTTGGCTCTTTAGTCTGTCAATGGGCCAGTAATTGATCGAGTCCTGATCTCTGCTGCTTCCTGCACCATGAGGTCCAATGGAATGATGCCAGCTATGACCAATACTGCATCGTGGGAGACGGTACGAAATGCGCAGCTCACTCGGAGGGCACATAGTCGCCTTACAGTGTTGGCAGAGCGGATGTATGTGCTATGTGCTGTTGCTTCTGCCCATATCGGCGCTGTGTAGAGTAGTGAGGAGCTTACTACGTTTGCTAGCAATTTTCTCCTCGGTTGCTTTGGCCCTCTGGTGTTGGCCATAATTCTAGCTAGCGATGCTGCTGTCCTGCTTGCCTTGCTGCTCGCATCTATGAGGTGCTGTTTAAAGCTAAGCCTATGGTCAATAGTGACCCCTAGATACTTCACTCCTCCAGTTACTTTGTAAGTAACAGAGCCGAGGTCGGTATCGAAAAGCAGCATTCGGTCATTAAAGTAGTCAGCTACTATTTTGTCGAGGTATGCTGGGACTCTGGCATTCTCAAGGGCACTCAGTATGCAGCTCCATTTAGCTGTGTTAAAGGCATTCTTTACATCGAGTCGCAAGTAGGCAGTATTCTTTTGTTCCGTTCAGCCAACGGTCCCCATCAATTGCATTGCTGGCCGATTTGTACCGTTTGCTCACCGCATCTATGGTAGAACGTTTCTTCCGAACGCTTAATCGCATCGGTGACAGGTAGCTCTCTACTGCTTCTTCGATTCTTGTGTGGATAATGTGCTCTAGAACTTTTCCAGTGGTGTCCAGCATACAGAGCGGCCTGTAGGAGGCTGGCTCGTCTACTGGTTTATCTCCCTTTGGAATAAGCACCAGTCTCTGCGCCTTCCATCTTCTCGGGAAAGTTCCTTCTTTAAGGCAAGTGTTGTATAGCATGGCAAAGGCATCTGGGTTTCTCTGTAAAGCTGATTTTAGGATTTTGTTGGGTATTCCATCTTCCTTCACCCGTTTAGCAGCAGCCAGCACCTTTTCCACCGTTACAGGACTTGGTTCTGGTTGTGTGTATGTGTGCGTGTGTGTGTTTGTGCACACTTTTGTTTGTCAATTGTGCAGGGTATTTGGAAGTCGGTCTGCTCGACTGCAACGGTCTTACTTGTTTAAAGTTAAGGAGTACTACCTTTCAAAAATTGGAGAGTCTAAACAAAAGAAAGGTTCTATACAAAATGCGTCTAAACAGGGTCAAAAAGGACATTTTATGTCATTTTAATCTCAAATTATTAAAAAGCTCTACGTAATAGACCATTTCTGAAAACAGGTTCGTGTTCAGCACACAAAAATTCAAATCTAAATCAAACTCTTGAACTAAGATATTATGTTCTCGTCTTTCAGATGAAACAATCTTATTGTGCTCTGTACCAAAGGTACGCAAAGTATATGAAGTTTGTTAAAGATTTCAATGTTTGATTTAAACAGCCAAGTTGTTTAAATTCAAATTATATTACAACATCATATTTTTCCCAAGTGTACCTTTGCCCAAAGAGGTTAAAAATTACAAAGCACCAAAGAGGCCAGTCCAGATTTTGTATTAATTGATGCGACAGCATCGACCCAAAACAAATCAACAAGCGCTGACTGGACATGCACAATCCGGGAGGGGGTTGGGGCGGATGGGTTACGAGGAAGCGTGCCAAATACGAAAATGCCGAAGACGATGAGAAATTGAAAAAAGTAATAAACGTAAAGCTATTACAAAATCTGATAATGGTCCACCGCTGGCGGCGAGTCGTCCACAGAGAGTGGCAAATAGACAGAGAGAGAGAGAGAGCGAAAGCTGCGCTGGAACACAATGGAAATGGAACATAATAATAATAATACTTGCAACGAAACTGTAACAAAGTGCAGCGGTAGGGGAGCCGCACATAAACATTGAGCAGCGCGCGTGCTGTGCTGTGCTGCATGTTGCGACGACGCGACGGTTGCCGCAATATTAATTTCACGAATGAACAACCCTTGAATAAGCATGCACTTCATGTACCAATATTATGGCTTTGCTACGTGAGAGAGCACACTCGGCGAGAGGAAGAGCTTTCCGAAGTTACACGAGCTGGCGACTTGGGTTTCGGTTTCGGCAATTTCGTCTCGTGTGTGTGTGTGTGTGAGTGTTGCTTTTCATGGTGCATTTCCCAGAGGTGCATTTTTCTGAAAATCTAATTTGAGAGATTGAGATTGTTTGGTCTTTCAATGTTCTGCTCGGGTCGTTCGTGCTGCGACGCTTGCAGCATTTTCCTACACGTTTATGCAGTGAAAACATATTGCACGCCCCTGCGCCGCTTACTTTAATTGGGGGAATGCTCCGTCTACGTCCGCCGCATCCGCATATCCGCACATCAGCATCGCAATGGCTTCAATCATTGCGCACAACGCTCGCTGCGGTTTGACAAACATTTTTCACACTGATGCTCAGACTCCACATTCCCCCTTCCCCTTCCGTCCCCCCTCCCTCTGGTGTGTATGTTTGATGAGTGTGCGAGAGTTTTATGACTGTATGGGGAATGAGCTGCTGAAGCAGGATACAGGAACAGGAGCAGCAGCAGCAGCAGATATCAAGCTGGAATTGTGCCATGGAGTTGGGATGATTGGGTTATGCTGTGATTTTAATTTTGAAATCATACGGATACGAATACGAAAACGAATGCCACAGTGTAAAGCGATACATGCAAGGATTTATTTATGTCTATGTGTATGCGTGTGTCTGTGTGTGTGTGTGCACGCGAAGCGATAAAGCGCCTTACAGGATTTGGATTGGACTGCTGCCTGTTTGCAATTTGATAAGCTGCCTCTGGGCATTATTTTTACGACGTATTTTTCACATGCCACTTGCCCGGAAATATGCAATAAAAATATCAATGCTAAGCTCATGTGTAAATCAACAATTCTTATTGTCTTAAATTTCCCTTTGACAGTTCTGACTGGATTAACCAAACCAAAGGGAAATGACCAAAAAAAAAAACCTGAAATAAAATATCGCACCCAAAATAAAATGTGAAAATTATTTTAAGAATAAATTTTTTAGTTATCCGTCACTGGTTAATAAAATTAAAGCAAACACTTTGTCTCAATTGGAAACCATGTGGAAAATTTATAAGATTATCCCTATATCTAGCCAAAGCGGTAACAGATAGAAGGCTGTAAGATTCCATTAGTGGCGAAAGTGCGTACTAAGACGGAAAATTCCAACATCTCAAGTTTTTGTATATAAATCATACGCAGTGTTGACTATTATGATAATAGTTAAAATCAAGAAAGCAAACGGATCAAAAACGTCCAATTGGAATTTACAAAAAAAAAAAAACTTGGAAAATCCAAACAAATCAGAAAGAATGACCGCCTACTGCGCCACATGGTGAACTGTAATTGAATTGAACTGTAAGGTACCCTACATGTTTTTCATCAACCTCAACTCCTAGAAACTAATCGACTAATAATTAAGCTAATAATCTTAATACAGGTAAACAGAAGAAGCCTTTTGTGTCCCAAGACAAGGTTAACCCACCGAAATCCCAATAAAAAACCGTTTACCTCTTAAAGTTCTCAACCGTCTATTAATATACTAAACTGCAATCTACCAACGCATTTTGCAATTGATGGTCTTTAGCAAAGGATAAGATTCACCGCACTGTCCGCGGTAATCATCGGTTTCCAGGGACCAGACCATGGCACCACCCAAATTCTTGGACAAAGCGAAATCCCTCTTCCACTGTACACTGTACACTCAACACATTGTCGTAGCTAACCCACTGATCACCAGAGTAGGCATAGGGAGCATGATTTTTCTCATCGAAGACAGTGTGCCAGTTGTTCAGGCAGTTCTCGTTGTAGCCCGTTGTAACCGCCATCACCAGTGTTGGGACCAGCGCTACCAACACCACGGCACCGGGCTCCTGGCCAGTTTTGAGAGGCGTCCGACAGTTGCCCACGCCCAGAATCAGTTTGCGTGCAGGTGCTCCCTGGCTCAACCAGTAGTTGATGGAGTCATCCACCCCCCATTGGGGTGCATTGAAGCCGGTCCTGCCATCACTGGCCTTGGCAAAGTCGTAGGTCATCACGATAACAAAGTCCACCTGCTGGGCAATGTTGGCAATAGTATTATCAAACATTTTTTTCATTTATAAAAAGTCGGCGTTGATTTTCTACTTTCTTGTTAGACTTGGCCTTTAATTTTGTAATGCAGTATTCCGCATTATTTCTGTTGCTCCAAACCTCTATTGGAATTTTTTCCCAAAAATCAGGCATTAAATTAATAACTTAAAAAATTAGCAAGGGTATTCCTGTCAAACTTAATATAAAAAAAACTGTGCCAGGAACTTTTAGTTTACCTTTTCGTTGCTTGTGTATCCAGCACAGAAGCGGCCAAATGGAGAGGACAAATAAGTGCGCTTGTGTTGGTAAACAAGAGAGCTCTCTCTAGACAACACGCGTTTTACTTGCTATGCTGTGCTCACCGATTCACACAACCATAAATTCGGCTCGCGTTTAATTAAAAACACGACAGACTTCGGCTCGCGCGAGCCTTTGGTGACCGGGTCTGATCCAGCAACAGTGTGGATAGAGAGAACAGCTGACTCACAGCGCAGGAATATATTGTCAACAATTATTTTGGATGTCACGAGTGAAAATTTTGGGGGGAATGGTTTTGTATGTTTATGTAATGAGCTGTCATCTGGCTGGGGAACCATCAGGGTGCAAAGATGGGTAGGGTGCACCAAGTGGTCATGATACCTGCTGGTGTGCATATTAATTTGACGTATAATGGCAAGGCGCAACTGCGATATACAAATATGTATGTTGGTAGTTGTATGCCTCTCATACCAGAGGCCCGACATATGTAGATGACTCTAGTTTCATGAGGGCAGTGGATCATGCCGTACCCTATAAAGGGATTGCCCAGATCTACCGCTACGATGCTTAAGAAGCCAATGGAGCCCCAATGCCATTAGCTGCAACCGTAGCTTCTGCCCAAGTCACATGGACTTTCCTGGTCGAGCGGCGGTTCAGACGCACCAAGGTATTCAACGGCGTTATCCGTATATGGAACTCTTGATCCTAGGAGTCGCACTCAAGCTATTTTTCCGGGTCTCATATGTAGCTTGAAACGATTAACGACTATGCTCCAGCGGTTCGCCCATCGACCAAAGCCCAGGTTCTGATCTAGCCAATGAGTTGGTAATCTTAACCAAGAGGTCATACTATTTTGGAGATGATTACATTATAAAGAAATGCAGTTAAGAACATGCTGCAGTGATGTTGTGCGCCGTCCGGGGCACACTGCAAAGTGTCATGCTCAGTTATCGTCCTATTATCCCCAAGTGTTGCACCGACTTCGAGCCTCCAAAAAATATTTTTTAAATTTATTTAAATTCAAATAGTTAACAGTGCTTACAGCTGTTTTATCTGTTAGGTGCATAGTCACTAGAGCGGTCCCCAAACCGGAAATATAAAAAACGAGAAAGGCAAGGCTAACTTCGTCCGTGCCGAAGTTTTTATACACTTGAAATCGCTTGCTCAACGGTTAGCGACTTCGACCAAACTTCGCAGATCAGCTTAAAAACATTTAATATTACCCATGACCGTGATTGAGAGCGGTAATATTAAGAAAAAAACAGTTTTTCTCATAAAAATCCATTTTTCGACCGATCATTTGTATGGCAGCTACAAGAAGTAGCCATCCGATCCGGTCGGTTCCGACATATTAGCAGCGTGCAGACAAAAGAAGAATCTGTGCAAAATTTCAGCTCGCTAGCTTTAAAACTGAGGGACTAGTTCGCGTAGAAACAGACAGACGGACAGACGGACGGACAAAGCTTAATCGACTCAGCTCGTCACGCTGATCAAGAATATATATACTTTATGTGGTCGGAGATGATTCCTTCTATGCGTTGCAAACTTCTGGGCAAAATTATAATACACTTTTCAAGTGTATAATAACATCTCGACACTCGTCACATTTTTTCATTTGGCATGCAAGTAGGCATTGAGAAAATGAGGTTAAGTCCTGAAAAGGAAAATTTTGCAAAGAATTGCACATAGTTGCTGTTGAAAAAAAGGTGTGGTAAAAGTCTTTGCAAAGTTAAATGTTCTTTCTTGAGATGAATTACGAATACCCTCAACTACGGGGAAGCTAGTTTTAATTTCTACAGATCAAAGGCACTCAATCATAGAAAATATCACAGCTATTAGATTTCATCAAAAATATTCGACAAAACTTCCTGTCTTTATTGATATTTGGCTATTGCAAATTGAGGCAGAAAAACATACACTTCACATTGAACTGTCATTCGATAGCGTTACCTGACTTTAGCAGCTGCTCTTTTTAATCAAAATTCGTGAACTAATAAGGTAAAAGAATCTGTTTCAAATTTGTCCGTGACAAAATTTTTCCGGCGCTTGTTGTTGATATGATCTTGCTGCCGTAACGTTTCGTATGTGTGTTACTGCATCCATTCGACGGCCCAAATAACTACCCCTACGTATTGCTGGCATTGTTTAAGGCTGCCTTTACTATGAATAAAACTATTTAAGCACTGGGACCAACATTTTGTTCACTATAGTTGATAGTTCTACTTTACTGAACATGCGTTCAGTGGGCAGCCTTTTCCTAGAGATTTCCCCACCGACTGCATAGCTCCATATGGAAGGTGTATCAATAAGTGTGACTGCTTTTAGTTACAGTTTGTACCCTAATGTTGGCATATCGGATTTGCTTTGTCATTCAGCTTTTCTTTATTTTCTTTGCCTTTCCCACAACCAATTAAACAAATTCCTTTTTACTTATCCCAAACAAAAAATGTAAAGCAAAGTTTTATTGTCATCGTTTACAAACTAAGTGTAAGATATTATAAAGCGTTTTAAAACGTATGACTAAGGGCATTCAGGTATGCATAAACGGGAAACATACAGCTAAAACTAAAGCTAGAAAGTATAAGATTTAAAACAAAACGACATGCCCTGGTACGATTTCGAGTAAGTTTTATAAGAAGATTAACTTGATCAGGGCATAAAGGGCCCAAAGTGTTAACGCATAGACAATGGCCAATGTGCTGTAATGTAGAACCTTCAAGCTGCAAGAGAAAAAGAGAGAGGGATATGTTTACCAACCATTGCCTACTTATGTGCGCAGTCACGACTCACCGTTCATAACGCTTAATGGATTCAGGAATATTGCTGGGATCATCCTTTACCACATACAACCGCAAGCCATACAGACTCACACGAAACAGATTTGTCCAATCCAAATCACGCATATCAAAGGCAAACACACGCTTATCCCGTTCATCCAACTTCTCGGCCAGTTTGCGCACATTGTGATTGTCGAAGCGAAACTCATTGGAGCTAAAGTACTTCAAAACATTGCTCAATTTGTGTATTTTGCGATAGATTTTCATCATTCTAAAGATGGAAAGGGTCAGTGTCAAAAGGGCAATTGCTGGTTTAATGCAACACTCACCTGGGTTTCTTGCCTATAATAACCATAATTGTGTCCATAACCAAGGCGGGCAATGTGTGATACAAAAAGCATAGAATATGATATTGCCACATGTGCGGCACAATGGTGAAACGCGGATACCAAATAGACTTGCGCATGGGTATATCACAACCATATTCAAAGCCATCCTCCATATAGCGACGCCAGGTGACCATATTTTCGGCATCGGGAACATAATTGTAGATGGGCGGCGTTTCATATCTGAAAGTGGAAAGAGTTCATGCAATTAATGATATTACAGATTTCCTACTACTCACTTATTGCGCGCTATATCCCAGGCACTGGCCAACAAAGCATTCACGCACATATCCACAGGCACAATGTGCGCCTTGTTATCCATATCCCCGGTAAAGACGCGCAACACACCCGAACCGATGCCCACAATAACGCCACATGGTCCATACATATTGTCAATCCATCCTGTGATGGGCTCACGGTATGTGGTGATCACTAAACAAAGAAAATAAAGACGAGAGCCAAAATTTTGAATAATTCCACCCACCTATGCCAGGACGAAAGATGGTCACGGGCAACGATTGTGCATTTTGTTGAACAATATTCTCAGCCAGAACTTTGGTAAAGGTGTATGTGTTCGGATAACCCTTAATGATGGTCGGCGTCAGGGTATTCAGTGTGTGCTCGTCCAGGCATTCACTCAGCTTAAAGGCATTCTCGCCCGACATGGTGCCACTGTAGAATTTCTCCTGTATGTAGCGCATATTGCAGTGGGCAAATGCGGTAGAAACATGTACCAGAGCCTGAAAATTGAATGGGAAAGAAAAACGATAAAATTTTTCGCACATAGATACAAGAAAGACGTTAGTAAGAGACGGTCCTGCCCGTCTTCAATAAATAGTATATAAGGTAAAGAAATGTTTAATGTGTGACAGCGCATGCTGTCCTCGTATATATGGCTAAAGTTGTGTTCCTAAGTGTTTCAAACACTTTAATTTTCTAACGACTTTACTGTTTCAGCTGATAAAAACAGCTTGAAACGCTATTGACCCTTCTGGATAAGTGATAGCATTTTTACGGTGACACGTCTATAAAACACACAGTCATTTCACCCAACAACACAATTCAACAATCCGTCAATTCAACACAAGCAACTTCAACACAAAACAAAGTCTTAACAAAACAATTTCAACACATGTCAATACAACACTAAGGCATTTCTCCAAACACAACAGTTCAACACACGTTAATTGAACACAAAACATTTTTAACACGTCAATTCAACACAAAACAAAATAATTAATTTATTATTTAATTAAAATTTGAAATGACTTATAGACGTGAGTTAACTTTTTTTTGTGAAGACTGTTCTGTGTTGAATTGACGTGTGTTGAATTGACGTGTGTTGAATTGACGTGTGTTGAAATGGTTTTGTGTTGAAATGGTTTTGTGTTGAATAGACGTGCAACCATTTTTACGAAATGATAGAAATGTGATGGATTTTTGTTAACATGGAAGAGGTGGAATAAATTTGGAATTCTTATCTGCGTACAGATAAAAGAATCATTTGTCCCATACATGTCAAACCTCTATCTCTTACCATCTCTGAGATCTATGTGTTCATACAGACAGACGGACGGACGGACGTATGAAAAAGCATAAAAAACTTATAAAAACAAATCGTTTTGAATTCAAAAATTTTTTTCCAAAACTTTTTATTGGACCTAAGATTCTTATGAAAATTGGGTTGGATTTCAAAAATTCTCACTTGAGTTTAGATTATTATGAAAACGGGTAAACCCGGCTGGCAAATAAGAGGGGTAGATCAATTTGCCAAATTTTCATTTGAATATTTTAGAGAGTGCAGGCGTTGGTAAACTTGGTGAAAATCAAACTATTGAAAGAATCGCGAAATTTGCAAATTTTTGAAAAAATCGTGAAATATCTAAAATTGTCATTTGAGCTCAGATTTTCTCCAAAAAGTCGAGAAATTTTGTAAATTTTTGTATGAGTATAAAGTAGACGGGTAAATTGACTTATCAAGATAAAGAGTTCCAAAGAATCCGAAAATACACAACATTTTAATGTTAGTTCGGATTATCATGAATATTAAATAGTTGGCAATTAAAGACGGGTGTCGGTCAATCGGTTAATTTAATTTTAACATTTGCAATATTCTAATATGAAGATAGATTGACTTGAAGACGGATAAAAAGAAGGTGTAGATCAACTGTACTGAAACATCGCAAAGGTTAAAAAAAACTTTATGAGTTTTGAGATTTTTTTGTGAGCATTAGTCAGCAATGAAATACATTTAGTCCGCATTAAGATTCTTATTGTCCGTATAGGAAACGAGAGCGTAAGTTAAAGTCGGTTCTAACCGACTTCGATATACCCGTTACTCATGAAAATGCATGTTTAACAGTGTTCCTGCGTTCCTTAGGGTGACCATCCTAAAAGTATGCAACATTTTTTATTTTAGCGGGGGGGCTTGGTTCACTTTTTTGCTCACTTGAGAGCCGTTCATCCGAATTGTCTAACTTCAATACTGTAGGAGATATAACGTTCCAAATTGCGGGGGGCGGGAGGAGGTGTGGCCAAAATTTGAAGCAAACTTGATAAAAGAAGCATTTGTCCCATACATGTCAAACCTCTATCTCTTACCATCTCTGAGATCTAGGTGTTTATACAGACAGACGGACGGACAGACGGACATGTCTATATCGACTCGGCTGTTGATGCTGATCAAGAATATGTATATTTTATATGGTCGGAAATGATTCCTTCTGCCTGTTACAAACATTTGCACGACTTTAGTATACCCTTTTTACTCTACGAGTAACGGGTATAAAAACAGTGGTTAGACCGAAATGGGCATGTAGCCAAATTCACTCAGCGGGCGTAAGGGAGAGCGAACGGCTGACTAAATTCTGACAAAAGCGGTGTCGACTGTTCCGAGTTTTTGATTATGTTTGTTAATATCTCTTAAGCAAGACACACACACACCACAAAAACTGATTGTTCGCCTGTGCACTGTACAATGTACAGCTGCCTCAAGAACCTCCCGGTTCTATCATAAGCTGGCTTTGCCCATCTACGGTAAGTCGGCAGAGGCCATTGCTATGAAAATGCAGAGGAAGCGCAAGAGCAAAACTAGGTTCGGGCTCGTGAAAAAAATTTGTTTTGTTCCGGTTCAGGTCCGCTTTGTAATTTCCGGAAGCTGTTCAACTCCGAAAATTTGTGAAAATAGTAAAACCTTAAGGTTACATGCTAAATAAGTTGTAGTTAAAGTCCAACCACTGCTTGTACACGACGATTAAGTTTAAAAATTTGATATAAATTACTTTTTAAAGGCCAATTTAGACACATTTGAGTATGCTAAAGATGATTGCATGATTTTTTTAAGACTGCACCAATATGTAAACTGTCGCATAGGACTCATAAATTCAGAAATTTTTGAACGGCGTAACCTCCATAATTATTTAAAAGCCAAACGTTCTATGTACAAAATAGATTTTCCCGCGATATCTTCAAAACAAGAGCTGATGGCGAGAAACCTGGAACTGCTTTTTAAAAAAAAACAAGTGAGAAAGTCGGTCAAGCCCGACTATAACATACTCTGTACCTGGAGAAGAAGCTGAATGCAATGCTGGTGCTGCGCTCATCTCAAAGTCTCTCTCTCTTTTTCTCTCTCTCTCTCACTCTCTCTCTCGCTCTCTCTCTAAGTTTGTGTGGTGTTAGTTGTAAATGGGTGGAAGGGGGTGGGGCGAGGGAGAAGTACTTTTTTGCTCATAACTTGAGAACCGCTGATCCGATCTTTATCATTTCTTCGGCAAAAATCGAAATAAAATATCGCACCCAAAATAAAATGTGAAAATTATTTTAAGAATAAATTTTTTAGTTATCCGTCACTGGTTAATAAAATTAAAGCAAACACTTTGTCTCAATTGGAAACCATGTGGAAAATTTATAAGATTATCTCTATATCTAGCCAAAGCGGTAACAGATAGAAGGCTGTAAGATTCCATTAGTGGCGAAAGTGCGTACTAAGACGGAAAATTCCAACATCTCAAGTTTTTGTATATAAATTATACGCAGTGTTGACTATTATGATAATAGTTAAAATCAAGAAAGCAAACGGATCAAAAACGTGCAATTGAAATTTACAAAAAAAAAACAACTAGGAAAATCCAAACAAATCACAAAGAATGACCGCCTACTGCGCCACATGGTGAACTGTAATTGAATTGAACTGTAAGGTACCCTACATGTTTTTCATCAACCTCAACTCCTAGAAACTAATCGACTAATAATTAAGCTAATAATCTTAATACAGGTAAACAGAAGAAGCCTTTTGTGTCCCAAGACAAGGTTAACCCACCGAAATCCCAATAAAAAACCGTTTACCTCTTAAAGTTCTCAAACGTCTATTAATATACTAAACTGCAATCTACCAACGCATTTTGGAGTTGATGGTCTTTAGCAAAGGATAAGGATAAGCACTGTCCACGGTAATCATCGGTTTCCAGGGACCAGACCATGGCACCACCCAAATTCTTGGACAAAGCGAAATCCCTCTTCCACTGTACACTGTACACTCAACACATTGTCGTAGCTAACCCACTGATCACCAGAGTAGGCATAGGGAGCATGATTTTTCTCATCGAAGACAGTGTGCCAGTTGTTTAGGCAGATCTCGTTGTAGCCCAAGTAACCGCCATCACCAGTGTAGGGACCAGCGCTACCAACACCACGACACGGGGCTCCTGGCCAGTTTTGAGAGGCGTCCGACAGTTGCCCACGCCCAGAATCAGTTTGTGTGCAGGTGTTCCCAGGCTCAACCAGTAGTTGATGGAGTCATCCACCGCCCATTGGGGTGCATTGAAGCCGGTCCTGCCATCACTGGCCATGGCACAGTCGTAGGTCATCACGATAATAAAGTCCACCTGCTGGGCAATGTTGGCAATAGTATTATCAAACATTTTTTTCATTTATAAAAAGTCGGCGTTGATTTTCTACTTTCTTGTTAGACTTGGCCTTTAATTTTGTAATGCAGTATTCCGCATTATTTCTGTTGCTCCAAACCTCTATTGGAATTTTTCCCAAAAATCAGGCATTAAATTAATAACTTAAAAAATTAGCAAGGGTATTCCTGTCAAACTTAATATAAAAAAAACTGTGCCAGGAACTTTTAGTTTACCTTTTCGTTGCTTGTGTATCCAGCACAGAAGCGGCCAAATGGAGAGGACAAATAAGTGCGCTTGTGTTGGTAAACAAGAGAGCTCTCTAGACAACACGCGTTTTACTTGCTATGCTGTGCTCACCGATTCACACAACCATAAATTCGGCTCGCGTTTAATTAAAAACACGACAGACTTCGGCTCGCGCGAGCCTTTGGTGACCGGGTCTGATCCAGCAACAGTGTGGATAGAGAGAACAGCTGACTCACAGCGCAGGAATATATTGTCAACAATTATTTTGGATGTCACGAGCGAAAATTTTGGGGGGAATGGTTTTGTATTTTTATGTAATGAGCTGTCATCTGGGGAACCATGCAAAGATTGGTAGGGTGCACCAAGTGGTCATGATACCTGCTGGTGTGCATATTAATTTGGGCGTATAATGGCAAAGCGCAACTGCGATATTCATATATGTATATGTATATGTAGATGACTCTAGTTTCTTGAGGGCAGTGGATCATGCCGTACCCTATAAAGGGCTTGTCCAGATCTACCGCTATGAGGCTTAAAAATCCAACGGAGCTCCAATGCCATTAGCTGCAACCGTAGCTACTGCCCAAGTCACATGGACTTTCCTGGTCGAGCGGCGGTTCAGACACTCCAAGGTATTAAACGGCGTTATCCGTATATGGAACACTTGATCCTAGGAGTCGCACTCAAGCTACTTTTCCGGGTCTCATATGAAGCAATCGTGTTGACTCTTGAAACGATTAACGACTATGTTCCAGCGGTTCGCCCGTCGACCAAAGCCCTGGCTCTGATCTAGCCACAGAGTTGGTAATCTTGTATCCGACGATGAAAGACTGGAGTTGATTACATTATAAAGAAATGCAGTTAAGAACATGCTGCAGTGATGTTTTGCGCCGTCCGGGGCACACTGCAAAGTGTCATGCTCAGCTATCGTTCTATCATCCCCAAGTGTAGCACCGACTTCGAGCAGAGTGCTTCCTCCAAAAAATATTTTTTAAATTTATTTAAATTCAAATAGTTAACAGTGCTTACAGCTGTTTTATCTGTTAGGTGCATAGTTACTAGAGCGGTCCCCAAACCGGAAATATAAAAAACGAGAAAGGCAAGGCTAACTTCGTCCGTGCCGAAGTTTTTATACACTTGAAATCGCTTGCTCAACGGTTAGCGACTTCGACCAAACTTCGCAGATCAGCTTAAAAACATTTAATATTACCCATGACCGTGATTGAGAGCGGTAATATTAAGAAAAAACAGTTTTTCTCATAAAAATCCATTTTTCGACCGATCATTTGTATGGCAGCTACAAGAAGTAGCCATCCGATCCGGTCGGTTCCGACATATTAGCAGCGTGCAGACAAAAGAAGAATCTGTGCAAAATTTCAGCTCGCTAGCTTTAAAACTGAGGGACTAGTTCGCGTAGAAACAGACAGACGGACAGACGGACGGACAAAGCTTAATCGACTCAGCTCGTCACGCTGATCAAGAATATATATACTTTATGTGGTCGGAGATGATTCCTTCTATGCGTTGCAAACTTCTGGGCAAAATTATAATACACTTTTCAAGTGTATAATAACATCTCGACACTCGTCACATTTTTTCATTTGGCATGCAAGTAGGCATTGAGAAAATGAGGTTAAGTCCTGAAAAGGAAAATTTTGCAAAGAATTGCACATAGTTGCTGTTGAAAAAAAGGTGTGGTAAAAGTCTTTGCAAAGTTAAATGTTCTTTCTTGAGATGAATTACGAATACCCTCAACTACGGGGAAGCTAGTTTTAATTTCTACAGATCAAAGGCACTCAATCATAGAAAATATCACAGCTATTAGATTTCATCAAAAATATTCGACAAAACTTCCTGTCTTTATTGATATTTGGCTATTGCAAATTGAGGCAGAAAAACATACACTTCACATTGAACTGTCATTCGATAGCGTTACCTGACTTTAGCAGCTGCTCTTTTTAATCAAAATTCGTGAACTAATAAGGTAAAAGAATCTGTTTCAAATTTGTCCGTGACAAAATTTTTCCGGCGCTTGTTGTTGATATGATCTTGCTGCCGTAACGTTTCGTATGTGTGTTACTGCATCCATTCGACGGCCCAAATAACTACCCCTACGTATTGCTGGCATTGTTTAATAAGGCTGCCTTTACTATGAGTAAAACTATTTAAGCACTGGGACCAACATTTTGTTCACTATAGTTGATAGTTCTACTTTACTGAACATGCGTTCAGTGGGCAGCCTTTTCCTAGAGATTTCCGCACCGACTGCATAGCCTCCATAGGGAAGGTGTATCAATAAGTGTGACTGCTTTTAGTTACAGTTTGTACCCTAATGTTGGCATATCGGATTTGCTTTGTCATTCAGCTTTTCTTTATTTTCTTTGCCTTTCCCACAACCAATTAAACAAATTCCTTTTTTACTTATCCCAAACAAAAAATGTAAAGCAAAGTTTTATTGTCATCGTTTACAAACTAAGTGTAAGATATTATAAAGCGTTTTAAAACGTATGACTAAGGGCATTCAGGTATGCATAAACGGGAAACATACAGCTAAAACTAAAGCTAGAAAGTATAAGATTTAAAACAAAACGACATGCCCTGGTACGATTTCGAGTAAGTTTTATAAGAAGATTAACTTGATCAGGGCATAAAGGGCCCAAAGTGTTAACGCATAGACAATGGCCAATGTGCTGTAATGTAGAACCTTCAAGCTGCAAGAGAAAAAGAGAGAGGGATATGTTTACCAACCATTGCCTACTTATGTGCGCCGTCACGACTCACCGTTCATAACGCTTAATGGATTCAGGAATATTGCTAGGATCATCCTTTACCACATACAACCGCAAGCCATACAGACTCACTCGAAACAGATTTGTCCAATCCAAATCACGCATATCGAAGGCAAACACTCGCTTATCCCGTTCATCCAACTTCTCGGACAGTTTGCGCACATTGTGATTGTCGAAGCGAAACTCATTGGAGCTAAAGTACTTCAAAACATTGCTCAATTTGTGTATTTTGCGATAGATTTTCATCATTCTAAAGATGGAAAGGGTCAGTGTCAAAAGGGCAATTGCTGGTTTAATGCAACACTCACCTGGGTTTCTTGCCTATGATAACCATAATTGTGTCCATAACCAAGGCGGGCAATGTGTGATACAAAAAGCATAGAATATGATATTGCCACATGTGCGGCACAATGGTGAAACGCGGATACCAAATAGACTTGCGCATGGGTATATCACAACCATATTCAAAGCCATCCTCCATATAGCGACGCCAGGTGACCATATTTTCGGCATCGGGAACATAATTGTAGATGGGCGGCGTTTCATATCTGAAAGTGGAAAGAGTTCATGCAATTAATGATATTACAGATTTCCTACTACTCACTTATTGCGCGCTATATCCCAGGCACTGGCCAACAAAGCATTCACGCACATATCCACAGGCACAATGTGCGCCTTGTTATCCATATCTCCGGTAAAGACGCGTAGCACACCCGAACCGATGCCCACAATAACGCCACATGGTCCATACATATTGTCAATCCAGCCTGTGATGGGCTCACGGTATGTGGTGATCACTAAACAAAAGAAAATAAAGTCGATAGCCAAAATTTCGAATAATTCCACCCACCTATGCCAGGACGAAAGATGGTCACGGGCAACGTTTGTGCATTTTGTTGAACAATATTCTCGGCCAGAACTTTGGTAAAGGTGTATGTGTTCGGATAACCCTTAATGATGGTCGGCGTCAGGGTATTCAGTGTGTGCTCGTCCAGGCATTCACTCAGCTTAAAGGCATTCTCGCCCGACATGGTGCCACTATAGAATTTCTCCTGTATATAGCGCATATTGCAGTGGGCAAATGCGGTAGAAACATGTACCAGAGCCTGAAAATTGAATGGGAAAGAAAAACGATGAAATTTCTCACACATAGATACAAGAAAGACGTTAGTAAGAGACGGTCCGGCCCGTCTTCAATAAATAATATATAAGGTAAAGAAATGTTTAATGTGTGACAGCGCATGCTGTCCTCGTATATATGGCTAAAGTTGTGTTCCTAAGTGTTTCAAACACTTTAATTTTCTAACGACTTTACTGTTTCAGCTGATAAAAACAGCTTGAAACGCTATTGACCCTTCTGGATAAGTGATAGCATTTTTATGGTGACACGTCTATAAAACACACAGTCATTTCACCCAACAACACAATTCAACAATCCGTCAATTCAACACAAACAACTTCAACACAAAACAAAGTCTTCACAAAACAATTTCAACACACGTCAATACAACACTAAATCGTTTCTCCAAACACAACAGTTCAACACACGTTAATTGAACACAAAACATTTTTAACACGTCAATTCAACACAAAACAAAATAAGTAATTTATTATTTAATTTAAATTTGAAATGACTTATAGACGTGAGTTAACTTTTTTTTTGTGAAGACTGTTCTGTGTTGAATTGACGTGTTGAAATGGTTTTGTGTTGAATAGACGTGCAACCATTTTTACGAAATGATAGAAATGTGATGGATTTTTGTTAACATGGAAGAGGTGGAATAAATTTGGAATTCTTATCTGCGTACAGATAAAAGAATCATTTGTCCCATACATGTCAAACCTCTATCTCTTACCATCTCTGAGATCTAGGTGTTCATACAGACAGACGGACGGACGGACGTATGAAAAAGCATAAAAAACTTATAAAAACAAATCGTTTTGAATTCAAAAATTTTTTTCCAAAACTTTTAATTGGACCTAAGATTCTTATGAAAATTGGGTTGGATTTCAAAAATTCTCACTTGAGTTTAGATTATTATGAAAACGGGTAAACCCGGCTGGCAAATAAGAGGGGTAGATCAATTTGCCAAATTTTCATTTGAATATTTTAGAGAGTGCAGGCGTTGGTAGATTTGGTGAAAATCAAACTATTAAAAGAATCGCGAAATTTGCAAATTTTTGAAAAAATCGTGAAATATCTAAAATTGTCATTTGAGCTCAGATTTTCTCCAAAAAGTCGAGAAATTTTGTAAATTTTTGTATGAGTATAAAGTAGACGGGTAAACTGACTTATCAAGATAAAGAGTTCCAAAGAATCCGAAAATACACAACATTTTAATGTTAGTTCGGATTATCATGAATATTAAATAGTTGGCAATTAAAGACGGGTGTCGGTCAATCGGTTAATTTAATTTTAACATTTGCAATATTCTAATATGAAGATAGATTGACTTGAAGACGGATAAAAAGAAGGTGTAGATCAACTGTACTGAAACATCGCAAAGCTTAAAAAAAAACTTTATGAGTTTTGAGATTTTTTTGTGAGCATTAGTCAGCAATGAAATACATTTAGTCCGCATTAAGATTCTTATTGTCCGTATAGGAAACGAGAGCGTAAGTTAAAGTCGGTTCTAACCGACTTCGATGTACATCGTTACTCATGAAAATGCATGTTTAACAGTGTTCCTGCGTTCCTTAGGGTGACCATTCTAAAAGTATGCAACATTTTTTATTTTAGCGGGGGGGCTTGGTTCACTTTTTTGCTCATAACTTGAGAGCCGTTCATCCGAATTGTCTATCTTCAAAACTGTAGGAGATATAACGTTCCAAATTGCGGGGGACGGGAGGAGGTGTGGCCAAAATTTGAAGCAAACTTGATAAAAGAAGCATTTGTCCCATACATGTCAAACCTCTATCTCTTACCATCTCTGAGATCTAGGTGTTTATACAGACAGACGGACGGACAGACGGACATGTCTATATCGACTCGGCTGTTGATGCTGATCAAGAATATATATATTTTATATGGTCGGAAATGATTCCTTCTGCCTGTTACAAACATTTGCACGACTTTAGTATACCCTTCTTACTCTACGAGTAACGGGTATAAAAACAGTGGTTAGACCGAAATGGGCATGTAGCCAAATTCACTCAGCGGGCGTAAGGGAGAGCGAACGGCTGACTAAATTCTGACAAAAGCGGTGTCGACTGTTCCGAGTTTTTGATTATGTTTGTTAATATCTCTTAAGCAAGACACACACACACCACAAAAACTGATTGTTCGCCTGTGCACTGTACAATGTACAGCTGCCTCAAGAACCTCCCGGTTCTATCATAAGCTGGCTTTGCCCATCTACGGTAAGTCGGCAGAGGCCATTGCTATGAAAATGCAGAGGAAGCGCAGGAGCAAAACTAGGTTCGGGCTCGTGAAAAAAATTTGTAATTTGGGGGCTGTTCAACTCCGAAAATTTGTGAAAATAGTAAAACCTTAAGGTTACATGCTAAATAAGTTGTAGTTAAAGTCCAACCACTGCTTGTACACGTCGATTAAGTTTGAAAATTTGATATAAATTACTTTTTAAAGGCCAATTTAGACACATTTGAGTATGCTAAAGATGATTGCATGATTTTTTTAAGACTGCACCAATATGTAAACTGTCGCATAGGACTCATAAATTCAGAAATTTTTGAACGGCGTAACCTCCATAATTATTTAAAAGCCAAACGTTCTATGTACAAAATAGATTTTCCCGCGATATCTTCAAAACAAGAGCTGATGGAGAGAAACCTGGAACTGCTTTTTATAAAAAAAAAAATAGAGGCAAGCTAACTTCGGCTCGACCGAAGTTTATATACCCTTGGAGCTTGATATGTGCCTGACAGTTTGTATGGCAGCTATACTATATAGTAGTCCGATTTCGACAAGGTTTTGTGAAATTATGTGAGATCGCTAAAAACTTATAAATACGAGCGTTGGGAGCGATAACATTGATAACCAAAAAAATTTTCCCACTAAGACTTTTTTTCAGACCTAACTTTTGTATGGCAGCTATACTATATAGTTGTCCGATTTTGACAAGGCTTGGTGAAACTATGTGAAATCATTGAAAACTTATAAATACGAGCGTTGGGAGCGATAGCATTGAAAACAAAAAAGTTTTTCTCACTAAAACTAGTTTTTCAACCGATCGTTCCTATGGCAGCTATATGCTATAGTCATCCGATCCGGCCGGTTCCGACAAATGTACAGCGTATTTGTATTAAAAGACTTCGTGCTAAGTTTGGTTAAGATAGCTTTAAAACTGACGGAGGAGATAGCATAGAAACAGACGGACAGACGGACGGACAGACGGACAGACGGACATGGCTATATCAACTCAGCTCGTCATGCTGATCAAGAATATATATACTTTATGTGGTCGGAGATGCCTCCTTCCCTGCGTTACAAACATCCGCACAATTTCAATATACCCTCTCCAAGGGTATAAAAAATTGGTTTTGTCCAATGGGGGAAGATCAACTTCCTTTATTGTCGCGCGGTGTATTATAACAACCACAATATTAAATTGTTTTTCAGCATTTATCTTACCTTTAAGTTGGCAATCTCTTTGGCCAGCTTTATAATCTCCTTGGTGCCATGCACATTGATGGCAATGGCCATTTTGAGCTTCTCATCGAAACGCACTGTGGCCGCACTATGCAGCACAATGTTCACATTCTCCTTGATCGTCTCACGCTCGTCCGGCGATATTCCCAGCCCTGGCAACGAACAATCCCCACTGATAATTGTGATTTGGCAGCGATATTTGGGATTCAACTGTTTCATCTTGTCAAATACCTTTTAAATAGAGTAAGCCCATAAATCAATCTCAATTTAACACAATTACCGCAATTCACTTACCGGATCATTGAACAGATCCTCAATACGGGCAAATGCATCCTTCCCCTTCTTGGTGCGTATTAGCAAATAAATTTGTCCCACCTCCGTGACGCGCAACAATTTCTCAATGATAACTACGGGCAGGAGCAGAAAACAGTATTTCGAGTTTCTCCATTCGAGTCACGTGCAGCAACAGAGTTTAACTTACTTTTACCGAAGAATCCGGTGCCGCCAGTGAGGAAAACACCCTTGTCCTTGTAAAACATTTGCATGGGCGACTCATCTAGGCGGGGGAGGGGGAGAGGAGACAGAGAGATCAATGCAAACAGTCATTAAACAATTAGCCAATTTGATGCGCATCATTGGAGCAGGCAACTTGAAGAGCGCGTTCCGAATTTAAATGCGCCAGCCAAAAGCCACTCGAAATGTGCATAATTCACGCCACACACACTTACACGTACACGTGCACACGGAGCAGTGGCTGGGTGGGGATGAGGGTGGGTGTAAGGTTGGCATGTGCCTGCATTTTTGCCAAGTGCCAAAATGGCAACAACACTTGACGCTGCTTGCCGATGCCTAGACATTGTTGCTGCGACGCGTCGCTTGGCTGCTGCCACTTGTGGGCCACTCATAAATATTTGCAAGTTAGCAAGTCGTCGAGCCATTCATCTATTGCCTAAAACATACACTCGAAAAAAAAAAACACATGAAAGTCAAGAAGGTGTCCTAGCGCTCTTGGAATTTGTGAACTTGAGTCTTAGTTGGACATCCATTTTTGATAGTGTACGTAAAGCTTACAAACAGAAAGCAATAATTGAATCAAAAAGAAACGTCAGAGCCAGCAAGATTACAATAGAGCGAGACAGGCATAGGCAAAATATAAGAATGCCTAAGAATAAAAATAATCCCTTTTTAAAACTTAACTGCTCAATCAAAGAGAAGTTTCAAATGAAACTTTGGCCGAAAGTGTCTTTTGCGCAGGTGTGTGTGTTTAGCGGGTTTCTAAGTAAACTGCGTCTGATCAAGTTTTATATGACGTTCTTTGGTAAAATGCAGCAAACAAAATCTTAGCACAACTACAACAAAAGAGACACTTTGTGCTAACTCAGTTGCTTATGCTCAGCTGCTGAGAACTGAACAAAATTATCCCAATCTAGCTGTTGTTGTAGACGAAGTACCGAGTACCCCGTAACAGAAGTCTACACGTCTTGAACCATCTGTTACAATGGGATCGTACAACTTAAACGTTTTAGAGGATTTAGAAGAAGAAGAATCTCACTTACAAACCGATGCTACTAGGGATTCAGTAGAGAATTCTAGAGCAGAGCCCTCTCTCGAACAACGAAAATAGCGCTATACAAGTCTTTTACCATCCCAGACCTGCAATAAGGCGCAAAAGCATGGGCAATATCATCAGTGTGAACAACTGTTGCCATGCGGGCATTAGTAGTAGCGGTCGAGACCGTGTTATTATAAGTGTTTCTGTCATCGGGAATTATGATACAGAAAACAAAATCTAGCGTTCTGTTGAGAAATAGTAAAAGAGTCTGTTAAATTTTTATACTCTGTACCTAGAGTACATAGAGTATATTTAGTTTGTGAAAAGTATGTAACAGGGAGAAGGAATCAGTACCCCTTCCACAATAAACTCTTCAAGCTACTGGCGGCCATGTTTTTGATAGGTTAGAGGTTTTGATGGGTTTTTTTCCCAGCACATCTGGACCTTTCCTGTTGCCGTTTTTACCTTCTAGACTTTGGTCTCAACACATAGTACTTGATACTCAGTTCACGATACTCAGCTCTTAATATTCAGTGCACGATACTCTGTTCTCGATTCTTAGTACTCGATACTCAGTATTCTATTCTCAATATGCTATACAATATTCTCAGTACTCCATACTCATTAAATGATACCCATTACTCGATTCACAGTACACGATGATGATTACTCGATACTCATTACTCGAGGCGCAAGAATCGATACTCATTACTCGCAACAGAGTACTAGATAATCAATGTTCGATTCTTAAAACACGATGCTCTGTACTCAATATTCAGTACTCGATACTCAGTACTCGATACCCATTCGATATTCATTTCAGTACTATAAGTCGATACCTATTACCCGATCACAGAGGTCGAACAAATCGGTACCCCGTTTGCCTGTGTCAGAAAACGACCGTTTTCGCGCGACCACATTAAATAAAGGTCCCGAAACAACCTTTAACTACGTTCTCTGCCTCTCTTTGGTTGTGAAAGGAGAGAACACACATTTTTTTTTTCTCAGGTCTGTCACGGCCCTTTTGGTAAAATTCACGCCTTCAAAAGGTACTAAAGGTAAAGGTATGCATCGGTTTGTACGCTAACAGCATAGGCTTGGATAACAATATGAATGTATGCGAAAAACTTGATGGGCTCTCTCGTTCTCTTTTACACTGACTCGCTCTCTGCTTATGCTAAACACTGGCGGTCTCTTGAGTCCGCAACCTTTTCTGGCTCTCAAACCCATCACTGATGTGTGTTCAACCACAGCCACTGAGCAGTGAGCGAAAAATTTCAGATCACGTTCGGTTGAAGGAAGCCCGAGAGAGTCTCGATTTTGTTTTTTTCGGTCAGAGACGTGAGCAGAGCAAACTGAACATTGGGTTGATAGTTATTTACGAGCTATGCTCGAACATCAGTACTTAAAACTAATTACTCGATTCTCAGTTCGGTACTTGATACTTATAACTAGGCTCTTGAGATAGCTGACCACTGAAGTCTGGTGAGTCAGCAGGTGAATCCGAAAAGACGAGCATATATCAGAATAAATTACTCTGTGATTATAACTGTTCCAACTGCAAATTGTAAGGCAAGACTGATACAACAACTAAAAAATTATAATTGTATTATTATTTTAATATAAGATTAAGTGTAGTTTTTAAAGCAGAGGTGCCCAAAATGCCAAAAGCCTAACTAATAAGATAGGAACTCATAACTCATTATTACAGCCTGGCATTCTAAAAATGTTTTTAATTGTACTAAAGTTCCTTCAAGGCGAGGATCTCTACCTGGACGTTATTACAGTGATCAAAAAACCTAAATTAAAGACTAATGTCGAGTCTCTAGGAGTACGTAACTTCTTCTACTAAAGCACAACAAAGGTGAGGGTACTCCATCTGGTGTAATAATTCAAAAACCTTAACCATTTTATTTAAGTGTAAATTCCATCCTTGAATACCCAAGCATCTTGAAGGTGCCTTGCAGTAATGTATGCCTCGTGCTGCCTAATTGCCAATCGTCGACGTAAATCACTGTCAGTCAATGGGCTGTGGCAAGGGTTCAACCACACACATACACACACACACACACACACATGTATATTGCATTGGCCACTTGATAATTGCATAATAAATGCAGCCATTGTTGAGCCCTGAATGTGTTGGCGCCTTCAGCCCTACATTGTTACAAGTATCCAACAGCGTCAAACATAACAAACATATTCATACAAATACAACTTGACACCTACAGCTGACACCACCCGATACCCGCCACCCTGCCGGCAGCCTGGGCCATCCCCTCTTTGGTGTACATATACCCTGCGGCCGTACTTAACCACAACCACTTGGAGCGCTCACTCAAATGTTTTGTTTACCTATGCTAATTGGCTTAAATGCAACTGAAGCGCACTTCTCATCGCGCCAAGCCGAAACTGAAACTGAAAATTGTGCCGCCCCCTCAGCTTCCCCCCATCGCCCATTGTTGTTTATGAGCGCTTCGAAATTGAGCCGCGCCGCGTGGCCTCACTTGACGGCGTCGGCGTTTAAAGCTTTTGAGCGCTTTGGGGCATTTGTTCAACGGCAACGACAGCCACCACTTTGAGTGAATTGTCAACAATTGTTTTGGATTTGTGAGGGCGCAGTAGACAAAAGACTGTCACATAATTTGTCAATTTCAACCATTTTACCCCCCCTCCACAAGCCACTTGCTAATGTTGTATTTGTGTGTTTTAGGGAACCGTTTTGTGTGAGTATTTTGAGTATTTACTAAACTTTGGTCACTAACCCTGTCCGCTGGTTATATGCTGGCAATGATCTTCAAAGGTTTTCATTCCATTCATTATGTTCATTAATTTGGGATCATCCATTTTGGTCTGTGAATTTTGTAGTTCGGTTTATCTGGAATTGAAAGAAGAGCGAAGAATTATTATTAATTTTATGAGAATAATATATGGTTTAAGTTAAGGAAAATGGTCTCTGATGGATAGATAAGTAAAAATAAGATCGAGTCAACTGGTACGGAAAGTCAGTTCCACTCTAACCTTTTGTTGGGAGTTTCTTTTTCGGCTCTAAAACTACAGAGATTTATTCTACTTCCTATATGGTTTCTGCCATAATCTTGCATAATTGCATTATTCAGAACAAATGAATCGTGGACCTGGAGCACTAAAGACCAAAATTTTTCATCTTTTCATGCTGAAAGAAACTACGCAGGAAATCAAGGCCCTACCCCTATACCCCTTTGTTTAGTTACGCAGGCGCGCACTAAGAGAGAAAATTTTAAAAAATTGTCCGCGAAGTGGGTGAAAACGCCATAGAAAAGTTTCATTGGGGCAAATAAATGAGCTATTGCACTCTGTCAACATCCCAGTCGGACTTTGCAGTGCCTGTTTACCAAAAAAATTTACATTTGGTGGCATAAAATTTCATTAAAATCGTCACAACATAATTTTTATACCCTTGGAGAGGGTATATTAAAATTGTTCAGATGTTTTTAACGCATAGAAGGAAGCATCTACGACCACATAAAGTATATATATTCTTGATCAGCATGACGAGCTGAGTTGATATAGCCATGTCCGTCTGTCCGTCCGTCTGTCCGTCCGTCTGTTTCTATGCTATCTCCTCCGTCAGTTTAAAGCTATCTTAACCAAACTTTGCACGTAGTCTTTTGGTATAAATACGCTGCACATTTGTCGGAACCGGCCGGATCGGATGACTATAGCATATAGCTGCCATTGGAACGATCGGTTGAAAAATTAGTTTTGGCGAGAAAAACTTTTTTGTTGTTAGTGCTATCGCTCCCAACGCTCGTATTTATAAGTTTTTAATGATTTCACATAATTCCACCAAAACTTGTCGAAATCGGACTACTATATAGTATAGCTGCCATACAAAAGTAAGGTCTGAAAAAAAGTCTTAGTGAGAAAAACTTTTTTGTTTTCAATGTTATCGCTCCCAACGCTCGTATTTATAAGTTTTCAATAATTTTACACAATTTCAACAGGATTTGTCGAAATCGGACCACTATATAGTATAGCTGCCATACAAACTGTCAGCCACATATCAAGCTCCAAGGGTATATAAACTTCGGTCGAGCCGAAGTTAGCTTGCCTCTATTTTTTTCTATGAAATAAATCCATTTACCAACATGAAAAGCCCAATTATGGCCAAGCCGTGGTGATGCCACAATCTTTATATATTCACTAGAAATGGGCGCGGGATGAAAAAATCGCTGCACCCGAAATTTACATCCACTGTAGTTCCGGAATTTTCGAGAGCCTAGAAAATTTGGTGGGGTTCTTTACGACGGGATGCATTTACCACAGAACTCGCAACTATCTACAAGATAAAACAACACAAAACATGTATATAACACACTACAACATAAAAAAAAAGGGACCTCGGTAAGCACCACCTCATACCCAGTTTTTCAAATGAAGCCTCGGTTTGCATTTAACCCATTTTACGCCGCTGTTCGACGAAAAAAGTTGACAAAAAATTTCGTAGGATCTAATGAAACCAATGTTTACGTAATTACATTATACTATAGTAAATTTCTGCTCGATAAAAATTATTGGAACACCCCCACCTTGCAGGTGGGGTCCAGGTGGTGGTTGAAAAAAACGTTACAAAAAAAATGAATTTTCAACAAAAAAAAAACTTAAAACTCGTAACCATAAATATTTTATTCCGAAAGTCATGTAAAATTTTAAGAAAAGGTCGGAAACAGTCCGTAATAATACCACCCCTGGAATAGTAGTACTAGGATACTTTAATACACCTGTGAATGTGACTTTTCAAGAAATTGAACCATCTCACCTGGCGAATCCATCATAGGTAGATTTTTATTGACTTCGGACTCGTGTTTACTGGGTTAATCCAAGAAATAAAAAACTTCGCAGCGTAAAATGGTATAAAAAATGACAATAAATTTAACAAAGTTTTTAATGGCTTAAGATAAAATTCTCCAAAATTTTGCAAATGTGGACAGGTTCATTAAAAACTGTGTATGAGGTGAGGCTTACAAAGGTGTCTTTTATCATAATTTATGGGCTTTTAAAAAAAGTTGGATTTTGTCGAACTGTGTAATACTTGAAATCAACTATCATCCAAGTCCACTGATTCAGACGAAGAAATAAAATGTGTCAACTATTTCGTCAGCGCCAACCCGTTGAATCTGTTCTCAGACACGAAGGTAGGTTTTCAATCTTTTCAGCAGGTCTGTTGACGAGGTGTCAGAGATCGTCGTTACAAATATATTGCAACATTCGGTAAAAAATGATTTAATATCTTCGATTTGATGAGCATAAGTGCCTCGAGTACATTCAGTGCTTTTTTCAAGTTCTCACAAATCTTGTGCCACATAATAAATGCATTTGTCAGCTTGGTTTCGGTGCAATTAACCAAGTCCTCTTCATAAATTTTTGCAGCTTGTACAATAGACGGGTCGTGGCCAAGATAAAAGTTTGGGCGGGTAGGGCGTCGAGAGGGGATCAATAAAAAACTCAAATAGTTTTTACAACCTTTAGGGAATATCGTACAAAATAGATGAGAGTAGCCGGCCGGGTTACGTATTTCAAAGAATTAACATCGGGCGAAAACTGGTCCAAAAGATAAAAAAGGAGAAAGGGCGCCCAAAACAAAAAAAACAAGGAAAAGAAAAAAGTAAAAAGGGAAAAAATAGAGTAAGATCCATCAAAAAAAGAAAAAATTTATTATATATAAGAAAACAAAAAAAGAGAAAGGGAAAAATATTTAAGATAAAATAAAATACGAGATAGTTAAAAAATACTAATGGAAAAAAGAGAAAAAAACAAGAGGGGGGAAAGGCGAAAAAGTAAGAAACACACAAAAATAAAAAAAAAAAAAGAGAAAAAAAAAAATAAGTTAAGAGATTAAAGAAAAGATTGAGATTAAACGAAAACAGGAAACATTTAAAAAAATATCAAAATTAGAAAACAAAAAACAAAAAAAAATAAAGTTTAAGAGATCATAAAATAACAAAAAGGCCAACAAAAATTAAAGAAAAAAAAGAAAAAAAGAAAGAAATAAACATAAATAAAAGAATTAAAAAATTTTGGATTTTAGAAATAAAGAACACAATCAAAGATAAGGACTCATAAAGAAGCATCGTAAATTCTATCTGGACAAAACGAACTCTTGAATAAAAAAGAGAAAAGGAGTACAAGTCTTCAACTGTGTGCTTGGAACGATGAGCTAGAACCAAATTCTTAGAGCCAGAATGTCAAGAAATTTTCATTTAAATCTCAAACCCAATAAAGAAATCATGAAATCCACCAAAGGGTAATAAATGGTGGCACTTTAAAATATATTATTTCGACACCTCTAAGTCACCTCTTTTCTTAATCCATGCATTTAACAATCTCCGATTTACACTTACACATACAACGTGCATATAATCGTAAGAGCACTGTGATACAAAGCTTATGATAAGCTTTTTTAATGGATAATTCTCTTTTAGATGCAATTTCGGAAGGTATCATTGGTTCTAGACCTAAACTCGAATTCTGGTGGAAAGGAAAGACGATATTCAACCACAAGAAAAGTATCCACTATGCCCCTTAGTTTCCAATACAAATGACTTTGCTGTTGCATCCGTAACAAAACAGCGCACAATAGCACTATCCTTTCTTGCACAACAATGTTCAATTCTGAATTAAAAACTTTGGCTTTGCAATTCCTTCATATACACCAACAGGAAACACATAGCTTGAATCTACAATACTGGCCAGTATTGGCCTAACTTGCTTAAAGCTGCTATTCAAAAATAACGGAAGGCCATTAATATCAAAGTCTAACCCCAAATTAGGTAACTTCCTATCATTTATAGCTAAGAAATCAGTTAATCCTCTTTTCTGTCCGTAGTGAAAGTATGTACCTTCTCCAACTTTTTTCTCAACAACAGAACAAGGTGTTCTTAAAATGGTCCTAGCATCATTTGGGACATTAATATTGCAATAATATTGCAACAAGGCTTACTCCAAATTCTGTGGCGCATTCGGCCAGTGCTTCGCCCAATTTAAATTAATTTCTTCACTTTAACTATCAGAAGAACAGCTATCACTTGTAGCACTTGAACTTTCATTATAAAAACTATTATATTTAAAAATTGATTGGTTTGGTGCCACCTGCTTTTGCACATTTATTTTGCATTTATTATTAAATTTATTGCATATCAGAATAAATAGATAACAAATAGTTTTGCATCGTCCAGAGCGGCGAAATATGACTGCATAGCAACAGTCTATAGTAAACAATCACATTCCAATCTCCTGCGTGATCAATTGGCGATTGCTCACATTTTGAGCATATGCACGATTTATTATCAAGAAATTTTTTGAAATCGGGCATGAAATTAATCTTCTCTTAATCATCAAAAGGGCTCGAAAAAGACTCTTGCAGGTGAATTTTGTAAAAAAAAATATCTTCCAAATGCTTGGGGATAGGAGGGAGAGAGAAAAAGATAGAGAAGAGAGTCTCATATGAGGTCTGAACGTGACAACAACAAAACCTTAGCTCGGAAAGAAATAGAGAAGAGCATGCATATGAATTTCTTGTTGCTTTATGCCTGGCTTGCAGAATGGGCTTGGCCAACGCAGATATAGATCATGGCTTATGACAATGAATGAAATTCGTCATATATATATCAATCACGGCTTATGTCTCTTGGTTTAAACAAAAATTAAACACATAATCATGTGTTATTTAATTCGGTTGCTAAAATAAGCTCCTGTGAGGGTATAAAAACTTTCTCACGGAAGATGCCAGCTTAGCCTTTTCTTTTGAAGTTTCATCAGAGAACTGTTATCCAAGACATATCATAATTTATACCAAAACTGTTTAACCTCAATTATATTTAAAACTATGAGCTGACAACACTTTGTTAGAAATAAACTTTCTAACACTGCAGATTTTGGTTGCACTGTTAACAAGAGCTTATTCTTGATCCAATAGGTTTTTCTCAGGGACACTTGTTCCAAAAACAAAATGTTTTAATGCCTTAAATAATAGGTTAGAAGAGCAGCTTGAACTGACTATAAAAACTATTAGACAGAATGTCTTTCCTTGATAAATCAATTTACATCAAAATTTGTATTTAAATTCACATAACTGGAAGGGGCAAAGACAATCCTCCTCTCCCTGTCTCCATGCAACTGTTTCGTGGCAACTAAAAATCAAATTTAAGTAAATTTCGCTTCAGTAAAAGCTCAAAAATTAATTAAAACTTTGCTTAGAGCTCGGCAAGCCGTGGTAGAACGGAGCACAGCGGGGCAATACTATGGCAAAAGGCAGGGCTAATGAAGTGCCAGGCGCACCTGTTGACAAAAAACCCCGAAACAAAGCCAAATGAGAATGAAAACTCAAATAGAATTTAATAAAATTCAAATTATGAGCAAAATGGAAATTGCGGCCAGAGGAACAGAAAAAATTAAAGCCATTTCAAAGAACTACATTCTAAATCCGCAGCGACGGGGAAAACAATTTGACGACGGCCTTGCCGAGTGTTGAATAAAATTTAATTGAAGTGCCAATGTCAACAGATTCGCACAGTTCGCACAAGTTCAAAACCGAAGAATAAATACGAGTAATATAATGATAATTACAAATCCAACGACAACTAAATGAACTGACTTCTTGACTATATTTGGTAAAGGCCAAGTAAGTGGCAGAGACAATCAGCAACCAAAAAAAAAAACCATTAAGTAATCCGAAACCAGCAGACAATGGCACGGGGCAAATTGAAAAACAAAAATTAAACAATTTTTTGTGTCGAAGTTTCGCACAATTAACCCATATTTGCCTTATTTGCAATGGCAACCCAAGTAGTCCCCCGTTCCCGTGGCCAACTGCCAACTACCGAAAGTAGCGTGTTGCATTTCACACCAATTGAGGGGGCTTTTCCACCGTTTGCCTCGGCGCGCACTCAGTCAGTCGTATTAATGACGAAAGCCTCTGCCAGAGTGGAGCTGGCCAAGCTTCGAGTCTGACTGTCTGACTGGCAATGTCGGCCAAAAAGCCACTGCAGCTGATTGCACCACGACGGCGACCGCAAGGCACACAACAGCAACAACAAAAGTGCACAAGGTATACGCACACTGAATAAGCTTCCTGGCTTCCCCCACCTCCCCCTCCACCCCAGATGGTGCGCTTTGTAGGCGAATTTATACATTGTTTAAGTATCGGCCACAGCAACTGCTGCTGCTGTTGGTATCCTCCCATCTGCTGCCTACGACTCCGCCTCAGTTGCCTGTCGACACCAGCAACGTCGTTGATGCACATCGAAGCGCAGCTAATTGAAACAGTTTGGAACAGTGGTCTAGGAAATGTGCGACAATTAGGGAAAATTAAAAATAAATAAAACATTATTGTGAAACAAAAGTATGAGTGATTTTTTTTGGCGCACAAAAATTGGCGCTGCCTCGTCTACGAAATGCTCTGTAATTTTAATATTGTGAATGACTAAAGGTCTTTTTGTAAAGAAACCAAAAAGTTTAGCTCGATCCGAGAAAAGTTTTCAACGCAGAATAATCTTGCTACCACTTTTTTAATTTGCTATAAACCTTACGTTCTCTTTTCAAATTCTTACTTCTTTTTACGAAAAACTTAAGAAGATATAAGACTAAGGATTTATCAATTCCATTCCAACTTTATATGGGAAAGTTTATCCTGTCGCTATTTCTTGATAAAACACTTAGATAATATTAAAGACCAGCAATTTTAAACTTAGACTGCTGTAGTTATTTGCTTACAATGGCAAGCTAAAGGATTACTCTAAAACAACAATAGGCACATGGTGGTTAAAATTCCGCTGTCCTCTCTGCTTCCATTGTCGATATTGATAAAAATTTGTCTATGTATAAACATCGGATATTTTGGTGTTATACTCTGTATTCGAGGTATACCCTTAATTTGAATTTGAACGTGTCAGACAGAGTTTCGTGCGTGAGCAAACGTAATCCATGCGTGTTTCGTGAGTGAACCAAAGTCGAACATCGTGAATATAAGCAGAGACACTACATATGCATATAGAAACCGCATCTAATACAAACTTTTTTTTTTGGGATCCAATGTCAGATCCCAAGAAAAAGGTTTTTCTGCGACACATGTGTCATCTGAAATATCTACAAATATTTGCTCTCAGCCGTTAAGCTAATTTAGAAAACGAATACAGGCAGCAAGAACGTAAAATTGGTATCCAATGTCAGCTCCCAAAAACAATCGATTTTTGTTTCACATGCGTCATCTATAATATCTATTAATCTTTGATTTTACTTATATAAATTGTTGCTGAAATCAAATCATTTATAATTCTTTAAAAAAAAGTGACTGAAAAATCAGTTAAGAGTCGGTTAATGGTATTCTTTCTTATGAGAAGCAGAACGATATTTTCTTCTTCTTGCGATGATCTTGCTAACAGTTATGTTCGAAACGATAATGAAGAGCATAAGTCTCCATAGAGTAGTCGCACTAATGCTTTTAAATTCGTACCGTTAAGACATAAAATCATCAAGGCCTCTCTAAAGCCTTGGTTTAACCATAAACAAGCAGCCATATCAGAACGTGACAAAGCCTACTGTAAATGGAAAGATATAAAACGGAGTCACTTATAATTTATTAAGGCTTTGAGAAAAATGTAGTAAATATGATAAAGCTCAAGAAAAATATTATTCGGATAAGCTCAGGCAATAGCTAATAAACAACTGGAGAAATTCAAAAACGGGTGCGGGAAACAATATAAGAAATAATCTTGGGTTGTGCCAATGATCTTAACACGAATTTGTCAATTTAAACGAAATTCCAGATGTTACCCAAATTGTACCTGACGTATACCATACAACGCCCGTGTCGAGCTTATTTTAGGTTAGCAGTGTGTCGGTACAAAAAACAATGCTGTTGGAAGATGAACACCAAACAAAAATCACAAATTTTGCCCCTACAATACGCAAACTTCGATTTCGACCGTTGCAATTCTACCTTCTTCAAAGATCCTTGGCACCAATGGCAGACCAAACGTCTTTTATGACCAAGAACTTACATACGATAAGCAATTGGCTTCAGGAAGAAGAAGCTGCACACACATAAAGCGTTGGAATATCCGAAAAGAGATGAATGACGATAAAGTGACTTTTCACTTTGTGGACAGTAAAGCCTCGACAGAGTGAACCATACAACATGCCAAAACTAATAAAGTATTTTTCAAACCACAGGTGTCAATCCTTTTGTATCGTACCGTTAGTACTGAGCCGTGCCTATTTACATGTTACACCAAATTTGTGAAAAGGATTGAAGTACGTTGTGTCAATTATTAGCCGTAGAAAAGTGTGAAATATGTAAGAGAAAAAAAGAAAACGCGAACAAAAAAAAAACGCTGACCATATATTGAAACGGCTCATTTTAATAGGAACCAAACGAACCCATATTATAAAGCTGTAGGAAGACATATGGGCTATAAAGTCCACTCACAATATCTCCAAAATCCGTCAAGAAATGGACTATGGTTGGGTGTGCAAAGTAGAAACAGGCATCAAATGTATTGCAGTGTTGGGAAAGAACAGTTTCAAAATCAAACTTTTTATAAATCAAAGACCGTAACTGACAAGCTTTAACATACGAACAAAACCATCCTAAAACACTAACGAGAATGACGCTTGACACCCAACGCTCAAAAGGTACAAGCGGCCAACATTACAAAATCTAAAACACACCCAAATATCTCTTAGAGAAAAGTTAGGGAAGAGGGAAAGTAAGGAGGGAACAAATAATATATGATAAAATATAAAGTTATAAGAAGTAAGTCAAATTTATAGAACCAATAAATATTTTTATTAATAAATTAAGAAGTTTAATATTGTAATAAGTTAAAGTTGGTAGTTTAATTATTATCGGTAGAAATAACTCATAAATCTAAATCTAAATCATACAAGACCTTAGTTTTTCGGTGCAGGCGCTTAGATTTTCTTAGGATTGGGTATAAAATGTATGCCCATGTGAAATAGCTGAATCAAAAACATTAATTCTATTGCCTCCCCGGTCATATATTTAGGTCCTTAAGTTTGAATAAATTTGTTTTCTTTTTTTCCATAACTGGTATTTGCAGTCCCTGCTTAAAACAACAAAATGAAAATAAAAACTTAATTAATTTTCTTAATACATATATTAAAATTTACCTTTAGTGTTTCTTAGAGCATGATATACATTTTAACATAATCGAAAAGTTTCAAGTTCAGTAAAACCTTGATTGATGCCATTTAGCTGTTTTGTGGATATACTAAAGTATTTGTTTTGTCCTGTTTCTTTTCAAAGAAATTCATATAAAAATCGGCTTCATCTTAACTTTCAGAACATGACGTTGGGTCAGATCTGCTTTCCTCATTTAGTTGCAATTGAACAGAAGTGGATAAAATTCTTGAATACATATCAGTCAAAGCAGTTACACATGTACTTTTCCGTTCAGAGGTTAGCTTGACATTATAACGAGGGTCTAAGAAAATGCCACATAAGAATGCATTGTTTTTAAAGAAACAGGTCTCGCGTTTTTCTATTTCACTGTACAAAAGTTTTCCTAAGCTTAAAACCTTTTTTTATATGAAGCTAACTATTTAGCAAAACTGCGTTATAATCCGCCTGTTCGTTTCGCAGTCTAGTGGTTGTACTCAGAACCGAAACCGTACCGGTGCAACATTAAGGTTTTTTTCGGTCTTTTCGGTTCCAAGAATATCGGTTCTCGGATACCGGTATAAAAACAATTAAAAGAATCGGTTCCGGTTCGGGTTCCGGTTCTAAGTTCCAATCGGTTCTTTTCGGTATACGGTTCCGGTTTTGGTTTGATTCCCTGTGTTAAAACATTAAAATCTCACTTAAAATTGTTGTCGTGTTGCAAGGACAAAAGTACCCTTGATGCTTACAGGTGACCCTTTTATTAAAATTTAAGTGTCTTCCGCCGGGGTTTTTTTATAGTGTTGTATTGTGTAGTAAATCAGTAAAAATTTTCATGTAAGAAGTTTGACATCAATTCGGCACGGGTTAGCATTGTCCAATCTCAATAATATTTAATTTGTGAGTTAATGAGGTGAAATGGAATAAAAATAGAGGGAATGCGTATTTGATTTCGCGAAAACAAATAATTCTCATATCTTGGAACACCCTAATAAATATATATATGTCGAGGTCGAAGACATTTCGCTGATTGAAGTTGTTTAACTCTTAGATTTTACACAATTTACGGAGTGGAGTGAATCTCTGCGTGTGTTTCCAATCACAACTTATCGTCCACTCATTTGACATACACACCAGAGCCACACACGATGTCAGCCTACTTTGACATCTCACTCGAGTATTGACCTTTCAGAGACAACAATTAAATAAGCCGCGCAATATAACTTATCCCATTTCCGACAAATATATTGTATTGTAATAAATATATATTTTGTTTTTATTAATTTCACTATGTCTAAGCTATTTTTGGTATTTACATAGTTAAATAAATGGCCGAAACCAACAAAACAATTTTACCAAATAAATATTTGTTCTCTGATATATCGCATCAGAAAATATTCGATATAACTATATCGTCATTTTAAACAATAATATCGATATTTCGATATATCAATATAATTTCCGTCATCCGTAGTTTAAAAAAAGATTTTTATTTTCGAATAAAGCAGGATTTGGGTTTGAACCTTATAAACTAATAACTTACTGAGCCTTAAATATTTTTCTTAATTCATTGTCATAATAGTATTTTCTTGTTGCATCATTCAGTATCAAAAATTATACTTAAATTCACCGTAGCATGACTTATGACCTCGAGAAAGGTCTCTGGAAGCCATGGAGAAGAACAGCACCTTTTAATCAATTGTTGGATTAAACTATAATTAATTGTCGTATTGGATGGGTAATTCGCTATTATTATAAAGTCAGTCCATCTTCGCTGTTTCGAACCTCCCCCTACAGATACAAAACTCCCCATGGAAATGGCTTTTTATTTCATAAGAAATATCCCATTTCTGTTTTATACAATCAAACGGATTTAATTTCATATCAACTCGGGAGTTGCCCCACTGTGATATGATGCGTGGCACGGTCTTTTGTTGCCACTTCTGGTACATCTTTTACTTCGGCTCTTATTTTGCGTGCGATGCTGCTGCAACTACAAAACGGGGCAAACAATGGATCCGCAAAACAAAAGTATGAACCACAACAACAGGGTCTGAAAGCGAAGCAACAACGATGACTGCACCACTGCGCATATTTCAATGGAGTCCAAAATGCGAATCGAAATCACCGGTCCCCGTCCCCCAGCCACTGCCCAGCTCAGCTCCCCTGTACCATTTTGGTGAGCCTCATTCGCTTTGAATTTTATTTAATGCTTTTGTAATAAAGTGTAAAATGGTGAAAAAGTGCAAACAACAGCAAAGCGAAATACCAACGAGGGGCGGAGAAGAAATGGGGCGATGCATAATATCAACAACATCATTATCATCATCAACAGCAGGAGGAGCAGCAGGGGAAGGAAAAAGAACTGCGGCAGCATCAGTGGCCACATTAAAAGAAGAAGAAATAATTAACAGCAACAGTTTGAAAGTCCATAAAGTGAAAATGGCTGGCATGGACAACGCCAACGCCAAAGCCAGCGCCATCGCCGCATGTGCCATACAACTTCCGACTTCCGTTGGTGTGGTGGGAGGACTCCTGTTGTTGTTGCTGCCTCTGGGATGACACAAGCGGAGAGTCAGTGCGAAAATTGTTCGTTAAATCTATTAAAAGATAATTACGTGAAGACAAATGGAGAAAGAGAGACAGAGAGAGAGAGAGAGAGAGAATGTGGCACAAACCCCCCTACAAACCTACATACATATGTACGTTGTTATTATTCGAGTTCGTTGATACGATAACACTAATGGATATGGATATTGATTATAGTTTTTATGCCCCACGAGTGGGGTGAGGGAGGAGGGCAAGGGATTCCGAGCCGTCACTGGCGGGTAATGATAATTTCGATTATATTGATGCGTCATTTTATGAGCCGCAATGGTATTGAAATTGAGTGGTTTGTGACAGCGTCTAGTTTATGGGCTCGTAATAATGGCCCAATGTGGCAAATAAGCCATTCATGATTCGCCCCTTTTCATATCGCAGTCCAATTAACAGCTGCTTAATGAAATGTCCGTGTGTGTGTGTTTGTGTGTGTGTGTTTAGTTATAATGAATATGGAACGCAAATGCAAACGTTCATTGAAGACTACGAGTGCCAGCAAGGGCATTTACAGAAATATAAAACCCGTTTCAATGTATGGAAATTTCTCTTTAAAATAAATTTTAAGCATTTGCGAATAAGCTTTTAGCTTTGTTTGTTAAGTGGGTTACATAAATGAGACGGCTACCAAGAGATTTTGATAAGAGTTTCTACCAGGAAGTTAATACTAGAATCTGAACCGTTTTAAATCGCTTAGCGAAACAGTAACCGATACAAATTGTTAACGAGAACCTAAACCCGTTTACCGTTATTAACACCAGAACGAAACTAAAACTCGGTTTACGCTGTATACGGTATACGCTGTACCAAAAGTTTCTAACAGACAGAAATCATTTCCGACCTTATCTTTAATTAATTAATCTCTGACATTTTATCAACATACAGCCGAAACTGCTCATCCCAGAGATCTAAGAGAAACTTTGAAGTGGGTAAAAATAGCAAAAAAAGAGTGTGTTTCATGAGGCGCACGGTACGAGCGAAGCTCTTTACGATGAATCCGATTTAAGTAATGGCAAAATACACATTTAGATACTGTATAAATAAATGTTGAATTATCAAAAATTAGGTCACTGTCAAGTCACTGTTAAGTCTTTGTAATGTCTCTGTCGTCACTATCAAGCCACTGTTAAGTCACCCTTAAGTCACCGTTAAGTCACTGTTAAGTCACTGTTAAGTCACTGTTAAGTCACTGTTAAGTCACTGTTAAGTCACTGTTAAGTCACTGTTAAGTCACTGTTAAGTCACTGTTAAGTCACTGTTAAGTCACTGTTAAGTCACTGTTAAGTCACTGTTAAGTCACTGTTAAGTCACTATTAAGTCACTGCTAAGTCACTGTTAAGTCACTGGTTTGTCACTGTTATGTCACTGTTAAGTCACTGTCAAGCCACTGTTAAGGCACTGTCAAACAAAGAACATTATAGTAATTAAAATTATAGTATTGTAAAGCTGTTTCTATTGTATGCTGGTGAATAAGTACGAGAGAGAAGCGAAAGCCAAATGCCAGTATGTTCCTTCTAAGCTGAGTGGTGATTTTACTATATAGTTGACATACTCAAAACAGCTGCTCTGTTTCGAGGGGGCCTTGTTAGTTGCAGCTGTCATCTGTCTCAGAGTGCCAAGAGAGCGAGGAATGAGCGGGGATGGGAAAGAGTGGAGAGCGCAGGAAGAGGAAGGGGTGAGAGGAATGAGACGGGATGGAAAAGAGTGGTGAGCGTTGGTTGAGGGAGGGGGCGAGAGAAAAGAGTAGAACAAAGAGAGAAGCCAATTTGAATTGAATTATAATTGAAGAATGACTGTCATGAGGTCTTTTTGTTTTGCTATTTAATTCGTAATTATTTGTTCAAGGAAACAGATCTTACGTCAAAGTTTTATCCCAAAATATTGGCTCTTTAATTATTTGTAAAGACTTGGGAATCTATACGTTTCCAGCTAGGGACAAGCAGTGCAGATGCTGTTCTGAACTCCACAATCTTTATATATATGGAAAGCACAAATGCCTTTAACCGTATAAAAAATGTTTCAAACGCGGGGCGGACTAAGTGATAGGAGGTTGAAAAGAACAACAAGGCTATATCTGGTGGCGGAAATGTCAGCTCTCCACATATTTACCTTTAGAATCGAACTTTAATTATAGGTAGAATTTTTTTCGCGCAGTTTCTGCTTAGCAGATGTTAGATGTGCTCAGTGTGATTAGCCTTTTAGACCAAATAGCAAAGAATTATGAATACGTCGATATTTTTATCTTAGCATTTTAGATACAAAAAAATTTTCCTGTTCTAAGCAGTAACAGAGCTATTACCATCTCTGAAATCTCTTAGGAACTTCTACGGCAACCGTCGTATAGCGCGCCAGATAATGCCCCATTCGACTACTATTTGCTTTTTTCAATGACGCATGACCTTAAGGACTAGCCCTTGCTCACTCTTTTGAACAACTTTAAAATAAAACTCGCATTTTTTTGAGATGGTAGTCGAAAATGGTCCGAAAGACTTATAAAAGTCTTTTGGAAATCTTCGACAAACTTGTTCTGGGTTTGGTATGAATATGCTAAAACTAGTGTCTGTATCATTTGAAGTCTCTGAGATCGACGCGTTCATACAGACAGACGGACATGGTTAAATCGACTCAGCTGTTGATGCTGATCAAGAATATATATACTTTATAGGGTCGTAAAAGTTTCCTCCTCTCTGTTACATACATTTTTAATGGGGTATAAAAATAATAACTTTAAACTTTGAAGTCATATAGGTATAGTTTTGATTTTGTTGTACCCCTTTAATTGACGATGGGCTTCAAAATAAATATATTACAATTCCTTTGTCTTCCTATTTGTTGATTGCTTTTCAACTTATTTTGTTTACCAATCGATTACAGCTGCCGGCCAATTGCATTTGTTTTGTGTAATTCAAATTTTTAACTATTGTTGCACTTGTCCAAAGTTCGCATCCTAACGATATTTTTGTCTGATGTTTGCATTAAACAAACTTTAGAGTTCTTGCTAATTAAACGAATCTTTTGTAAAACGTGTGAGAACTGGCAATATCCAATTACGAATATTACATAAGCCGCCGCACACAAGTTGACAAACATTTGCAATTAAATAAATGAAACTTTGGCGCGTTACGTGCAGCTGATCTTAACTCTGAAGTCTTGATGCTTGTTATCAAATTGAATCTTTTGAAAAGTTGCGCGTGCGTGAAAATGCCTTTGCATTTGGTGTGCCAAAGTATAAGCAAAAAGTGCCTAAATTTGTATAAATTATAAACACAATAAAAGAAATTTTCAAATTAATTAAGCAATCATTCAGCTTATGACAAATTTAGGCCACATCTCATCTGTCTTTGATTTGAAGCTGACAGCCAATTTGAAAGTGTAACCAAAATGGTTTCGTTTATTTTTGTTACTGGCTATTGGTATTGGCAGATTACTTATGTATCAATATGCATTTCCCATTAGTTCAACATCAATCAACTGAAATCAAATTAAATAACCATTGGTTAATCAAAAGAGATTGCCTGCTAAATGGATATGATTTGATATTATTTACATTTAATTAATCGAAATTGGGCTGTAAACAGCAAGTTAAATAGTGCAATTGCTGATGGTGAAAACTAACTAAACTTTCACTTGGTTCTCTGCTTATTAAAATGCAAAATCAGATATCTAAAAACAAATTCAATGTCCTGTTTTCCCCTGTGTCTTCTGCAGAACTTGCTTGCAGTTGTCGATTGTACACCGGATATTTTCTTTCTTTTTAACTTCTTGGTGTCCGGCATGGCTTAAAGTGAAAGCAATCTGACAGAAACAGACAACAGCCTTGGTATTTTTCTAAGGGTTTAATAGATGCAGTTTTTTTTTTTTAATTAGTCGGATGCTGAATCTGACTTGTTGGTAAATGGACTACATCTTAGCATAATGATATTCAATTTCCGCACAAACCACTAGCATGTCATAAACATTAATGGAACTTTTAATTTCCGTTAGCCTTAGTTAAAAGTTGAAAGCGCTTTAAATGAAAATGCTCCACCCTAACATAGAATTTCAAATTTTAAGTAAAATCTGCATCTCGAATATAACCGAAATTATAAATGAAATAGTGGCATTTTCACTACCAGAAATTTGCAAAGTGGCATCTTAATATGATAAGGATTTCTAACATTGTAAAGTTTCTATTTAGTAAAAGTAAAATTGTGGATAAATGGACAGAGAGAAGTAAAATTCGCTTTCCAACTATTTCACCGAGTAGAGACTTCTCGAATAATGCCATAAAATTTTTTGTTTGGAGTTTTTTTATTGGTTTATACACCAAAACTAATAATTTCAGAATTAAATTTCACCCTAACTACGAAAGTATTGATACATTTTCATTATGATATGTATCAGAGCTTTGTGTTTTTTGTCGACTGTGAACCAAAAGCATAAACAAACCAAGTGGACTTGGCAAAACTTTTCAACTGACTTGATAGCGTGCAGTTCTTCGAGTCTCTCAGATCTAGACAGACAGACAGGGCTATATCGACTCAGCCGTTGATGCTGATTAAGAATATATATCAATATATATAAAACTGTTCAACCTGACTGACTGACTGACTGGTGACCGTCGCACAGCCTAAACCATAAAAGATAGGAAGATGAGATTTTCACAGTACTTTTATCTTATGCTGAAAGTGAGTACTAAAATTCCAAATTTCATAATTACACATAACAAAAAAGTGATATTCAAATTTTGGAATATCTTTCCCCAAAGTCGGAAAATTCGCGGAAAACTGTTGTATGAAACTTTTTTGCTTATTATCCGATCAGATTCAAACTCATTTTCAAAGATCTATATGAAAAATCAACATTTACTGTGTTCAAATTTTCCGGAAAATCCCACCCGGAAAAGTCGGAAAAGTGTCGGAAAAGTTTGTATGGTAAACATTTTTTTTTCATCCGATTGACTTAAAACTTGATTTGTAAGCATAGTACGCGAAATAATTTGACACGTGTCTTCCCGATTTTGGAAAATCTGCACACGAGGAAAATGGCCGGAAAATTTTGATTGCAAATACTATTTTTCATACGGTTGGCTTGAAACTCGGATTGTAAGGTCAAAATTAGAATTTATTTTGTTTTTAATTTTCGGATGTTGGAAATACCGCCGGGATGCTCACTGGGAAGAGCGGGATGTGGGTGGAAAGTTCTTTTGGAAGTGGGTGGTAAGTGGATGTAAAGTGGGTGGAATGTGGCGGGAAGTGGGTAGGATGAGGGTGGGATTTGGGAGGGATGTGGGTGGGATGTTAATGGGAAGTGGGCGGAAGGTGTGTGGTATGTGGGTGGCAAGTGGGTGGAATGTGGGTGGGATGTAGGTGGGATATGGGCGGGAAATGTGCGGGAAGTGGGTGGGATGTGGGCCTGAAGTGGGTGGTAAGTGGGTGTCGTTCTATACTGTTAAAGGCGCAGCGAAGCGTGACGGGCATTTTGCTAGTACTTTATATGGTTGGAAATCATTCCATCTACCTGTACATTCCACGTACACGAATAAAGCGGATCTTTGTCAATTTCAAATGTATTCAAAGCGCGAAGAAAAGTATTCCTCTCTTTTTAATAACCAATGAACGAACCAGTCAAAAGATTTGACCCATCTCTTCTTAGAGAGATCAATATGTCTTTTTCTTTATAATACCCTGTACCCATTGAAAATGGGTAAAGGGGATCATGAGTTGTGCAAATGTATGTAACAGGGAGAAGGAAACATTTCCGACCCTATAAAGTATATATATTCTTGATCAGCATCAACAGCCGAGTCGATTTAGCCATGTCCGTCTGTCCGTCTGTCCGTCCGTCCGTCTGTCCGTATGAGCGCGTCGATCTCAGAGATGGTAAGAGATAGAGGTTTGACGTGTATGGGACAAATGCTTCTTTTATCTGTGCGCAGATCAAGTTTGTTGCAAATTTTGTCCCGCCCCCCCCGTCCCCGCAATTTGGAAAAAAACGTTATATCTCTTACAGTTTTGAAGATGGACGATTCAAACCTATTAGAGATAGTTAGTAATTAGCAAATTGAATCGATTTGCCAAAGAAATGATAAAGATCGGATGAACGGTTCGCAAGTTATGAGCACAAATGTGAAAAATAGCCGATTTAAAAAGTGTTGCTCTTTTCGGATGGTCACCCTAAGGAACGCAAAACTGTTAAATATGTTTTTTCATGAGTAACGGGTATATCGAAGTCGGTTAGAGCCGCTTTAACTTCTTTATCGTTTATGTGTATGTGTGCGTGTGTGTTTGTTTGTTATGTGTGTGTGTGTTTGTCAATTGTACAGGGTATTTCGAAGTCGATGCTTCTCGACTGCAATTTTTATCAAATCCGCACAAGCCAAGTTTTAAATAATTGGATTTAGAATTTCGCAGAATCCGGGGTTTGTTTTTTTAGGAAAATACACGGCTTTCCATCAGTCACGCGCATCTCTTATATTCTATTTGTTAATTTCTACCCGAATGCTGGGCTTTAGCAATTCATCAATGCACCTGAAACCAACAGATTTCTTTTCCTATGCTGATTCGTGTTTTGCTAATCGATTGCCTAAGTTTCCGGATCTTCAATGCCAAATGCTTCGCAAAAGCAGAAGATAGTCATTTAGAAAGTTATCTCCGAAATGTTGACGATCGATCGATTTTGGAGATCGAGGGAAGGGCTGTAGCTATTTCAGGCAGCTAAAGCAGTGTGCGCGCTCGCATGAGATTATGTGTGCGTGTGTGTGCATTTGTATGTGAGTCTCAATTATACAGGGTATTTCGGAGTAGGGTCACTGAACTGCAATTGTTGCAATAATTGTTCTATTTGTACCAATCTATTTGGACCAAAACGAAATCACAGGTTCAGCAGCAATACTGAGACCAGAAGACTGGCGTACAGGACTGGCCCAGGAGGTAACGCACCTTTTCAAGGACTGCTCAAAAATGGCTTCAGGTATCGGAAACACCGGCTATACTTCGGGGAGCCGGAATTGAGGCTCTCCTACAAAGTGTCAAACCATTGCACCATAAACCAAAAAATAAAACACCCATATACGTTGACAGCCAAGTGCAAGTCTACTAGACTTACACCCAAAGAGTGATGAAAAATCGGATAGTTGCAAAAGCCACACGAAGTCAAGAAGCAAACAACAATGGAAGAGATAGAGAGAAAAAAAGCATAGGAAAAGTGGTGAAACACAACTGGCTGCAAAATCTCTAAAATTATGTGCAAGGCGAAACACAAATCGAAAAATAGAGAGGTATAATGGGAAATGAGTAAAATCATTAAAAACTTATAAATACGGGCGTTGGGAGCGATAACATTGAAAACAAAAAGGTTTTCCATAAGACTTTCAGACCTAACTTGTAGGCAACTATATAGTTGTCCGATTTCAAAAGGCTTGGTGAAATTATGTGAAATCACTAAAAACTTATAAAACGAGCGTTGGGAGCGATAAATGTCACTAAACTAGTTTTTCAACGATCGTCTGGCTTTGTTGTCACCGCGGGCGGTTCCGACAAAGTGCGTATTTTCCAAAGACTTCGTGCAAAGTTTGGTTACGATAGCTTTAAAACTGACGGAGGAGATAGCATAGAAACAGACGGACGGACAGACGGACAGACGGACGGGACGGACATGGCTTCACTCAGCTCGTCTGCTGTCAAGAATATATATACTTTATGTGGTCGGAGATGCTTCCTTCTTGCGTTACAAACATCCGGACAATTTTAATATACCCTCTCCAAGGGTAAAAAGGAGACTGTAGACTGCTTATATACCTATAGGACACTGCCTAGCAGCCGCTTTCAAGAAAAAGTTAGGCATTATGACTTAGTAGTGAATCTGGAACACCTTATCTGCAGCTGCCCAACGATTGCATTGACAAGATTAAAACATCTTCACTTCTCTGGAGGATATGCCCAAAATCCCACCTAAACAACTATTGGCATATGCAAAAATTCTCTGGGATTACTACACCTACTCTGCGACCCTACAGATTATATATATTTTTGCCTTACATCTGTCTATTCTGAAAAGCGCAATAAGATCCGAGCAAAAACACCAATATTATACAGAAAACAATTTTGCTTGGAGGAGGGGAGGGGTGAATGCTGTGCCCGTTTCAGAATTGTACAGAACATTTCGGATTCGGACCACTCGACTGCAACGCTTTTAACTGTTTGTAATTTATCTTGCTTATAGGGATTGCAATCATTTCAGCTGTTTCGGCCTCACAAGCTGACAGCCTTATGATTATCCCGATGGGCATGGAAGTAAGTATGAGACTATCTGAGAACTGACCAGCCTCTAATCGAACACACTCTTGTTTGAATGGACTTGATACCCATCGGAATCAATTCAGCTGATGCTTAAAGCTTTAAATTAGTTAATTAATGTTAATTACTTTTTCATTTTGTGTTTCTTTTTTTAATTGTTGTTGTTACCTTAAAATGAAAAACAAAAGCCCCAAACAATTGTGTTGCACCGTATTTCAGGAGGCGGCTTATTAAATTTTTATTTAATTTGTATGGTCAATTTCTAAATCAATTTGAATTGTTCGTTGCGCCATTATTACACCTGTTTTTATATGGTCAATATTTTGAAATTCCAACACACACACACACACAAAAGTAATTACATAATTCGCTTATTATCAATGACAACAGCAACAAAAAAAATTGCAAAAAACATTGCTAATAAAAAACAAAAAGAGCAAAAAATGAGCGAAATAAATAAATAAATACGCTTCGCTATAATTTATATTAATTAATCGTTTTTTTATCGAGCCACACAGATTGCGGGCCAAAAATCACAGCGACAACAATTGGCGGCTTGTAAAATCCAAACAAAAAATAAATATGTAAACAAATTTATGCGCTAATAAATAAATAAAATTTAAACGCTGCCCATCAGCTTTTTTCATTCCATAATTTAATGAAACTTTGCCAAATGATTTATATTTTTGAAACAATTTACGATTTTCCGGTATGCAGTCGGGCTACTTCAGTTTCAGGTTTCAAGTGTTTTTGGCCATGTTGAAATGCGATACGCCCTCGTTTAAATGGGGGGGCGTGGCAGGCTAAAGAAATCACGTCATAAACGCGGCAAGCACGAATTATTTACCAAGCAGGCGAAAGCCTAAAAGAGGCCCCAATAAAATAACAATAAACTATGCCACCCAGCTGGGGGTGGTAAGGGGTGTGGGGTGGCAAGCCATAAAAACAAAAACAGCAACAACAGCAAAGCCGCAACAGCATAAACAATTGTGTTACAAATACGACTACAAATGCATAAAGCAACGCGCCCAACTACAACAACAACAACAGCAGCAACAAATGTCGCTCTTTTAGACGATTATTTATTGCTAACGATTTATATTTGTTGTTGTTCTTGTTGTTGTTGCTTTTACTCAAAAAGCTCGCATTTCAAAGCTACGCCAGTCGCGTGTACGTGCAAATGTGTGAGTGCGAGCACCAGATTGCAAGCACCCCGGCCCTTTGTACTTGCCTCAGCGATTGAGCCTGATTGCCGGCTCAAGTGTCGGTCGCGTCACACGGGGCGTATGCGTGTCGTGACGAGCCGTTCTGGTGGGTGTGTTTGTTTGGGTGTGTACGGGTGGATACGGCATTCTATGAGTGTTGTGTGTTGAGCATTTGGCTTTATTGCCGCCAAAGAATTGGGTGGAAAAGTCAAATCAATAGCATAAAACTAGCTTCAGACTTTTTAACATTGAAAAATTGAAAAATAGATATGGTATGCAGAATTTTCCGAATATTTTTTACATTTTCTTAGCTTACTTTACACTTTACATCGCTGTCTCGTAACTTGCTCATAATTTCAAATCTGAAACACTCAACACCACAACACACCATCTCTTCCAAATCATCAAGGTTTGATAAAAAAATCCAGATCCCACCCTGATCCCAACCAGATCCCAACCAGATTTCAACTCGATCCCAAATTAGTTTCAACCAGGTACCACCAGACTGGAACCAGATCTATCAAGATTACACCCAGATCCCATCCAGATTCCACACAGAACCACACCAGTTCCCACTTAGATTTCAACCATATACCACTCTGATCCCACCCAAATCCTGGATAGTTAGCTATCCTTTCTTGGGATCCATTGCATATTTTTAAAGTCGGTTTATTTTCGCTTAAAAAGGATATATCAGAAAAAAAGTATTTCATTGATCTTTATTCTTCATCCAAAGGAGCTGAAAAATGTGAAAAGGATATTTAAAAAATGGATCTTAAAGTGGATGTTTGAACCAGAGCGGGCAAACAAACGAAACGTTAAACGAACTGTTCGCGAAAGCTAAGAAACTATTCATATGCTTTGTAGCTGTTACTATAGTCAGGGAAAACGAAACCACTAACTTTATATTGCCGACAGCTGCACTGCCTTGGAACGTTTCGGAACGAAACGTATTCTAAGAAACCGTTTGCGGAATGATCGGCTTTTAGTTCTACTTCAGCTGCTGAATTGAAGAAATAAGTAAAAGAAAACGAAAACAACAAAGCTGAGAAAAACAAAGAAGTAAGCAACAGAAAAAAAACAACTAAGTGTATACAAATTGAGCAGCGAACGTTTCCGAACGTTTCCAAACTATTGTGCAACGGCACATCGTTCCGATTCAAATCAAGATGAGCGCATTTCGCCTTACGTTTAGTTTGCTCTCACGAACGCAAACTTAACAGAACTCATTTTTTTTCCAGTTACATTTTCTCGGGTTTTGTTAGTATTTCGCTCTGTGCAATGAAAGAAACGAAAAGATTCAGAAACGTTTCGTTTCGTTAGTTTATCCGCTCCGATTTGAATATCCATTCCACGGGAATCTTATTTTTACTCTGTGTACCCTGATCTCACCCGGACCTCTTCGCTACCTCCTCTGCCCATTCTCTTATATGTGTGTGTTTGCCCGGACACTGCACAAAAGAACAACACAAAATATGAATGACTTTTGCGTCACGTGACGTTGAAATCAAATTTAACTCATACTTAAATCTTCCGTACCAAAATTTAAGATATTTCACATCAAAACAAATATGTTTCCTCACTTTCTTACACAAGACTAACGCAAGCAATGTGACCGTTTTGAAGGGTCACACTTAAGTTTTTGCTCAGCTGCTGTTTGACGCACTTCATAAGACTTTGCACATTAGTTTTGTTTAATTTGCGACTTGCCCTTATCCAGCTTTATTCATCTCATCCCTATTATCGGCAACTGCTTAAATTTCTATGAACATTAGCCCAATATTGGTCTCTGGGTCGTAACTCTGGACAATTTGCTGGGTTCTCCTCTTTACGCACAAAATTAATACATTTTTTCATTAAAAACCGTTTGATTTGCTCGAGCACAGTGCGCGGACTTGTGATTCGGCCAATACACACTAAGGGCCGTTTTCTCATGTTTCTGTTTTTGCTCAAATCGAAATACACCTAGATTTTGCAACTAGGTGACATTGGTTGTCTCATGTAGATTGATTATGAATTTATGAATTTGAGCATTTGGTTCACTGTCACACCGGCTGGGCTGCCATAGCACTAAAAGTAAGTTAACAGCCCCTCTGCACTCGCTAGTTTGTTTTTGATTAATATTCACAAGAGAGCGTGTTCACAAACTTAAAGAACGTGATGACTGGTAGGTTGCTTGTCAAAAGTTAGGTAATAAGAAGGGAGACACTTTACAGCCGGGCAGAAAAACTAGAGAGCGATATCATAGGCTAGACCAAGCGAACTCGCCTGTCATCGTTGATCGATAACTGAGTAACGCTGCTTTAAGTACCGAATCCGCTTCCAAGGATCTAGTTCCCGGAGTCATATCCTAGATTCGCTACAATATGTCAATAATATTTACTAAATATATATATAGTAAGAATAGTATATTCCGACAAAATGTCTAATATTTTGCGCTGTTCACTTCTAGTTGAACGCAAATTTTAGCCATACAATAAGAGGCTATCAGGATATCCCGCACGAACTTAACTGAAAGGCTCCGCGTCACGGTTGCGGCCGTTCCTGAGAATGGTCTATTTATACTGTGGAGGCGCGAGCTTGTTGCTAGAATAAAGGTGTCTATTCCGTGCTGATCTTGAAAATTTGGATATAACCCGTTGCTGCCAGACTCCTCGAGTTCATTGGCCTTACCAAAAATGGAATTTGGTCGCGCTGTGTGTCATTGTTGAGCTGAGGTTTCCCTGCTATCGGGTTTTCTTAGATGACCGGAATTTTTGGTTATTGACATCACTATTGGGACCAGCCGATCTCTGTCTCACTCTCCCGCTCAGTCAGCTGATGGGTGGCCTGGCCATCAGACCCAAGTGTTACAGTTTGCTTTCCCACACGTCTCAGCGGCTGAGTTCTTCGTCAACTGTGCGGCATGTTTGACAGCAATGAGTGCTTAACACGTACAAGAGCTTTTGTTAGTCAGTGTTGTTGTTGTTGTTGTTGTTGCGGGTGATGCTCATCTGGCACTTTATCTTGGCATTGTGCATGTTATTTAGTGCTGGCTGTTGCTTCACTCGCTTCCTTTGAATCAATGTGCGCTTTTCTTTAGCCAACTGGTATCTTTATGTATGGACGTATCTTTGTGTGTTTGACAAATTTTTGGTACGAAATCATTTGGTATGCCTTTCTGCTTTTACTGCTTGAAACGCCCAATTCATTGGCTCGGTGCCCTCAAGATATCCCAAGCCAGAAGGAGCACAATTACCCACGGACCCACTGACCCAGACAAAGTAGCACAAAGATGTTTTACTACTGTTTGTTGCCTTGCTCATTACTTTTTATCACTTGAATACCAAAAAACCATTCACAATGCCAGTAAGTCAACTTTGACCTCAAAACAAAATTGTTGCCCCCTTTTTCGATTGCGTTTGCATTGTTGCCCCAAATTCAACGGTAATCGTGGCCACCAGCACTTCCCTAACATATAATTATGCATTGTGGATAATACTGGACTGGACGCCCACACATGACGCTTGAAGAGAAAATTTATTTCCCCACAAATTGCATTCAATTTATTTTGCTTGTTGCAAATCAAAAATCTACATAAAGTAAAACGTTTTTACTTTTTTCAGCAAAATGTGTGCGGAGTGCATAAAAATGTTGAACATGGCATAAAAGTTATTACTTCATTTATTTAAAATGCAAACAATGTTTGTTATAAATTTGGAGTCTGCTTGATGCATTACATTTTCGGTTTGTGGCCATCAAAGAACCCACAAATAAGTGAATGACGAAAATGTTTTAAAGTAATAACCGGGATTTCAGGAAAGCATTTGTAATGATTCAATTTCCAACAAATTGTTAATAAAAATGTACCGGCTGTAATTGAATATCAAATATTTGATTAAGAGGAGTAAATATTGGGTGTAAGCTTTGTCTATATTTGAATTGTTATGGGCTAAAGGGGGGGGCTTGCATTGGTCAGCAACTGGGGGATGTAATAAATTAAATATTAAGTTGTTCGGATAGAATTTTTTTCCATTGCGTTGCTTTGACATTTACAGAATATTAAACTTTTACGAATTTGGATGCGGTTCTGGTACGTACCGAAAATTGTTTCGGTAAAAGGTTTTATTTTGATTCTATATATCGGTATATCCGTACGTAGTTTGAAAACTGTAACAGAAATTTTTCCAAAGTCCAAACAAAGTGGATAAGCAAGCTATACACATGTGTTTGTACAAAAAATAATCAATTTTATTCGCGTGTTTTTGCCATAAAAAATTTACTAGTTTGTATTAACAACATGTGAATAATTGGCTTCAAAATTTGGCAGAATCCGAGGTTGATTATCAGGGCAAACTTCCAGCAATCGAACGTGGACCCACGTATCACGAATAGTCTGTTTGTTAATTGCCATTCGAATGCGCGACCTTAAAACTTCACCAATGCACCTGGAACCAGCAGTTTTCTTTTCCTCTGCTTGATTTGTGCTTTGCTAATCCACTTGATTGTTAAGTTGGCGTGAGATCGGGCAATGAAGATATATAAATAAACAAGTAAGTGTGTTGCGGTTGAGTGCCCCGACAGCAAAATACCCTGTCCCAAGTAATGTGGTTCCCATAGCTTTGAATTCCATTTATTTTAAAATGTATTTCAATAAATGGGCAGGCGCACTTATTTAAATATCTTCGATGTTTTCGCTCGGATCTCATTGTGGTACACAAAATAGATAGATGTTGGGAGGAGGAGGAATCTTCCAAATCTGAAACAAACTCGATGTGGGTACAGTATACACCTATATACATTCCAAAACTTGTGGCTCTATCTATTACAATCTCTTACAGTAAGGAGAAAGAGTACATCGAACTATAAAAAAATTTTGATATACGGAAAATTTATTTATGAGTTTAGATTGTCATAAAGACGGTCATAACACGGTTAGATCAAAGTCTTATAATAAGATTCGATTAATATAAAGACACGTAAGTAGACGGGCGGTAAAGATCTAAAGTTCTCAAAAATGGTTAATACTGCTCAATTCTCGTACACCAAGAAAAAATATGATTAAACGTGGGCCGAAAATTTCGAACATTAATCATTGGTAATTTAGGTTCGAACCCCTCAATCGGTGTTTCGAAAAAAACTTGCAGCCCTGACTTTCAGTTTAGTAAAATTAAGTTGACAGAGTCGTCGCTTTTCATGTTTAAACTGTTATGAAACTAGTTCCGTAACGGAAAACTATCTCATCGCAAGGGTCCCGTAATCGACTCAAGCTAATTCATCACCGATAAAACTATATGTTTTTGGCCCCACATACTAAATATATATGGGGTGCCCGGGAAATCACTATAGTCTTTATGTAAACGCTTGTATATCAAATAAATATCTCTTGCATTTATACTATACAAAAATTGGCACACAAATACTCGGTTATTAGATGATATGGAGAGAGTAGATTTAATCAAATCGCTTAAATTCACATCTTATCTAGCAACCTAAGATATAGTTTTCACTTTACATATAAAGTAAATGTAAAATTGGCCATACAAGAGAAAGGAACCTATAGTTTAACGTCGAATCCGAACGGCTAAGTTGGAGAATTTGGCGCTGCGAAATAAGGCCCCAATGAAATAAGGCCCCAAAAAAAAAATGAAATAAGGCCCCAAAAATTTATATGGAAAACAAAAACAACGATTTTTTCTCAAATTTGGGGTGTTATTTCATTTTTTGGGGCTTTATTTCCTAAATAAAATTTCAAAATGAAATAGGTCCCCAAAAGAAGAATTGAAATAAGGCCCCAAAAAATTATGTTTGCGGTCTTATTTCATTTCGCGGAAATAAGACCCCAATTTTTAATATGAATTTTTTGGGGTCTTATTTCATTTCTCTTATTTTTGCTGATATATGAAAAAAAAAAGTCCAATAACTCCAATAACGGTTAATTTTCTTATCTGCCTGCGTTTTCTGACTTAGTATTTGATGCATTTTTGTACAGATGTGCAAAAGTACCGTTTTACAATTAGTTCAGTGATAAGCTTTTGAGTATGTTGATCAGTTTAGTGATTTGCATTGTGCCTATTATAGGCTTTTTACACTGAGCACATCTAACATCTAACATCCAACATCCTAAGTTTAAATGCTTAATAGCCATATGCTTTGCCAACATTTTTAAACTTTTGTTTCGTAGAAATGTTAAGTGGGTCGATGTCTAATAGGTAAATGCTACAAAGATAGCAAATTCCGCAATGGGAAATATTTTTGACTCAGGATGTTGGATGTTAGATGTTAGATGTGCTCAGTGTGGAAAGCCTATAAAGCAGACGTTCAAGTGCGAGATAAAATTATAGAGTGCGAAAAAATTGTTGGATTACGGCGAACTGGAAATTTGTTCTACGTCAAAGAACAGAAAATGCTGTATTTTGACGAGGTAATTACATTGTCTATCTTAAAAAATCTTAGCGCCGCAGACGAAATTTTTTTCAAAAAAATCGCGCGAATTACACAGAGGAACAAAATTCAACTTTTTTTTTTGCCTGGGACTGGGACCAATAAATTGTGAAACTAGAGGCATTAGGTAGCAACACCTCATACCCAGTTTTTCTGGAGCACGTCAAGTTCGCGTTTAATGGGCACTTTTGTACTTGCAACACAAAGTTACAACCTCTGTTGCTGGTCAAAAGAAGATGAAAGCTAAAATTTTGAAAAATTCACCAAAGATGAAAGGAATCACCAGTATTCTAATATAAAATTCCCGCCTCCAATGGACAAGCGGTTAGTACCCCGCCCATAGAGGCCTAACTTAGAAAGTGGAATTAATGGAAAACCACTTGATAGAATTTTTTTAAGATTTTAAACATATTGAGACACTGGCCAGTTAAATGTGTCCTTAAGAGATGGTAACATGCATCGAAAAACCGCGATGGTGGGTACCATATTTGACAGCACCCTCCATCGAGGCTATGTAGGCCATTAAAAAGAGATAAAAATAGACCGAACTGCGTTTTTAGATTCACCATCGGACCCTTAAGTCACGGGCTATGGCTATCTTTGTACAAGCAATTGCCTCAGAACAACATTGACCATATGGGTATCAAGAGCGTCTCCAAAATTATAAAATAAATCCTATGAATAAAATTCGTCATTTCCACTAAGAAAAACAAAAATTAATTTCAAAATGTCTTCGGTGGACAAACCGCGATACGCTCACATGCATTGAACTGATGTATTTAAATGATCCGATCTGTTTTTCTGCTGGTATTAAAGCACTTTACTCATAAGAATAATTCCATAATTTTGGTGAAACTGGTTTCACCTAAATGGTCAATGTTGTTCGAAGGCAATTGCTAGTATATAAATGCCTAAGAACCGCGAAGCAAGCCTTTATTGGTAAAACTGAAAACGCGATTCAGTCTATTTTGATCTCTAGTTTATGGCCTATATTGCCTCGATGATGGGTGCTGTCAAATGTGGTACCCACCATCGCGGTTTTTCGATGCATGTTACCATCTCTTAAGTACACATTTTATTAGTCCGTATCTCAATATAGTTAAAATCTTATACAATTCTATCGAGTGGTTTTCCATTAATTCCACTTTCTAAGTTAGACCTCTATGGGCGGGGTACTAACCGCTTGTCCATTGGAGGCAGGAATTTGGAATAACAATGGTGGTGACTCCCTCTAACTTTGGTGAATTTTCCAAAATTTTAGCTCTCATAGTTTTTTAACCAGCAACAGAGGTTGTAACTTTGTGTTGCTAGTATAAAAGTGCCCATTAAACGCGAACTTGACGTGCTCCAGAAAAACTGGGTATGAGGTGTTGCTACCTAATGCCTCTAGTATCACAATTTATTGGTCCCAGTCCCAGGCAATTTTGAGTGTTCCACAGTGTTATATATGAAAACTTTTTATGTTGTATCAAAAAAAATTGTGTCAATCTTAGCGCCGCAGGCGAAAATTTTTTACAAAAAAATCGCGCGATTTTGGGGCCTTATTTCATTTTTTTTGGGGCCTTATTTCATTTCAGTGGGGCCTTATTTCATAATTTAAATTGGGGTTCATTATGAAATAACTCCCCAAATTTGGGGCCTTATTTCATTTTATCGTTTGGGGACATTTCATTGGGGACTTATTGCCTGCAGCCGGAGAATTTGCTTCACAGTTGGCGGCAATAGCTGGTGAAGGTGACCGAATGTGTACAAGCTATTCCTAAAGAAAGAAAACAACTTTTATTAGTAGATGTTTCGAGGTGGGATCCCAACCACGACCTCCCACCCAGCAGTTTAGCACTCTAACCGCTGGGCCAATGAAATAACGCTTTTACTAGGGGTGACCAAAATGCCAATAGCCTATCCCATGGGATAGGAACTCATAATGCTGCTAACGACGCAGCCGCCGTGATAGAATTCGTGTATTTTACAAATAGCACCCTCAGCGGCTTGTTCTCTCACGACGCGTGCTTTCGGCTTTTTCTTCTTTCACGAGGCATTTATTTCTTAGCTTCCCAGTCGGACTTTGCAGCATGTGCTTCCCAAAATAAGTACATTTGGTGGCATGAAATTTCAGGGAAATAGTCACTACATAATTTTTTGGCATGACATTAGCGCATTTATCATCATGAAAAACTCACACTTCTTTTTTCCACTAAAGTATTATAATTATCATTAATTTGTCATTATTAATCAATTTTATTACTTAAAACCAGGGTTCGTAAATAACACACAATGTACAAAACATCGTGTTTTAAACATTGTTCAAAACAGTAAGCATTGTTTTTTTCATTGTTTTTATTGGGAATGTTCAAAATGTTTTGAAGAGTGTTCTAAACAAATTATGTCAAAATAAAGAACATTGATAAAAAACACAGGCGTTTTGAACACTTTAAAACAAAGTGTGTTTCTAATAGTAACATTTTCAACAAATAAAAAACATGTTTATTAACATTTTGAACATTTAACATTTCGACACACGAAAGCGATAACATATTGAACACTGTAACTACAAATTGAACTTCCCTTACAAATTTACATTAAATAAATATTTGGCTCAAAGTATGCTTTGCATTTGTGCTTGTGATTGAGCTCGTCTGATAAATAGAGCACCCACTGTTTAAATTTCTGAGCAAAATGGGAAGACCGAAAAAATGCGATACAAAGGAGCTGGACTGGTAAAAAGACGGTTCATATAAAGATGCTAGCATGCTATGCAACAAGGACTTGGCTAATATTTCTGGAAATATATGAGGAAGGCAGCGTAACGGAACCGTCAAGAAAGCAAACATAAAGACTAAGCTGAAGTTATCGCATAGGGAAAATTAATAAACACCATATTTGAATAAACATATGATTATACTTAAAAGGCATTTATTTTGTTTTTTTGGGTGCTTGCATTTTAACTAGTGTTAGTTCTCTTTGGTCGTTTTAAAGAATTTAAAGCAGGGTTTGTCAAGAAGAGCGACAGCAAAAAAAAGCGACGCAAGACAGTTCCGACCTGCAGGCCAGCGACTAAAAGCTTTTTCCGCTCTTGGCGCAAGCCCCGGCATGCGTTCGACTCGTATCGGTGTGAAAAACAAATGCGGTCCCTGCGGGCCTGGCGTAACCTTCGTTGATTTAAAGACTGATCAGCACTTTTCTAAATTCTTCACCATCGGTCATCCATGGTATTTTATCGCGGCTCAGTATGACCAAATTCAAATTTCTGCAGTCATCTCATTTTTAGTCTTCTTTGGAGATCCTTGATCAAGATTCTTAAGCTGGAAATACCCTGATGCTGTAGGACCTACGATTAAGTGATTGCCATACGATATTTCCATTCCCTGGTAGAATCGATATATAGCTGATTACTATGTAGATATGTCTTAAAGGTACGAACATTCTACCTAAGCAAATGCGTAGGATATGAGAATATTTCGAACTGCGGGAAAGGCCAATAACTGAAAGTCTTTTTTCTTAGTCAACATTTGAAGGATGGAAGCTAAAAGACTGAAAGAAGCTCAGCTATTCAAGCCAAATATTTATTTAATGTAAATTTGTAAGGGAAGTTCAATTTGTAGTTTCAGTGTTCAAAATGTTATTGCTTTCGTGTGTCGAAATGTTAAATGTTCAAAATGTAAATAAACATGTTTTTTATTGTGTTAACAGTGCATGTGTTTAAAACACATATGATTTTGAACTGTCCAAAATGCCTAGTGTTTTTTATCAGTGTTCGTTATTCTGACATAAGTTGTACAAAACACTGTTTAAAACATGTCGAAACACACATGTTGTTTATGAGTTTAAAACATTTTGATTTTTTTTGAACAATGTATTTTATGTGTGTGTTATTTACGAACCCTGCTTAAAACAGGTCATTCCTGCAGAAACGATAAGCAACCACACATTTAAAGTCCAATTCAGTACCAATCATCCCGACCAGCAACCAAAGGCATCATGGCGAAACTCAATAATAATAATAATAGAAATAAACATAAATAGTTGTTGGTTTGTATATTAAATTATTTGTTAATAAAAATTGCAAGTAAACTCAAATGTAGTTAAGTTGATTATGGGGGTGACATTTTACTAAAAGGCATGCAAAAAACATGAATTCGTAAGCTTACGGCCAGGTCTTCCTCCCTACGATGTAAGTGCATCTGAAGTACTGAGTTCGTAAGGAGAAACGCGGAACCCGAAGGCGGCCTCGTGACGTCACCCGTTAACGGTTGCAACAACAACCCCTGAGTTTCACGGCGTTTCTTAAGACAAACGAAACGGAACCTTCAGATTTTCTCATGCCTTCTGACGTGACAAGTTGGCATGAAATTTGGACAACTGTCATGCATCCAAGTCCGACTGAGTTGTTGCTCATGAGTCATGACGTTTCATGACGCGAAAGCTTGTTTGTGTGAAATTGGGTACCATTGGTTTATTCCAAAATTTGTTAATTCGTTTTTAAGAAATTACACTCTTACAAATTTCGAAACAAGAACAGGCCTGTATATCTCACAGCTGATATCAAAATCGGCCGAAAAATGTGTCTTAGCAAAACAAATTTTTTGTTTCCAATGAAAGCGTTTCTAAACTCTGCCGTTATTAATATTAATTTCGTTAGAACAGGCTTGCGAAAATTGGTCAAAATCGGTTGAGCAAATTTTATGGCCGACATAGGACAAATCGGTCGAAAAATGGGTCCTAGTGATTAAAATTTTGGTTTCCAAAGCTAGCGTTCCTGTACTCTGATATTTATATATATTATATACATACTTTTTAAACAGATCTGCAAAGATTGGTTAAAGTCGGATGGTCATATCCTATGACTCATATAGGACATGTCGTGACATATTAAAACTCCACACTGGAGTAGACACTCTATTCCACGATTGATTTTTGTACATTTTTGTCTACACTGTAATGTAAAAGTAACTTTCAAAATGAAACACAAGTTCGTTTAAAAAGTATTCCAATATCCAGTTCCGTTCCCACTGTTGCCTCGTTGGTCATAAACATTGGGCACAATTGTAGCCAAGCGGCATATTTGCATTACACTTGCCAGGGTAATCTTTTTGTTTTGTTTTGTTTTTAATAAATACTTAAGTAAAAGCCGGATATTTCAATATCCTTACCCTGTGGCGCTAAGTCAAGCAAAAGCCAAGAATACACGTACACTCTCACACACACACACACACACAGGCACGCACTTACAAGGATTGGGAGTAAAAATGGAAACTGCTTTTTCGTATTTGCATAAGAAAAACTAAGTTGAACCAAAATCAATGATTGTACACTACAAAAGCCACGCCTCCCGCCTCAGCCGGGAGCAATACATTGAAACATTAGGGGGTGATCCGGACAAGGGGAGGGTCGTTTTCATATTATTACTTTATGGTTGCCTCCAGTTATGCATACTATAACCATAAATATGCTCCAGCATGGCAGCCCAGTGGGCGTCTTAGAACAACAACAAACAGCCAACTCACATACCATGATATTTTGTGTTTGTATTAATGCATCCACATATTTATGCTATAACTCAGAACAATAAATAGTAAAAGCAGGATTATGATTAAATCGATTACATGCGGAGCGTTGGTCCTGCCAAAGGCGGATGACTGCATTTTGGCCCAAAGCTAGGCCACGCCCACGCACGTTTATGGCAATTGCAATTGAGTAAAATTGCAGAAGAAACCATAAAAAATATGAGACGATACGAACGCAGGATTACAGTATGCAAAGCACCAAAAAAAAAGAAGAAAAAAAAAGACTCACGTAAATACGCAACATTCGGAACTCATAACTGAATTGGTAGGCAGCCATCGAATCGAATGACGAATGAATAAAAATTGAATCAAAAGCACGGACAAAATTCAATTGAAGTTGGACAAAAAATGTGCACTCTCCGAGCACTTTGAGACTGATTTCCATTGATTAACTCAATGTCAGATGCATGCGATATTAACAGCAGTAATAAAGAGTTTGCAAGTGAATATGCAATGACCAGTCACTAAATGGAATAACCCGGATTAACTATTGGGATTTGCTTTATTTTCAACGATTACATTTGTAATAGCCTCAACAAATTAAGCATTTTCTGCATTGGTTGCAGTTCAAATTTCGAAAAATTTATAAATTTTGTTCCAAATACTTTTACTTGTGAATAATATCTGAGTATGAAGCAAATTGTGTTTCTATGTTAAATCTTGTTTAGTGACCTTCCATATCATCGTTGGTTTGCTGAGAATGAAGATTCACTTTTTATCGGAAAACTGACTTCAGTGCCAAAGCTCGTTTACAAACAGAATTGCCGAATTTGGTGTAAGGAGCAGCCTCAGAAAGAGCTGCCAATGCATGCTGGAAAATGCACTGTTTGACTAATCAGATCGACTTGTGTTGTTCTTATTTTTTTTAATTTCTTCATTTTCTTTTCTCAATTGTTCCACGAAATTTTTGGCTTCTCTGCATGTCTAGGACCTAAGTGTAAATAAATGTCAAAAAAGGCTTTTTTTCCATAATTTCGAACTTTATTGTGCTGGGAAAAGGCTTAAGATCGGCCCATATTTATCCCAAATTTTAATAGAAAAGCAGTTTAGGAACTGTTTACATTAATAAGCATTCAAAATCTTTACAGTATTTGATAAAAAATATTTTTGTAAATATTGAAGTCTAAAAATATATTGTAGTACAATATTTCAAATCGGAAAAGAAACTAACTATTATTGATTTTAATTAAAAATAACTTTAGTTTATTTTTAGAAATTCAAAGTACATACTTACTTATCCAAATAGTAAAAACTATTTGCAAAAGTTTGGCGAGCTAATGTCCGTGTTATTCTGAAATGTAAGAAATTTAAATAGAAATTACAACCATAGGAAATAATTAAAATTAAAAAACATTACAAAATTGATTATGTTTGATTTTATCAGCCTCTTTTAAAAGCGGTTAGTACCATTCAAGAACTTTTCCAATCCTGTGTCAGACTTTAACGAACACTATTTACTCTAAAATAACACAGTGCTACAAATTTCCAAAAATTGTAATAACCTGGGTATTGGCATAGCCTACGCTGTAGAGCAGGTCGCGTATAGCACTTCCTCATACTTGGTTTTCCTCGGGGACCCCCAAAATCTGAAGTTATGGCCCAAAAACCGCTTTTTGCTATTTTACCTCACTTAAATAGATATAACTCGCGAATGAACCGTCTGATTGCTCATAACCTTATCAATTCCGATAGCGACGAGAGGAATCTAATACATTTTTAGTCAATGGTTTGACTAATTTAACGCGATGGCTGAGTAATGCGGCATACAGATCTGCCATTTTCCATTTTTTTTTGAGAAATTTGTACTTTGACCATCACTGGTTTAACTATTTTATTCTATGCGATTTTTCCTTAAAGTTTGTAGTAAAAGCCCATTTAATTCTCCGTCGAACGGTTGTTGTCCCAATGAATTTGGATACCGTTTGACGAAGTTATTCGCGCATTTCTAAGTACACCTCGACAATCTAGTATTTTTTTTAGTGTGCTAACATATTTATGTTTGCTTTCATAATTGCCCCTAAAAGTAAACTCAGTTTTGATTTGGCGCCAGATTCAAATAATATTTTTAAATACTTAAAATGCAATTATATATAAACTTCCATGTATCAAAATTTTTTCGCAAATATCAACGGTCTTTTAATACTGTTATCTAGTATAAAAATAAATTGAGCTATAGTGAGTAGATGTGGGCTGCAAGTGGTTGTTATTATTTTTAATGAGCTGAAATTGGCATATTAAACAAAAGAGCCGAGCACAGCAAGAATCGTATACTGGTAGGCACGGTTAAGGCTTGTGAAAAGCAGATTGCTCTCGTGGCGCAAGCCTTGGCCACGCCTGGACATATCCGGTCTAATGCAGAGAATTTAGCTGCGGGTTCTATTTAATGATAAACCCCATTGGTACCTAAGAATTACTTTTCAAGTCCACAAACAAGGCCCAATGATAACTGTCTAACCACGATTGTAGAGAACCGCGATAAAATACCATGGATGACCAATGATGAAGAATATAAAAATCACTATAACAGTATGGACGAACCATTAAATACCAAATAAAAACCAAAGTGGACCGCGCCAAGTAAAAATGAGAAGAAAGTGACATCAGCTTGCACTTAAGCAGCAATGGGTAATGCATAGATCGCTTCGGCCGCGACGCCCGGCCCGTTATCCTGTCTAAAAACTCAGCGCATAATAAATTGTGTAATTGGTTCGATTTGAAGTGAGTTAAAACAAATAAATCCAAGAGTGTCAGCCCGCATAAGCACACTGTGCAGCAAGTGCAGTATGGGCGACTTTAACTCGCTTATAAGTATATAGTATTTATTTTCAATGGTTGACAAAATGTATTCAACAGTTTTCTTTTTAAAAGTAAAGATGTTAATAATATTTCACCAGTCTTCAGCAATTTAGCAGGAATTTTAGCAGCACCAGCTTTTTTGGCCCGAAATTTAAACCACATATGCCTGACGATCTCGGCCACTGCTATTACTGCCCGACAGTCGCTTCTGTTCCGTGCGAGCTGGAGACAATGGTTCGTCCAACCTGTTATAGTGATTTTTATATTCTTCATCATTGGTCATCCATGGTATTTTATCGCGGTTCTCTACAATCGTGGTTAGACAGTTATCATTGGGCCTTGTTTGTGGACTTGAAAAGTAATTTCTTAGGTACCAATGGGGTTTATCATTAAATAGAACCCGCAGCTAAATTCTCTACATTAGACCGGATATGTCCAGGCGTGGCCAAGGCTTGCGCCACGAGAGCAATCTGCTTTTCACAAGCCTTAACCGTGCCTACCAGTATACGATTCTTGCTGTGCTCGGCTCTTTTGTTTAATATGCCAATTTCAGCTCATTAAAAATAATAACAACCACTTGCAGCCCACATCTACTCACTATAGCTCAATTTATTTTTATACTAGATAACAGTATTAAAAGACCGTTGATATTTGCGAAAAAATTTTGATACATGGAAGTTTATATATAATTGCATTTTAAGTATTTAAAAATATTATTTGAATCTGGCGCCAAATCAAAACTGAGTTTACTTTTAGGGGCAATTATGTGAAAGCAAACATAAATATGTTAGCACACTAAAAAAAAATACTAGATTGTCGAGGTGTACTTAGAAATGCGCGAATAACTTCGTCAAACGGTATCCAAATTCATTGGGACAACAACCGTTCGACGGAGAATCAAATGGGCTTTTACTACAAACTTTAAGGAAAAATCGCATAGAATAAAATAGTTAAACCAGTGATGGTCAAAGTACAAATTTCTCAAAAAAAATGGAAAATGGCAGATCTGTAAGCCGCATTACTCAGCCATCGCGTTAAATTAGTCAAACCATTGACTAAAATGTATTAGATTCCTCTCGTCGCTATCGGAATTGATAAGGTTATGAGCAATCAGACGGTTCATTCGCGAGTTATATCTATTTAAGTGAGGTAAAATAGCAAAAAGCGGTTTTTGGGCCATAACTTCAGATTTTGGGGGTCCCCGAGGAAAACCAAGTATGAGGAAGTGCTATACGCGACCTGCTCTACAGCGTAGGCTATGCCAATACCCAGGTTATTTCGCACTGTAGCACTGTGTAATTATTTAACAATATTTTTAACGAAGTTTAGTTTCATATTAGCAGAGGTCGCATATTTGTAGGAAACTCTCTACTCACACAATACGAAATCTGTCTAGAAAAGTCAAACAGTACAAAATGTGCAAACGCTAACTAAATTTAAAAATTTGTGCAGAGTTCCTTAAAAAAAAACTTCACCTAAATACATATGATTGGAAAGTAGATCAAAATAATAACTCGCTGTAGCCAATTAATAGAACTTCTTTAAAGCTGAATTCACAACCAAGTGACTGATATAACGCTTGCTTTTCTTGTCGAGTTATTGTTTTAAGATCTTCAACAAAACATTGGCCGTGTTCACCAGCACAAATCGATGAGGTGAACGAATATGAAGTACAAGTATGATTGCTAATTTTTATTATTTTGAAAAAAATCAAAACGATAGCTTTCACGCATACCGTTTTTACCTTAAAACTTCATCAAAGCGTTCAAAGCCTATTAACTTTTTTTGATGGATGATTTTTCTTGTCTGATGTATGCTGGTGAACAAGGCCATTGTTTATTACTATTTTTTCTCCGTGTTCTTAAATGCATGTACATAGCCACAGATGCCCTTTAAAATTACCAGAATATCTTTAGCAACTGGGCCGCTGGATGAAACATTGCCATAAACACGAACCTGCCGGGGAGTATTCTTGCACGGTCAGCTTATAAAGCATAAAGCAGCCCATAAATACCTTGGGGTGACAATCGACAGAAGACTGACTTTTGGACACCGTATCAAGGCAATAGCTCAGGCAGTGGCTGCCAAAGCACGGCGCATAGGGTGGCTCCTGAACTCCAAGAACAACCCGTCACTCAGGAACAAAGTCCTAATGTACGCGACTATTCTGTCTCACCTGACAAAGATTACAGTGGTCCAGGCGAAAACCCTTTAGGCGCATTACGGGAGCTGAATGGTTTCTCATATGGTTTTTCATACTGATATTTCTGAGATTACATGACAAAAATGGCCATAACTTCCTCAATTTTCAAGCTATTCCAATTTTCACTCCAAATTACAAAACTTTTGTGGAAGTGGAATTGAGAACATGGCCGAATATTACACTTTTAAGCAATTCGGAGACATCATCCCAGAAAAAAACTTTTTTTATATGGAATGCCCCTTATACTTGTTGTTCCAGCAGATTAGGTATTAGCTGAACGAAAAAAAGGTAGTATAGAAGAACAGCTCTTAAAAGATTTAATGCTAATTAACATAAACTTAGCAGCTCTCAAAAGTTGTAAATAACAGCTAAAGAATTCAACGCTATTTGAATTATTCAAATTGTTAGCTGACATAGTTTTATATTTAAAATTAAAATAAAAATATTATTTAAAAAACTAAGTATTAACAAATCGAAACTTATCCTATATGTTCTAGCAAACCAAGGTTCGAACCAAAACCTTGGGTTCAGGGGTTTCAGGAACCGGTCCGCGAACCGAACCTTTGTCTTTACAACGGGTTCGAACCCCCGGACCGAACCGTCTGCAAAATTTTAGAGTTTTGCAGCCTTCGTATTAACATGATCTTTCGAGAATTTCAATTTGATACTAACGTGTATCCGGTTGAAATTTTTTGTATCAATTTGACACTAGGTCTTATTAACTTGACACTTTAATTATTAAACTTTTAGTATCATTTTAAAACTAGCTTTTATCAATTTAATACTATTTCTTATCAAGTTTGTTATATAAATACAGTTCTTTACAAACAGCCATTAAAATTGATACATAACATTTTAAAAACATTATATTTTAATTCCTTTCAAAATTGCTTATATTTACATTAATAAATTGAATTCGTGTGGTCACCTCACTAGGGAGAAACCTTGGTCTCTCACTGCATGCGCCGTGTCAACGCGAATGTTGTTTATTATTAAGTCACTGTACTAGTGTGCCTTCTGCTGGAACCCATACATGAAGCGCGTTACTCTTTCAGAGACACTGAAGAAAAAACGAGAAAAACGTCTCTTCTGCCGCTGTCTTCGTATGATACCTCTTGCGTTGTGCGCTACAATGGAAAACGCTGAAACAGGCTCCGCAGCATTATGGCTTGTTATGTGTTCTGTCTGAATAGTTACATTTCTTATTAACAAATATTTGCAAAAATCGACCACAACAACATTTATACTTAGCTGCTTAAACATTTCTTGTTCCCGCCTGGGAAAGGGTCCCCCATAGATTTACTTTTTGTAGGCTTTGTAGGCGGAATTTGTCATATTTGTAGAATTTTTCTATAATCGACCCACTTAACATTTTTACAAGACAAAATCTTAAAAATGTTGGCAGAGCAAATAGTTCTTAAGCATTTAAACCAGAGCTCGGCACGTTTCTATTTTCTGTGCATACAAGAGCCACAGAGTAGCTTACACTACACACTCTTGCAACAACAAACAAGTGCTAAAGCGTGGCTCACACACACACGCAATGCTAAAATGAGCTTGAGTATTTGGATGTTAGATGTGCTCAGTGTGATTAGCCTATTAACCAAGGCATACTAAACTAGGTAGGCTCACTCACTCTCTAGCTCTCTTGACAACTTGTTAAATTTCAGTCAGTAAGCAACTGTTGTAGGCAAAGCATCTCTGCGGACGATTTTTTTGTGTTTTACTTAGTAGCTTAGTAGGCTTTGTATTGAAATATATTACTCTTTCGCTCTCGCTCTCTTTGAAACAAATATTCGGAGTTCTGAGAGAGCGAGTTAGCCTACCTTGTTTAGTATGCCTTGCTATTAACTACATATTGAATTGTTGGCACATAAATTAAAACACTAAATTTGACACGTCAAGCATGGCCAGCTGGGTGTGATTCCTTGTACAGTTCATACATTCTTCGAATGTTCGAACTTAAAAAAATTGAAGAATATTATGGGATTATAAGGGATTAGTATTCCCCTATTATATAAGGGATGTTTTGTATTTGAATTCAGATTGTGTAAAAAAATTACTCTCAAATGGATTTTAATTTTTATTCAATACGATACGATAATTAAATATTCTCGTTCGAAATAAATTCAAATCAGGCAAGATCATTGTCACATTGAATGTATTAAGATTATACCTCGCATATTGAGGCTTTCATGACATTTAAGACTTATTGCACTGAATAATCATTATTGCTATTGGCTTTTGAATTCTTTTAAACTTTCATGCTTGCTTCCGTTTGGTAGAGCCTCGAATTACAATCTAGTAGCATTGCCAGTATATACGCACTATATTTACTGGATTTTCTAAGATACTTTGCGAACATAATAGAATTTAGTTAGCAACAACGCTACGACCGCTCCAATCTGGACCATAGTCTTTATTTAGTCAAGTAATCTGTTAAAAAAGTACATTTAATCTTTAACTGTAGTGAACACACTTTTGTGTTCTGCATTAAAAATGGTATTTTTATACCCTTGGAGAGGGTATATTGAAATTGTCCGGATGTTTGTAACGCACAGAAGGAAGCATCTCCGACCACATAAAGTATATATATTCTTGATCAGCATGACGAGCTGAGTTGATATAGCCATGTCCGTCTGTCCGTCTGTCCGTCCGTCTGTCCGTCTGTCCGTCCGTCTGTTTCTATGCTATCTCCTCCGTCAGTTTTAAAGCTATCGTAACCAAACTTTGCACGAGGTCTTTTAGTACAAATACGCTGCACATTTGTCGTATAGCATATAGCTGCCATTAGAACGATCGGTCGAAAAATTAGTTTTAGTGAGAAAAACTTTTTTGTTTTCAGTGCTATCGCTCCCAACGCTCGTAATTATAAGTTTTTAATGATTTCACAAAATTTCACCAAGGCTTGTCGAAATCGGACAACTATATAGTATAGCTGCCATACAAAAGTTAGGTCTGAAAAAAAGTCTTAGTGAGAAAATTTTTTTTGTTTTCAATGTTATCGCTCCCAACGCTCGTATTTATAAGTTTTCAATGATTTTACATAATTTCAACAAGATTTGTCGAAATCGGACCACTATATAGTATAGCTGCAATACAAACTGTCAGGCATACATCAAGCTCCAAGGGTATATAAACTTCGGTCGAGCCGAAGTTAGCTGGCCTCTATTTTTTTGAGTTAAGCCAGTCTTGCATTGAGTTGATCTAAATGGAAAACATTTTCTGTCCGTAACAAACATCAAAGTTAGAATAAATAGAAAACATAAAATGCGCTTGTACAACTAAAACCCTTTCCATTTGGCACTTTGAGATTACAACCTCGTGTCTATATAATTGAAAATCATAACTTATGGCATATCAAATCAAATATTTTGTAAATTCACCTCATCAATGACCATGACGTTTTGCTCGCTGACTTTTCACACTCTTCGAATTTCCGCAGCAACAAAATATAAAAAAAAAGACCATTCAACAAGACTCGGGCACCACTTAAACTTCAATTAGCGTTAATCATGATCAAGCGAACTGATTTGTCAAAAGTAAAATAGAAAAATGTTTACTAGCAACCGAATTGTGACCATGTGTTTTTATAATTTTAGAATGCCAACTGGCATTCGTCTGCCTGCTGGTACTGAGGTCTTTGATTTTACAATTTTTCATCACACAAAATTTGCATGAATGTTTTATTTCTATCAGCTCGGCTTGTAATCCGGGGTTCTTTTTGTCTACGTGCATTTAACAAACTTTGTGTCAATTATCAAAATAATACGAAATTAAATCTCTTTAACCAAACGCTTTCTATACCGTTTTTTTGTGGCTGAAGGTCGCCTTGTCTGCACATGCTATCACGTAAATTGTTGAAAATGTTTGGACTACCGAATTGTAGATTTCGAAACTGGGACTGGGTCGCAATTGGTAATCAACGCACAGGACACACACACACACACGTTTCATCATATCAAAAGGTGCGTAATGCATAACAATATCGAATGCCAATTGATCGGCGCGCACGTTTACGGAACCGTTAAGATTGACCCACGAGTAGCGTGTTTTTGGTCAACAACCCCTTTCTGGGCAAAAATTTCCCCACTCGATATGTTCCGTGTTTGTTCCAGCTGTGCGTAGCTCAGCCATTCGCCATGAGAACCTCTCGTTTATGCACCACACCTCGCCGCAACTGCAAACAACTTTTATTTTCACATATATCTGTTAGATGCCACGTACAACTTGGCTAGCGTCTAACTGTGTGTACGTGTGTTGTCGTGAGTTTTGATATTTTAAGCAAATATTTAAAACAAATTACCAAAGCACAAAAGAAGCACGCAAATGTATGGAAATCATGGTCAGGAGACATTTAACTGGGGGGAATGGGAACACAGTGGACGAAATGATGCTGAAGTAGAAGAAAGTGAATTCTTATGGAACTCATTTCACTGATCCCTCAGGACATCTCGTGAATCATGACAGATGTATATGAAATGAAAGAAACATTTATTGTCTGTTGGTGGTATCGTAAAATATGCTCTCAAATTGAACAATACTTTCTTCAAGCTCTAGATATTGGCTGTATTCACCAGCAATCATAAAAAATCATACACCATCCATCAAAAAATGTTGATTGACTTATTCTTAACGCTTTGACGAAATTTTTATTTAAAAATTTTATGCGTCAAAGCTTTTGTTTTAATTTTAAATAACAGCATTTAGCAATCATGATTACATCGCATTCGTTCAACACAACAATCGTACTAGATTTATCGATTTTGTTGTCATCGATTTGTGCTGGTGAACACGACCAATGTTACATATCTAAAATAAGTAAACAAACTCGTTTCTTAGCTTAAACTGGCTTTAGAGTTTTCATTGGCTTATCTAATAAAATTTTACTGCAATCAATTTAATATTTTTGATCGAACTATCAAATAGACTCAAAGACACAACCGCTCTTGAGCTTAGCCGCAGCCCAAACAGGTTGAATTGCCATTTATATTGAAAATAACTTCATTTACTCGACTAGACATTGAATCGCAAGGGAGTTTTTAACCCTCTCATGCCCAAATTAAAATGGGCGTGGCTAAACTTTTTTGAGTAGACATATAAGCTAGAGTTGACCTCAATATCAACTGACAAAAATTTCAATGTCCTAGGTGTCCTGGTTCAAGAGCTACAGGATACGCAACAGAACATTTACAAAATTATTACAGGCAAACTAAATAATATTTTCATGCGGAGTTTTTTTAAAATACTCACTTACCTTTCTTTATTTAGTTGTTAAACTTGGTTTTAGGATAAAGTAATTATTTTAATGTTTTTTAACACTTTTTTAAAACCACGTTTTTTTGCACAATGAATTTGTCAACTGCGCTCTACCTTCTAATAGCTACTAATAGCTACTAACTGAACGCGTGTGCAGCTGACTACCAAACAATTAGGTGTAAGCTCACTCAACACATGCAGCTAAATTTCTGCGAAAGGTTCAAAACAAAATATGTAAAATAACGGTAGTTAGAGGCTTTTAAATGCAATGTTGCGTATATGCAACAGCGGGCATGAGAGGGTTAAGTATTTAATGATATCAAAACCACAGAGGCCAAACTATTAAGATTTCATTTCGAATCTTAAAAAGACCAGTTTATCACTTGAAAGTTATGTTTATGTAGTATTTTGCAATATAATTTTTAAGTGTCAAATAAAGTGGAGGCAAAATGAAAGAAATAATTTTATTAATTTGGCTGCCAGCTTTGTGAAATTTTAACTTCTTTATTTAGAAATACGGAACTACATAGGGGAGAATGGGGGATTTTTTTCATTTCGCAGAATGAAACTAGACCGCGCACCGACTGGATTCGATAGAGAGCGTTCCTCGCTTACAAGAGAGCGTCTGGTCAGTTATCTCCGAGCACCTGGAGAGTCAGGACAGGCATTTTCACTCGATGTGTTTCTGTAAGTCGTGCCTGCCGAAAGTGTAACGTGCGTTAGTTCCAACTTAAATCATGGATTTTTTCGTAAAAATTTAATCAACCTTACCTATTATTTTTTATCTTTACATAAGGTAAAATTGGCTGTTTAGCTATAAAAGGCCAAGCCAAGCTTCTTCCAATCTCTGGGCGTAGGTACGTTGCACATTTTAAGCAACCAAATAAATTACAAGCCCAATGAGTTTTTTTATGTTTTAACCATTGAGTGTATACAATTGGTCAAATAACAAGTTGGTATAGATAGGGAGCCCTTTTGCTTAATGTAAGGCAGGGGTGCCCAAGCCCATTCCGCAAGCCTCCAAATTCTTGTAGTTTTAAGCAAGGGTAATGCAGGCGCAGGGTTCCCCAGCCATAGCCCATGGGGGACTAACACACTCTCCGACTCAAACCAAATGCTTGCCGAAGTCATGCATCACTGTGTGTTAGAGAGAGAAAAACACAGTCACCTCTTCGCGCTCTCTTTTTGAGGAACTCTAACTTAAGGGCTGGGTAGGCTAGGTTGGCCTCGATCGCCTCGCTTTTAGTGGAAGAAAGCTTTTCGCAATTCCAAACAAACAAAAATCGTGTTTCGCCTTCCAGTTCTTGTAGTTATTGTTGCTCCACGCCCCCCTGGTGTAAATCTTGTCATGGTCATTTAAAAATATCATTTTGTATACCCTTGCAAAGGGTATTATAGTATTGCCCAGAAGTTTGCAACGCATAGAAATATTCATTTCCGACCCCATGAACTATATATTTTCTTGATCAGGGCGACGAGCTGAGTCGATTGAGCTTTGTCCGTCCGTCTGTCTGTCTGTCTGTCTGTCTGTCTGTTTCTACGCAAACTAGTCTCTCAGTTTTAAAGCTATCGAGCTGAAACTTTGCACAGAGTCTTCTTTTTACTGCACACTGCTAATATGTCGGAACCGACCGGATCGGATGACTATATCTTATAGCTGCCATAGGAACTATCGGTCGAAAAGTGGGTCTCTGTGAGAAAAACTTTTTTGTTTTTAATGTTAACGCGTTCCACTTCAGCGATTATTAATATTATACTCTTTTACACAGATTTGGAAGTTTTGTTCGAAATCGGATGACTATATCTTATAGCTGCCATAGGAATTATCGGTCGAAAAGTGGGTTTTATTTAGAAAAAATTTTCTTAATCTCTGATGTATTAAAACATTTGCAAGGGTATATAAACGTCGGCAAAGACGAAGTTTAGTAATAAAATATTGGTTCAAAGCAGTTGAACATTCGTGCTCATATTGGTGTTATGAGTGGTCATAAAAGAGTTTGCTTAAGATATTCTTAAAAGTCAATAAGTGGCCTACGTATTCAATATTTTTTTGAAATGCCCTTATCGATAATCACAAATAGCTTAGCCAGTATCAGTAGTAGAGTATCTACAATCGATGCACACCAGTATTAAAATTTTAATTATTTAAATTACATTTTTATTTGAAAATCAAGTCCCTGATTCCGTGTAACTATATTTCCCCGACCCACCAAACTTGTTCAGTTTCACCCACTGTTTCCCCTCATTGTTGCCAGGCATTGATTTATTTACGTGCTGGAAGTTGGTAGCGACTTGTTGGCTTTTAGTTAGTATCAGTTCAGTGTTGCTGCCAATGTACACACATAGTTTTGGTCACTGTGGCTAAACACGATTTAGCTTTGGTTTTTAGAAATTTGAAAAAGATACAAAGTTTTTTGGCCAGCCACTGGTCAGCAGCAGCAGCAGCAGACCCCCCAGCCGTTGTGCGTGAGGCGAGGCGAGGCGGGCGGGCGGCTGTTGTATGAATTGTGCAAACAAATGGCCCAAAATGAGCAGAGTGAAATGCCGAAACTATGTGCGAGTCTCTAGCAATGGTATAGCTAGTTAAGCGACTGCGTGTGGAACGGTCACCAGGACAGGGAAGCTTGGCCGCTTGGCCAGTTTGTCAGCGCAATTGGCAGCCTGAAACCTGTCCAGTGACGCGCCTGTCAGTCTCCGCGGCAAAAAACAAAAAAAAAAACAGCAAAAATTATGTCAGACCAGTTTAAGTTGCTCGCCATTTGATTAAGCCTCAAATTGTTTTGTGGTGCAATCAACGGGTTAACGTTACATAGCCAGTAAAATTTATGCACTCAACTGAAATTAAAGAAAAGTGAACTATTTGCACTTAGGAAAAAAACTTAATACTATGTTATGATTTTGTAATTATAATTGCTGAATTGATTTGTTATTTTACTGAATAACTTTAAAAGAATATATTAAAGCAATAAGGTTAAGCAAGTGTGAGAGTCGGTCAAGCACGACTATATCATCATCTGTACCTGGAGTAGAAGCTGAATGCAGCGCTGCTGCTGCGCTTATTACTAAGTTGCTCTCTCTCTCTTTTTTATAGGGTCGGAAATGATAAATCAAGGGTTAAGTCACTGTTCAGTAGTTACAGTGACTAAACAGTGACTGAACAGTTAATAGTTATTAAGAAACTGTTCAGTCACTTTTTAGTAACTGTTCAGTCACTGTTTAGTCACTGTTCAGTCACTGTTTAGTCACTGTTCAGTCACTATTAAGTCACTATTAAGTCACTGTTTAGTAAATGTTCAGTCACTGTTAAGTCACTGTTTAGTTTCTGTTTAGCCACTGTTTAGTTCCACCTCTTCCCCCAAAATTCTCCCCCCTTTCACTCCTCTTTCAAAACGTCACATGACGCATAAATCCAATTTCACTTCTACTAAAATCTTCTGCAATGAAATTAAAGATGTTTCACATCAATGATCCTCTTTTAATTATACGGAAGTCTTTAATGCCGAAACCAACTTGATTTAGGAATTTGGTTCTTACATTGACATATATCATACTGGCTTACGGATCCTTTGTAATTGCATATTTCTGGTCTTACTCGGAACTTGTAATATTTTGAATCACGACTTAATAAAACTTGCTCGCAGAACTTACTTTTTTTTCAGTGTACTGCGTGTTTGCCTCTCTTAAAGAACTCCCAGTATAACTTGTTCTGTTTGCACTTTTTAAAAAAAATTCATTTATTTATAATTTTTCCAGCAAAAGAAGATTCGCTTTCAGTCCACATTTTTTTTCTTGTTTATTTTGTTTTGTTTTTTGCCTTCTACCTTTCACTTAAAAAAAATAACAACAACAACGACAACACAAACGGAATAATAAATACATATGTAGAGGGGCAAACTGCATAAATGCTTCCTGAATCGAATTTAATTGTATCTGTATCTGTATCTGCACAAGCAATTATATCTGTATCTGTAACTGTGAATGGTTGGCTGACTATCCATCTCGGCAGCGCTGCGGTTTTCTGGTTTAATTGGCTGCGGGAATATTCCATGTGATTACTTAATGAGCCCCAACTTATGTTGACTGCGCGTTGTGTTCGGTATGAACTGCAGAAAAAGTTAAAAGGTTAAAACACAACAAACCCACAGGACAATTGCTGCTGCTCCAGCTGACAGACACACCACACTCACTCGAACACACACTCTCAAAGCTGGGCGTGTGCACGTAGTTTATTATTCAATTATGCATTCATTATGCTACATAATTAATAATTTAATTAAAGGTAGCAACTAGGTTTGTAATCGTACAAGTAGTACATCAATTTGTGGCATTGCTTCCTTGATTACTCATTTTCACATTCTTTTTTTTTGTTTATTGTAAATTTTCCAACTGACAACAGCAGCTAATTAAAAGGTGGAAGGGAGTTTTCCACTTGATTGCTTGTTTTACTAAATAGTTCAAGCGTGACAATACTTGGTTTTAGACCCAATTTTAATAATTCATGTGCAGTTTGGATCAGTTAACAATTTACTTTTTTTTTATTTCTGGGAATCTAAGCGACTCGTCATTTACCTAAACATGGTGTTTGCACAACTTATTAAAGACTAATTTTAGAACAGAGACAATAATATAGGTAAAAATTTTGAAGTAAAAATTGTGAAGGCTTGAAGACAAGAGAAATAAATAGCAACATTTGCGTTTAAACAGAAAAAAATTTGTTCTAATTGTTTTAAATCATGATTTTTTGTTGACAAAATTCTAGCACTCTTGTTCTTTATTTGTTCACATTCCATCAAAAAGGTAATAAGTCTGCTGTTGAGAATTAGAGGGGTAATTCCAACTTGTTTGCAATTTCTTAAGCATATGATGTCTCAATTGCCAAAATTTTTGTAGTTTCATAATATCACCTTATCAACATGGAGCTTACATCATTAGTTTATACTCCATTTATGAGTTTTATTGGTCTTCCAACTACACAGAGAAAAATATCGGTTCTAATTGTAACGAAATCATTAACTTTTGTTGACGATAGTCAATGCTTTTTCATTATGCTAAAGTTTTGTCTTATAAATAAAATATATACTCGTTTCAAGAACATTTTGTTCTCGCTTTGCCGACGACCTAGATCTTGAATATAAATAAATAACAGGTTGGTGTTCTCGGGAAAGGCGGGGAAGGAGGGTCGGCCCCTTCTTTTGAAGTGAAAATTTAGTTCAACAAGTATATTTTTAAAGCACTCTTTGCACTTTTAATAGATCACAATGCCAACTAACTTCTTTTCTTTTTTTCAAAGTCTTTAAAGATTTTCTCTCAATTTCGGAATATGCACTTTAAAATGCACGGCAGTTTGAGCAGAAAAGCAACTGCAAAGCTTCAATTCGAATTTCTCTGTTAAGTTTATCTCTCAGACAAGGTAAATCGTTAAATCAGCGCAGTGTGACCGTTTCACATTTGGTGGTATTGTAGAGTCATACAAAGCTTTCTTAGAAAGCATCGTTGCCCCGGGCAATTGACTGATAAATTTCAGAATTTTCAACAAACCGTCAAAAAACATCTGATCTTTAAAGCAATGTTTTGCTCTAAAAGCTCAAAAAAAATTTCATTGACAGCGATTTTGGTGGAAATCTTATTAACTAACTTTTGACAAGCAACCTATCAGTCAACACGTTCTTTAAGTTTGTGCATCAGAATTCAAAAAAAAAAAAAAAAAAAAATTTAACATTTAAAAAAAAATAAAAAAAAAAAAAAAAAGAAAAAAATATTTTTTTTTGAAAAATAAAGACGGACACGAAAGTCAGCAGCAAATGCGGGTCCCCCCCCTCCGGGGGCACCCGCGGGGGGGGGGGGGGTGGGGTGAGGCGTTAGAAGCCGAGATCCACTGGGGGTTTGATAAAGTAAAGTCAAGAAGCTTTACCTGACCACATACGCCCCCATTAGGTCCAGAAGATCTATGACTAGAAGCTCTGAACCACCACCCGTTTAATAAAGAATAATTGCTTAAAAACACGAATTTCATACTTTTAAATGGGTGGCTAACAAACCTCCACAAATTTTCGAAAACTCAAAAAATCACTTGTTTTCAATATGAAATGAAAAATTCTAAAAAATGTATTTTTTATAACTTGTGATGAGGAAAGTTTTGTGCATCTTCTAACTTAAATACCAAAAGTAAACTAAAAAATATTAATTTTTGGCGAAATTATGTTCAAAAACACTAACAAAAAAGTGAATGTTTTTTTAAAATACACACTTTTGGAACCATTTTTGTTGATGTAGAAGTGTTCAGATTGTAAATGCTTGCTCAAAAGCGATGTTTTGTATCTCAAAAGCTTTATTTCTTGCCCAAGAAATTCAGATTTTTTAAAAGTTATACTTGTGAAATTACATAAATACGCTTTTCAAAAAAAAATTTAAGAAAAACTCCTGAAAAACATGATTTTATTGAAAACACTTTTATGAAAAATTTCTTCAGCGAGCTGTCAGCTACAACTTTGCTGAAGTTTGCAGCTCCTGTCACTGTCAAGTCACTGTTAAGTCACTGTCAAGTCACTTTTAAGTTAGCTTGTGTAGCTTGTTATACACCGTTTATATGTGGAGAAATACGCGGTAATTTACCTCGTATTTGTGCATATAAACACTTATTAACGAATTAATTTTATCGTGATAATTTACCGTGAAATTTTCGTCAACCAGGATAAAGTGTTGTTCATCGGCCTGGTAACGCTGTGTTCACTACAAAAAATTTTTAAAACAAGCGAACAAACCAAGAACAAAGTTCGGATGCTTAAACGAATCTTTTTTGATGTCCAGAGAAGCAATAGCAAGAGTGGAACAGAAAGAAAGACCTGCAACTACTTTCAAGAGATGAACGAGCTGTTTGGGAATCCGCCAGTGTGTGTTGCTATCCACGTGGACACGTCAACCTACGATTCATATGAAACATTTGAAGTTGAAGCTCTTGATGAGGTAATGTTGGAGACTGACGGGGTGCCATAATCCACTAACATCTCATGCAGTTCTGTCTAATGAAAATTTTATAGCAAAGGCTAGCCGTACTTCAAGTGAGCCAATGTTTTATATATTATAACTTATAGAGAAAGAAAACGTGTTGAACATGCTTGATAAAATTTCATTACAAGTTCAAGAGGGCCTTGATAAGGTGGATTCACAACAATCTGAATTCATAGAAGCTCAGAGAATCGTGGACGGGGATTTTGTTAAGAGCATGCGCGAACTCATGGCCGAAGATCGTGCTGAAAACCAGTCAATCTTAAGAAGCCTTTTTGAAAATAATTGGCCCTAGCAAACATTATAGCCTATAAAAAATGCATTTATTAACAAACAATAAACATTTTTAAACAGAACTGCTTCTTAGTGGAAAGAAGTCTTGGGAAATAGGGGATTAGCGACAGATTAAAATACTACCTAACCTTTCTTATCTCGACGAAGTTGTGTAAAGTGGCACAGGCCAAAATAACGAAGGGGACAAACTTGGGCTCTATATCGATTTTTTAGATAAGCACCTAAATCGCCGCTTGAGCCTTCCAAATGCGTTTTCTACTACTATTCTCGCAGAGCTTAAATGTCAGTTAAATGATTCTTCCTCAGCTGTTAAATACTCCGTATATGGCTTCAGCAGCCAGGGTATCGGTGGATAAGCGGGGTCGCCCAATATCATCAACGGAAGTTCAACGCCTCACACTAATTTTTTTAAATCCGGAATATTATTTTTTTTTTTTTTTGACAGATACCCATGTTGCAACTCCATCATACAGAGTGTGCAGAGGTAGTGTGCCTGTTCTATTCCGTCTCGAAACATTTGATAAAAATGTTTTCCTTTAAAATCTTTACAACAACCGGTCACCGTTACTAGCAGATCAGACACAGATCTAATGTTAACCCAATGAATCAAAAACAAAATCAAAAGCTCATGATGAAATGCAGTTTTACTACTCAGATTAAATATTAAATGCATTTGAATACCTAACCGAACTACCCTAATTTAGTTTTACCGTGCTCAAAAAAGTGTTTGAAATGAGAACAGAAATGACGCTGGTGGTGCTCAATTAATCTAATTTTTTCCGAGTGTTAAATGATTTATCTGTACTCTTTACATATGTATGTAGATGTACGACAGAAGATTAATTGCAACTCAGAATTTTGAACCTTTAGTGATTCATGACTTGAGTTGATGAATTGTCATACTTAGTGGCAATTTGCTTCATCTTGACTTCAGTTACAATTGTTTCCAAAAAAAAAAACATTTTTAAATATTTCAGAATAATTTTGCTATTTATTTCTAGGCAAGGTCAAGCGAAGACCCATTACTTTCAATTTAATGCACAGCACTTGTCCCCCCCCATCTTTAATAACTCGTTGTGGGCTTAATCTGTTGGCTTTAATCAGCCACAATCTGTGGTAATGACCTAGTTGCTTGGACTAGCCAAAAATGAATAATTAAAAGGCAGTTTCAGGATGTAAATTCATAATAGTTTATGAGTCTTTGTCTTAGTTAATAAACTAAACAAACGCTCGCAAATTTACGTGCAGAGGCCGGAGCACACGTTCCATTACTTGGAAATGAATGAATTAATGTTTAACCTTTTTCATAAAGTAATAATAAAAAATTTAAACACTCCTTGGCCGAGCAGTTGCTGGCCGCGTAGCCTCTTCGTTTTAGAACCAGAGTGGCTAGCTCAAGCTCAAGCTCGGCCAGAGTCAAGGTATTCCGGTGCATTTAATGCAATTAAACACTTGTTGCTGCCAAAGTTGCCGCTGCTGCTGCTGCTGCAGTTACCACAGGTAACAAGCCAGTGGAGATTAATATTACGGCCTGGCCTGGCCACAAATCGACGAGATTCGTTTTAGAATGCGACAACGTCCAAACAACCGCCACAGGCCCCAAATAAAAGCCATGCGCTGACCTTGTCAATGGTTCGTGTGGTTGGATGTGGCTGCTGCTATTGCTGCTGTTGCTCTGCTCAAGTGGTTTTCCTTGTGTTTGATTTTTCAATTTTTGCAGCACAAAAGGCGGCCACAAGCGTTCACACACACACACACACAAACGCTTGCGTACTTACACTCCCAAAAAATAGTTAAGTGTTTTGTACTTGAATCAACTACAAACGTTTTACGGAAAATATAAAAATCCCATTTCTATTTTTCCATCCGCAAATACAAAATAATGATTTCAGACACAGTTACAAAAATCAGTAATTGAACTAAAAGCATTTTCTAACTAAAATTACACCTAGAAAATATTAGAAATATGTAAGGTACATATCCCACTTTTTGAAGTATTTTAGATCACACTTGAACTGACGTCGAAACTGTTAACGCAGCTAGATTAGGACTTTAGGTTATACAGTAAAATAGTTTCTGCTTGACTTTGCGAGATATCATTGAAATAGCTTCACCAGTAGTAAAAGTGTTGCTGTCGAGTGCCCCGACTGCGAAATATCCAGTACCAAGTAATGTAGTTTTTATAGCTTTAATATCCTAAGTTAATATGGAGAGAAGCTTGGCTTGGCCCCGTTGGAGGAGCTGTATAGTAAATTTTACATTACATATTGAGTTTACTTCTTCGACTGAATATATTGTCGTGCGACTTGACATGCTTCTCATAATTATAAATCAACATTTTTGATGGGCCCGTTATTTTTTTAAAATTTATGTAAATAAATTTACTGGAGCACTTGCATATCTTAGGTGTTTTTGCACTTGTCTTCTCTCCTCAGCATTGCACCGGTTTTTTCATTAATTTAAAGTTAAATTTAAACTTTATTATAGTAAACCTATTCAATATTTTAAGTTTTCTTAATTATATGCAACAAGCACTAATTTTACGAACGAGGTCAATATTACGGTAGGTACGAAAATACTTGATTTAAGTACAGAATTCTTATTTCAAGTACGACTTTTTTATCGCGAAATACTTGTTTTAAGACTGTTTCGCGATACTTTAAGTACATTTCGAACTATTCTATCATACCATATTGGTTATGGTCTTAAGTACAGCCCTATCTACCCTCAAAAATAAGTGCAAAAAGTTTTTCATCGAATTCTAACAAATTTTAAAGTCAACCCCATACAATCTTTAAAGAAAACTAATACTTCAAAAAATAAGTATAAAATATTCTTGGTTTAGATTATTATAATTAGATAGATATAAAACTCTAAGCTTTCCCAATTTGTCTTTAAAACTAGGCCTCCAAAAGACCAAAATGTTTATACTCTATCGACCGATCGACCGATTTCGCCAAACTCCAGACCAATCAGCTGGTACGGGTCGCACCTTGGTCCCAAATCTAAAAAACACGGCCAAAAGTAGAAAATTGTTTTTGAATTGGCTTAAAGTTTGTACTCGGGGGTTTTTGGGGTCGCTGATCACGAATCCGACGTCAAAAATGAGAAAAACCAAATGGCAAATCTAATATGGCGGACAATTTCTTCAAAAAGCATTTGATTTGGCTGAATGTCTGTACTCGGGGGTTTTCGGGGTTGCAGATCACGAATCCGAAGTCACAACTTAGAAAAACAATATGGCGGACAATTTCTACGGAAACCTACTTGATTTGGCTAAAAACATCAAAAAACCCGTTTATCGATAATATCTCGATAACTGATCGACAGACTTTTTTTTCATGTCGATCTAGAGTAGAATCCATTTTTCAGAATCCAAATCGGTTAATTTTTCGCGAATCTATACGCTTCTAAACGTTGTGTTATTTTCGACGCATGACGAATAAACGATGAGGCACGCTCGATGCTCACGAATGCAGTTCATACCTGAGCCAGGTGGGGACACTTTCTCCTTATAAACGGTCAGAATACAAACTAGATGTACCACTGCAACTATTCCAATCATTTAAAGTCAATAATAAAATATTTTGTTTTCCGACTTTTGGCCAGCTTTTTGGGATTTGGGACCATAGTGGGTCGGCCACTGTCAGTGAGGACATTTAAACACTTCTAAGTTTAATGTAATTTGTATTTATTCACATTTTTTGCAACGATAAACACTAAAACTTAAAACTTCTTTTTACAATTAACGTATGTCTGCCTCTCCGAAAACTCAACAACGTCATCTGCTTCATTCTACAGAACTGCCAACATGGCTAATCTTAAAAACTACCAAATTTATTAACGCGATATCAAGGAGGTTAAATTTAAACTTTACGGCGGTCAATTTAAAATTTAGCATTCTTTTGCACCACTGCAAGTCTGAAATCTACCCTGACTCCATAACCAAAGTTTTAGGGAGGGAGTTTCAAGAACATAATCATCTTAACATAATTCGCATTTTTCTTAGCGCAAGTTTTATTGCATTGCATTTTAACTCTATTTGTAAGTCTATTCTGTACTTAATCCAAGAAATTTTATGCTTGAACAAAGTACGATCTTTCCTTAAATTTTGAGCTAACTGTAAGTACGAAATGTTCTTGATTCAAGAACTTTAGTTTTCATTTGAATTATTTTAACACTCGTTTTTCTATTTTCGAATGTTTCGTACTTAGTTTATGTACATCCAAGAACAAAACATACTTCAAAACTTATTTGAAGTACAAAATGGTATCGATCTAGAACTTTGCCCCTCTTTTCCGAGTGTATGACCGCTATATGTTGTAGTCATCAGATTTGGATTAAACTATCAAGTTTGGAAGCGATAGCATGAAAAAAAAAATTTTTTTATTACGACTTTTTTTCAGAACTGTCTTTAGTATGACAGCTATAATTTAGAGTTGTCCGATTTTTTTTAAAACTTGGTAGAACTATGTGAAATCATAAAAAACTAATAAATACTAGTTTTGGGGACGATTGCGTTGAAGACAAGAAAGTTTTTCTCCGGTTCCAAAGTGAATATTTACTTACAAATTCGATATACTCTCGACCTCATAAATTGGGAGTTTTAAAAACAGATTTAAAACCTGAGATAAGATTTTTTTTTTAATAGAATATGTTAGAGCTGCAAATCAGCGCTTGTATTTACTATCACAACATTCCCAATTCCGTCAAGATAAAATGTGGACCAGCTTAATGGTGTGAGTAAGCTTTCGTATTCTTTTCTCCAAGTGTATGTTATTGAAGTGGCAAATGCTTTTTGTTAGCTGGTGGTAATCCAAATCGTACATTTATCGATTACAAATCAATTTCATACAATTGCACATCTCACATTACTTTTAGCTGCTTCTGTAGATGCTTAGACTACAACAGCGGACTCCGGCTCCAGCTTACCTGCCCAAACCCCGCCACCCCCTACCCCAGTCCGATTAATGCCACTTGCATACAAATTGGCGCATTTGCCATGACTTGGCTCTACCTGGATAAGCTATCCCTGAGATGCACTCGTATCGTTAGCTGTGTCTGGGCATTGTGCGCCATTTGGCTTGGAAATTGCATAAACAACGAAATGAAAATTGCACAAGGTGCAAAATATAAATTACACCTCGATAAATGCATGCAAATTTAGTTTTTGATTTTCGCATGCAAATGTTTTCACTTGTGTTTGTAAACATCTCTGTTTTTAGCACGGTAGCCACATCGCCAGACGCTGGCTTCCGGCAAATCCTAATCAGTATGACTGGCCGTGTGCCATTTGGAACAAACTGTCGTCGCCTCAATGCTCCCCGTTGACAACATAAGCAGAGTTTTTCGCGGGATTTGTCAAATATTTGCGCTACGCTGCGCTCATTCATAAAACTCCCCAAGCCCAGCCAAATCCAGCTGCAACGTCAGGTCTCGTCAGTCTGGTCTGTCCCTTGCCCTGTCTCTGCAAGTGTGTGTGTGTGTGTGTGTGTGTGTGTATTTCACGCCTCTCTGCCACGAAAGGCAAACTTTTTTTCCGTGAGGCACGGACTAAAGTTCAAAAAGTTTAATGCTATTTGACTTTGATTCAATATTTGCATTGTTCATGGCACATCATCGATTATTTTTAGTTGAAGGTTCTTGGCAAAGGCTTTGTGTGTGTGTGTGTGTGTGTGTGTAAGTAGTGAACAAATTACAATTTAGTTGCCCCATTGATTCCACATCAGGTACTTTTAAACTTTGACCTTAACTTATAATGTTTTAAATTTAAAATAAATGATTTTATTGAAATATGTGTGTGAAAAGACGTAGGAGGTGGGATGCAATCCGCTCGGAAATATGGTCTGGTTCAGTTCAGTGGCTAACACAGTTCGGTTCATTACCCCCGTTCAGTACATTACATGGTTTTAGGAGCTAACTGAACCGCGGAGTCGGTTTGTTAAAGTAGTTCACTCTTAAAATATTATAATTTTTATAAGGCCCTGTCTCTGGACTCGAATTTCTACATATTAAAGTAAGTTTTCGCAAACTTTCAAATTCGTAATCTTATTTATAAATGTCCCAAGACATAAAGTCGGATATGATCTCGACGTTCAGGAGGATTTCACTTTGAAAATCTGCCTTCGGGCTAAAGGGGGATTAAGGTGATAATCACAACAGGATTTTGAGAATATTGTCCCAATCGATTATAATTGCAGGAGTTGCCCGGGATCATATGATTAGAAATGATTGGCAGGTTATCTTCAATCTGGTATCACTAAGGATCAATTCGGTGTAGAAATGATTTCCCTTGAAACTTAATTTAACTAAAAGTCATATAAGATAAATTACACAAGTTTACAAAACACCATTTTTGCAACGAAATTTTGCATTAGAAGGTATTCTTACATTTGTTGGTGTGTGGCCACATTAAGTGTTATCGAACCAACTTTGTTTTAAGTAGCTGTTGAATGACGTTAATGAAAACAAAACGAGTTTTGTTTGCTGTAAGGTACCAATTTTTGGTTGAACATTAAAAATGTGGGTTTTTTTGAAAAAATCGATTTTTTTGCAAGTTTAAGAATTTCGGTAAATTTTTCTGCTAAAAAAAATTAAAAAAAAATATTGGTATTTTTTTTTCTTCTTATTTCAATTATTTTCAGTTTGCCAAATTTAAATATAGCCCAAAAAACTATACAAATTTTCGACTTTTTTGGACAACATTTACCGCCAAAATCTCTTGTAGCTGAAAATAACTGTAGTTATTTTTAAACCAAAGAATGGATATTAAAAAATATTTAAGATCGATATTTGAAAATTTTTAGACATTTTAAGGCTTAATATTGTTAAAAAAATGTAAAAATATTACAAAACTTTTTAATTTTTTGGACAATAACTTTTAAAATCGCAATGAAATCGAAAAACTGAAAATAATGAAATAAGAAGAAACAAGATAAACATTTTTCTAAGATTTTTAATATTAGTAGAAAATTTACAGAATTTCTTAAACTGCAAAAAAACGATTTTTCAAAAACCCAATTTTAATGTTCAAATCCAAAATTGGACCTATCAGCAAAATCAAAACTCGTGTTTTTTTTCATTAACGTCATTCAATCACTAATTAAAACAAGGGTCGAATAGGACACTTAAGTGGACCGACAACAAAGTAGAATACTTTAAGCAAATATCCGTGAACTTGACGTGGTGGAAGAAAACTGACAATTTTTCTGAGTTGAGCGGCCAAAAATACATAAGGAACGGTTGTAAAGTTCTCTGTTGCAAAAAATGGCCTTTTTTTGTAAACTTGTGTTATCTTAGGAAATCAAATAAAGTTCCCAAAGTAACCAAGTTCCACTTCAGCGCACTGAACCGAACCGATAAGCCTTGTGGATTTATTCTCCATGGAATATATGAGGTGTTTTTGCTCGGATCTTATTATGGGATTCAGAGAAGATAGATATTGGACATAACTTAAGTCAGTAGGTTCAAACTAAAAAGTTGGCACAGGGTATAACAAGTGAAAAAGTCGGTCAAGCCCGACTACAATATACTTTGTATCCAAGAAGTCACGCGGGTATTAGTTTCTCTCTGTCTCTCTCTAAGATGCTGGTGGGGTTCACTGCTCTTTTTGGCTCATAACATGAGAATCGTTCGGTATCTCACGAATAAATGCTTCAATTGAAGCGGGTTTGTCTCTATAGACATGAGCTTTAACATAGCCCCTCAAAAAATTGTCTAAAGGCCTTAAATCGCACGATCTAGGCGACCAATTGACCGGTCCCGAACGTGAAATAAAATGTTCACCGAACTCGTCTCTTAATAAGTCCATTATTTAGCGTGCTGTGTGGCATGTGGCACCGTGTTGTTGAAACCACATGTCATGCAAGTCAAGCTCTTGCATTTTGGGCAATAACAAGTTGGATATCATCTCACGGTAGCGCTCACCATTCACAGTTACGTTACGATTCGGATCATCTTTGAAGAAGTACGGTCCAATGACCGTACTCTTGCAGCCAGAATATTCACTCCAAAATCGACAATTCTGCATAGTTACGTAACCATTGAGCCAAAAATGAGCTTCGTCGCTGAACCCAATTATGTAAAAAAGTGGATCTTCGGCCAACTTTCCAAGATCCAAATCACAAAAATTCTAGGTCGTTCGGCTTCAATTCTTGCACCAGCTGTATTTTGAAAGGCTTCACACCTAAATCCTTCTGAAAAATTTTCCACGTTGTTAAGTAATAGAGGCCCAATTGCTGCGAACGGCGACGAATCGATAATACAGCTGCGAAATTTTCTTCAGTTCGCAATCTACGTAAGCGTGTTGGTGGTTTAATGTCCAACAATGTAAATTTGGTGCGAAATTAAGTCACAATAGCCCGAATAGCCGCTGTAGTGGGTCGATTAAACTGATCATAAAATAGAAGAAACGCGCGATGAACTTTCTTAACAGAGCACGCATTTTGATAATAAAATTCAATAATTTGCAAGCGTTGTTCGTTTGTAAGACGATTCATAGATAAATTATAGAACAAACTGAAGATGTTTGACAGTGAAACAAAACACAAAACGTGCTTGAGCTGTTTAAGCCAGTGTTGCCAAAAGGTAATAGCTAAATAATCACCCTTTATAAATATTGCTAATTACTAACTATCTCTAGAAAGTATGAAACATCCATCTATAAAACTGTGGGAGATACACAATTTTTTCCAGATTGCGGAGGTTCCGCCTCCGTTGTGCCAAAAATTTAAAATAATCTTTATCTGACGAGAAATGTAGAAAGTTTATGGCCCATACATATCAAACCGCTATCTCTTACCATCTCTGAGATCTGTTTGTTCATACTGACGGACTTGGCTATACATCCTTAGTGAGATAATACATATAATAAACAGAGGACTTCACATTTTTTCACAATATCTCCATGCTTTGAAGCACACAGTTTTCCTACAATTGCTGGATGTTTCTGCTGACTAGTTTTTCCAAATTACTCTTTGTCTTCTAAGACTAACTTAGAGGTAAACTTTTTGCTGCTAAGCGCATTGACCGCTTCCCAAATGCCAGTCACGTGGAGTGTACGGGACCCATCTGTACACCATATTGGTTGCTTTGATCAGTATATCCTAGTAAGATCTGTTCTCTACAGTTCAGTTCTATTCCAGTCACTGAGATTCCAAGAGTCTTGTTACGGTCATCTTCAAGAGTTGCAAGAACAGCCCGCAGATCCCCCAACGCAAAAAAAAAAATTTTAAGACCTTTCTTTATGCTACAAATAGTATGGACTCTAGAACCAATGATGATTTAGTTAAAAAAGTTGGCATACACCAGGAGTTGGAGTATTAGCAGGATGTTTGACCTTAGCCAATAGTGGTTGAGTCCACAGATTTTTTTTTGCGATGATTTTTAGAAGGATTGCCAATTGGTTTTGAACCCAACCACAATTGAATACTCGTAAAAAACACTAATGTTCCTAAGTAAAGAAATAAATAAAACAAAATGCGAAACAGTCTTCGTGTCTACCATTCACCAGTTATTGAAAAAAACGAATTATATTAGGAATCACCAAAGTTGTTTCCTTATTTTTGTTTTGATTATGTCGACTACCAACAAATAGACCGAATTGATTTGTGCATCTTGATCAGCTTGACATGCTGGAATGCTATTCTATGCCAACAAACTAGTTAACATTAGTCTCAAAACTTGGTATATATAAATAGTCTATCTTTACAAAACAAATGCTGCAACAATTTGTAAGAATTCTCTTGATGATTTTTTTTTTTTTGGCTGAAACGTCAGCTGCATATACTACACTAGCAGAGAAGTGTACCGTCGTCATTTTATGTCAAAACAATAACAATTCACATACAAAAAAAAAAAGAGTCAGCACATTAAAACCTGAACTTGGTTTATTTTACCTTGAACTTAATTTTCCATGGCAAAGAACTATTTTTTTATTTATTAAATATTTTAGTTTTCATGATCTTTCAGTGGGAAAATTAAGGTTAGTCTAATATTTGTAAAATCGCGGAATTTTTTCCAAAAAAAATTTTTGCCTGCCGCGCAATCCTCCCACACTCGCAGGCAATTCATAAATTTCAAAAGTCAATTAAGCATACTCCATTTCAACACATTACAAATTAAACACAAACAAATTCATCCTGGGAAAGAAGGCTGACACTTGCGGCAAGCAAAAATTTTACGATATTTTCAACGATATTGCTTTCAAATGTGCGTACACTTTCGGAGGATATTAAGGTTCCACGTCTATTGAATTCAAAACAATTTCAATACGTCAATTCAACACAAAACCAATTAAACACGAACAATATTTACAACGCCTGCATTCGGATGAAAGTTATTTAGGTTGTGAACAAAAGAATTTTATCTTGGGTGCTTTCAAATTGTTAAATTATTGTGTTCTATTTCCAGTGATGAAATTGTATTGTGTTGAAATCGTACTATGTTGAAATTTGCCGATGTTCAATTGCTTCGTGTTGAAATTGTATATGTGTTATAAATGTGCTGTGTTGAATTGACGTGTGTTGAATTTACGAATGTGTTGAGTTGACGTGTGTTGAATTGACGTGTCATCCTTGTGTTCAGCACAAGTCACCACTCTTTAAACGTTTTCCAATCGGGAATGAACTGTACATTTCTTTTTTAATAACAAACCAAAATTTCCAAAAATTCCATTTTTAATTAAAATTATTTTCACACCAATCAAAATTTTGAACATTATCGAAAAATCGTAACAAACCCATAAATTTGTTTCTTTTTCATAACTTTTTACTGATTATGATTAGTAAATTAATTGGTTAACGATTATATAAAAATACTTCTTTCGGTTACAAATTTTAAACTAAATATATTGGCTAGATTTTATAATTCTGTTTTAAGCCCTTCGACAGTTGCCGCCAACTTAACATAAATAAAATCACACAGCTAGTGTTCGAGGTAGTAATATTTTTTTAAGAAATTAGTCTAGATAGCTCTTTGTAAATAAATTTGACAGGCAGGCTCGATCCTTTTAGATCCCTTATCATTATTATAGTTGAAAAAGATTCTAATGTTCGACCTATATAATAAATCATAATTTCCTAAAAGTATTAAAGACGACATGTTTGAAGCTAAATTAGTTCTTCTTTGCAATTAGCCATTAAAATCATTAATTTTATTTTTTACTTATTGTAAAGCTTAAAAGAATCATTTAAATTTCCTAATTGTTTAAATAACTTTTAAAAAATTCCCCAGTACGAAATTCACACATTTTGCTCTCCTGTCCCCCACACAAAATTCAAACGTCTGACAACATGTTTGCTCAATTATTTTGTGTTTTTTTTGTTGTTATTGTTGTTGTTGTTTAGAAAGCCAGTTCATTGTACATATGTACAGAGCATTCATCATTTTGTACACATTCGATATATTAATCCAATATAATTTCCGACTTACCTCCAGCTCTGTGCAATGATCGCACGCCCACAGTTACAAATGGATTGCGGCAAGCAAATTTCTACAAATTTGTTGTTGGCCAATTATATGCTTTTGGCTAATCCGAGATATCAATCGTACGAATGTTGCTTACGAAATATTTGTTGTTGTTTTCGTTTTTTAATAGTTTAATACGCAGCCACGCAATGTTGCACCAGCAAAGTCCACAAAATATCCCAAAAAATGTCCAAGTTGGAAAATAGATTTCAGGAAAAACCACTTGTGCGCAAGCGTCACCGTCGACCAACACAACGACCGAGCGTACCGAAAAATTGATTGTGGCTTTCCAATGTAACGTAACGCGTTCCAGAACCGCGCTGCCAGGCAGACGAAAACAGACTCAGCCCCAGTGCCGCTTGCAAAAACGAAAACACCTGACGGCGCAGCGCTGCGGCTTAGCTGCAGTCGACAGCGACTGCGTTGTAGGCGGCTACTGTAGCAAGTCGCTGTTGCGGCTGCGGCTGCGGCTTTAGCTTTGGCTGTTATAGTAAAAGTCGATTTCGGGTGGAGCTGAGTAAAGATGTTAATTAGACGAAGCTGGCTCAGAACTGAATTCGTCGAACCCTTGCACTGAGTCATCCTGGCGTATCCGTCCAGCTAGCCATCCTAATTGGTATGCTTTAGCGGTGCGACCGGAGACTTCACGTCCCCGTAGTACGCTCATAAATTTTGCATTTTGCTGTGGTTTTCCAACACCAAACTTCACGCACATGCCCACTCGGCAGTACCCTTTTATTGCGGTAACACTAAGCTACAAAATGCAACTTTTTATTTGTATTAAGAATGAGAAGGAAAAGTAAAACAAATACTCAACCTAATAAAAACTTTTCACATTCATAATGAAAATAGTTTTGTTTATTTTCCCCAAAAATTATTAAATTTAAAAATTCAGAAACGCTTTAGCTTAGAAAAATTGACAAAAAAAATACTTTAAGATTGTGAGCATAAAAAACAAAATAACAGTTTTGCAGTTCTCACCCTGCATAGGTTTGAATTACAATCGAAATGCGCTTCTGATTAATTCTTAAAATATGCCCCTAACTATGTAGAAAGCGATGAGCAATCCATGTTTTAAACGAGTCTTTAAGGAATCTGGCTTTCATAATGGTATATCCTTGGACCGCCTAGGGGCGGCTTTGGGAAGGTAGGCCAAAAAAAAATTAGGTAATCAATTCTTTTGTTTACACGTTTTATTATAAATGATATAAAGAAAGGCTAACAAATCAAATTAAATTCACAAAGCTTCAAATATTTGTGTACAAAAAGTTTTATTACTTATTTATGATGAAAATCATAGAAACAGTCTTTTTTCTGGGAAAAGCACAAGTTTATATTACATTTACGGCAGACAATTTGAGTTTCGGAAGTACAACCAGGAAGCTTACAGGTTTTTTTTGTCAGCGCGTGATAAAAACATTGGAAAATGCTCGAAGGTATCATAACGTACATCATTAATCGGAAGGAAAGTTTTCTTCCCTGTGCATTTATTTTCCTTTCCATCAACTTGTCGCGGGCACCCGGGGTCCTTTTGGCAGATAAGGAGTTTGTAGCATGCAAAGCACATGTGCGACCTCTGATGGAGCTGGTTTATTCGGTGGAACAAAATGTAAGCGTTTACCATGGCTAAATCAAGCATATGGGTCATTCTTTTTATAAACCGAACAGCAAAAAATTTTTTATTTTTCTCATTTTAATAAAAAAATCCGAAATTAGATCTCGACATGCCCACCAAAACGTAATTTGGGGTTTTGCACAAAAATTATTTGTTAATTTTATAAACAATTTCAAAAATCGTCAAAATCGAAAAATGGAAAAAAGGGTTTTTAAAAAACGTGATATCTTAGGTTTGGTTTACTGTATCTATTCAAATTATAATTTTATAGATTTTTAAATTATTTAATAATATTAAGTGCTCAAAAATTATTTATAATTTTTTCAAAGTGTTAACCACCATCATATAGCTTCTAAGGATAAACAGTTTATTGTCCTAAATATAACTTAAATTTTGGTGTTTTCAAAAAGATGGAGACTTTTATAGTTTAAAAGTTATGAATTTTTAAAGTTATAAACAATTAAAAAGATGCCCTTAAATAAAAATTTCTTACGCAGTCAGTTTTAAAGCTTTTTGATTGTAACTTGACAATTGTGCTTTATACTTATCAAGCTTTTCAAAAATGTTAACATCAGGCGGATCGGATGAGTATATCATATAGCTGCCATACAAATGCTGAATTTAGTAGTGTTATAAATTACTTTGCAAGCTCTGGTAACCCAAATTCCCAACAAAATTCAATTAATCATTACATTCGTATGGCAGCTATATGATATAGTCATCCGATCCGCGCGATGTTGACATTTTTGGAAAGCTTGATAAATATATACAGCACAATTGTCAAGTTTCAATCGAAAAGCTTTAAAACTGACTGCGTGGGAAAGCTTTATTTAGGGGTATCTTTTAATTTGTTTATAACTTCAAAAATGCATAACTTTTAAACTATAAAAGTCTTTATTACAATAAATTGTATATCCCCAGAAGCTATAACATGGTGGTTAACACTGAGAAAAAATTATATGTAATTTTTAGCAACATTTACTTACTATTATTAAATAATTTTAAAATCTATAAAATTATAATTGGAGTAGATACAGTAAAATTCTATCCATCGATATCAACTTGAGACCTATCCGATAAACCAATCCTGAGATATAACGTTTTAAAAAACCCTTTTTTTCCATTTTTTCGATTTTGACGATTTTTGAAATTGTTTATAAAATTAACAAAAAATTTTTGTGCAAAACCGCAAATTACGTTTTGGTGGGCATGTCGAGATCTAATTTCGGATTTTTTTTTATTAAAATGAAAAATAAAAAAATGTTTTGCTGTTCGGTTTATAAAAGAATGACCCATATGTGTAAATAGTCGATTTGTATACTTGTTGCTCTTTACGGGAATTTTATATCGACCAAAAGTCCGGCTGTTGGGCAATTTATGTCAACGTACTTTTTTTTCGGTACGAACAAAACGTGAAACCTGACCTTTTGAATTCGTTTCATTCAGGAAAGACTTTGTGCCCGCGTAAGTCGAATTAAGTCGTACTGCCTTATTGTCCTTTCAAATCGCCAAAGACAGTTCGACTCCTGATACAGATCCACAAAATTCTGTAGAGTGTTGAGGTCGCTGTCAGATGGCAGCTTACAAATGGAGCGAATAGTTCCCAAAGAAAATGTTCACCGGCACTTGAGATATACAAGAAGCGGCAAGAAAGTAAAAAAAATAATTGTCAAAGTAGTTAATCTGATTTTTGAAATCCGGAACATTGCATGACAATCGACTACATATCTTATTACAGATCTGGTTAGCCAGTTCGTTGTCTCCTTCGCCGCAATTCATCTCAAAATTATATAAAAAGCTATTACAAATTCGCCAACAGAGTAGGACTTTCCCTTGAGAAGGACATAGAATCCGACATATTCAACTCTCCTTCAATCGATTCTTGATCATCCTCATTGACAGAAAGCGCTGCCTCGCAAACATCATCAGTCAATTCGTTCTCCAATTCTTCTTCTCCGTCCGTATCAATGTAGGTTATGTTGCGATGGCTGAGAGCGACAAGTCGCTCTCCCACTTAGGCCACTTTGGCCCATTGCGATGCCATATTTATTCCCTGTTAACCCTTTTTAATACTGAGGGGGTCCTCATTACTGAACCATTGTGTGGACAGAATAAATTTGAGTAGAGCTGGGATCTCTAGCCCGGATGTCTCCGAGAGGTTGAGTAGCAGAGGTTGACCGAGTCTCCTTCTACTCAAGGCGGGGCAATGGCACAAAAGGTCTTGTACCGATTCCTCCTCTTCTTCGTGTCCGCAACTTCTGCAAAAGTCGTGGTAAATGACGCCTAGGCGTTCTGCGTGTCTGCCAATGAGACAGTGACCTGTAAGGGTCCCTACCAGAAGTGCTATGTGGTTTCTTCTGTGACGTAAAAGTGTGTTAGTACGTTTTTGGTCGAATGTTGGCCACGTAAGCCTCGCTACTGCACAGGAGGAAAGGGTTTTCCACCGATTCGTAGCGAGACGAAGCGTATCAATGTAAAAATCAATTGAATTTAAAAATTTTTCAATCTCCACGTCCAAAAAAGAGCTGATAGCTTATTCACTTGTCGTCGTTCCATGTCTACTGAAGCAATTATTTGTACTTAAATATATCATAGGTTGTTCCCAGTGGCGGATCTAGAAATTGGCTAAGGGGGGGGCTAAGGGCACTCAAAATCACTCAACATTGTTCAAATCTTATTGTGCTTCTCAGAATAGATACATCATCTCATACAAAAAAGTCGATATGCTCTGAACGTAATAAGTTTCCCAAGGTAAAAATAAACAACTTGTTTGCTTGGTCATTTTTTTTAACAATTTTTGTCTTACCTCTAGAGTGCAACTGCATTATCATTCACTCTCTGTACCGTTGGCACAGAGTATAAAAGGGTTTCGGTCTTAATCCCTAGCTTAAAGGTAAAGCTAGATAAATAAATAGCGCCGCAGGCGATTTTTTTTTTTAAGTCGCGAGTGAAGAAGGATTTTTAAGTAAGTATCCACAAACTGCTCGAACAATAAACATTAAAAAACTTCGCAGGATGTTTAGAGCATATTTTCAAATTTTACCTTCAAGTAAAACATATTTTAAATCAAAAAACGTCGTACACGTAACTAAGACTATATTTGCACATACATTATTTTGGTTAGTTTTATAAATTTGGAAATGCTATTGCATTTAAGCTACGTGGTTAAGTTTTAACGTTTTCTGATTTTTTTTACAATTGCCGAATAAAATTCACATATTCTTATATATAATAATTCTTTATAGTTCGCGGCCGATCAAAGAGATTTTTTACAAAATTGTTGTTTAGAACGGTGGTATACTAAATATTTACTAATTTCTTTTTAGATGCTTCATTCTTAGAATAGTATTTTGCATAAAAATATTTAACATGGGGGGTAAAAAGCGACGTATACTCGTGCGTAAGCTGTTGGGTATTTGACGACCATATAATCGAGGAATTTTCAACTCAAGTGACATTTCTTCTGCAATTTTGTTGATTTTTTTTAAAAGTTACATCAAAAGATGATTAATTATTTCTTGTTTCAAGAAACAATTCAATCACATGGGCGACGTGAGCACAGGAGTCCTACTGAGTGTCAATTTGCTATTTCATGGCTAGTTACATCACAGCTGGCGCCAATAGGTGGTGAAGGTGACCGGATGTGTAAAGGCTTTTTCTAAAGAAAGTAAAAACTTTTATTATTAGATCTTCCGACGAACACACGACCTCCCACCCAGCAGTCCAGCACGCTAACCGCTGGGCCACACCGCCACCTAACTATCCAAGAGAATGCCTTCAGGAAAACTCTTTTTTGTGGCCGAAACTAACAAAAATACACACCAAAAATATATTCTACAAGTATTAGATATCGATATTTCGAAATCTCTACTGCTCATGCTTTTTTAAAACAATCTAAGTATTTGCATCTTTTTCTGACATTCTTAATTTCTTATTTTGCTCTTTGCATATTTTGGGTGAATTAAGATATTTGGGCTCTAAGGGGGGGGGCTTCAGCCCCTATAGCCCCCCCCCTGGATCCGCTACTGGTTGTTCCACTTTCAAACTTACCTTATAATTCTTTTTTCCTTACCTTATAAAAGCAATAGAAAGCTAACGAAAACTTATTTCTGGTGTGGGTTTCGTATTTTCAGTCCTTGAGACTATCAGCAACACGGTACAATTTTTTTTCCAGCAGCAAACTTTTTATAATATCTTAAAAAATATTTATGTTTTGCACTTTTTACAAAATAATTATTTCGTCCGAGTTGCACAAATTTTCTGCTTCAAATGACTACAGCAGCTTGCGCAAGCTCTAGTATGTATTCTAAACGCAACGAACTTAATTTTTGGACTTCCCCAAATTAGGAAAAACGCAAAACCGAGTCAAATGGAATGAAAAGAATAAAACAACGGTGTTTTTAACCTTATCCGTCTAGAGGCGGTTTTGGGCACTAGAGGGTTAAGGTTGGTCATAAGGGAGGAAAAAGTAACGATAATTGCACGCTGTCATGGAGATTGGACATTGAATTGACCTTAAAAATATTGTACAAAAATTTTAATAAGGGATACTGTAATGAATTAGTTATAAAATGTAATCGACTCTTATCATTATTATGTAAAGACTATAACCCGCTATAACTCCTACGAAACTGGTACAGTCAACACCTTCAAATTGATGCGATCGTATATTGAGTTCGATTTTCGACCTTACTTGAATACATTTTAATTAATTCATGTTTAATTTTAATTTAAGTCCAAAAAGTCTATTGGAAAACTGTGTTACATGGTCAGTGGGTGTGCGATCATAAATATATATGAGAATTTCAACTCCATAGAACAGTGTCGCTATTAGGCATGATTTTGCAACAATCAGTTTAAGGTTTCGTGGCAGACAGTTTTGCCTAAGCATACCACAGGTTTTTCCTGTTGACTTTGCTATTTGATAACTTCAAGACAGTGTACTGTTTATTCCAGGGGTTAAGCCTAGCCCATTTGCAATTGCCCAGTGGTTTATTTCATCTTATATATTGTTACATACTCCCAACATGTACATTAGGGTGTCCCAAAATAAAAAAATTTTGGGGCACCGGCATTTTCTGAAAGCTTGTAGCGTAAAGTAATTTTGAGATTTTTTTTAGATTTTTCGAAAGACGTTTAGAGGTCGCACAAATCGAATTTTCCCCCAAAAATCGGGTTTTCCGTATTGTTTTCCAATTTTACTTATAACTCGGGCAACATCCATGCTTTTTTAGTTTTCAAATCAACATTTTATGGAGAATAGCCCAAATTTTACTTTCATGAGCATAAACCATAAGTTTTGGCTTTGCTTTAACTTTTTGTGGCATCACTTATTACATTTTTTTGTACATTTTTCATGCATTTTACAAAGAACGCATTATAACTTTTAAATTTTGTATGAGAATTGAAAAAACTAGTGAAGCAGTTTAGAAGATAGTTTAATTTTTAAGAAACTGAATTTTAAAAGTTGAAATTTGCTTTTACCGTTCCAGAATTATACTCTTTTAAAGCATTATAAAGCTCATTGAAAACGCAAAATAAATAATTCACTTCAATCGTGCAATCGGTTAAGGTACCTTCAGAAGAAGGTAAGCCTTACTTCTTGAATATCTTTAAAAGCGCACGGTAGATTTTCATTAAAATCAATTTTTATTATTTTAAATAAATTCATATAGGGAGTAAGCCAGATCTAAAAAAATACAGATCTACGTTTTCAGTTCTGCCATCGAAGACCTAGTCTTTTACTAGAAATTGCCTAAGAACAACATTGACCATTTGGGCTAAACCCAGCTTCACTAAAATCAAGTAATATATGAGTAAAGTGCTTCATAAGCAGCAGAAAAACAGGCCATATCATTTGAATACTTTAGTTCAGGACATTTTGGCGTACCACGGTTGGTCCACAATTTTTATTACAATTTTACTTTTTTTTTGGAAGCAATGACAAATTTTTCTCATAAGATAAATTGTATAATTTTTCGGAAGCTTGTAATACCCAAACGGGTATTGAATGAATTGCTAATACAAAATTTCATTTAAAACGCGAAGCAGGGCTTCCGTGGTGAATCTGAAAACTCAGTTGGATAAAAAAACATCACGATTCAAAGTTTGAAGCAAATCCGTTGCAAACCAGGCAAAAAGCTCACAATATTATTAGTTTCATGCAATGGGTACACATCTTTAAAAGAGTATAACTCTGGAACGGTAAAAGCTAATTTCAACTTTGAAGTATGAGTTTTTTAAAAATTTAACCATCTTTTAAACTGCATCACTAGATTTTCAATTTTCATAGAAATTTTAAAAGTTATAGTGCGTTTTTTACAAAATTTATGAAAAATTTTCAAAAAAAATTTAATATATGGTACCTAAACAAGCAAATGCAAAGCTAAAATCAACTGTTTTTGCTCATAAAAGTAAAATTTGGAAATTTTTCTTTAAAATTTTGATTTGAAAACGAAGAAAATCGTGGTTATTAACCAAGTTATAATTAAAATTGGAAAACAATACGGAAAACCCGATTTTTGGGGAAAAATTCGATTTGTGCGACCTCTAAACGTCTTTCGAAAAATCTGAAAAAAATCTCAAAAATACTTTACTCCATTAGCTTTCAGAAAATGCCGGTGCACCCGTTAAAATAAAAAAAAAAATTTTTTTGGGACACCCTAATGTACATCTGTTAACGGCCCACTAACATATAATTGAACGTCATCAGCATAAAAATGGGCATCACATTTTGACAGATTATTAGGAAGGTCATTGATATAAATAACTCTGAGAAACATCTCGATTAGTGTGTAGAATCTTTGAAATGGATTTTGCTTACACTACTGCTTACCGTCAGTCTGATAGGAATAATTTTAGTAGTTTCAAAGGGCCCTTGCCTTCGTGAGTAGTATTCAATGGTCTACAGCAGTGGTACCCAAAATACCAAAAGCCTATCCCATGGGACAGGAACTCATTATTCTGACCAGTGTTGTCAAATCAGTTTTTTCCCCGTCATTTCTGGCTTTTTATAAAACCGTATTGCGGGAAAAAATTACAAATTGAGGGAAGCGGGAATTCTGGCTTTTTGAAAAGTGATTTCGGCTTCTTTTAAGATTTATTTTTGTTTTCGAGCAAATCAATAGTTTTTTACCTTTGTCAGTCATTTATCGACAACAATTATAGCAAAGGGTCTAGCCCGATAAGGGAAGGGGTGCGGCCTAAAGTCTGGGAATTTGAAATTTCTTTTATAATTGGATAGATAACTTCAAAACAAACTGATCTGGCCCAGTGTAGGGTCATTTTGGTGCCATGTCCTTGAAAGATCGTCAAAAATCCTTTTTTTATAAGCTTTTTTTTAAATAGAAATATCTCGGGAACCAGAGTAGCTAGAGACATGAAATAAATTGCCACTGATAGAGAATTGATCAAAGTTTTCGAAAATTAGAAAATTGGTGACATACACTAAAAACATTTTTTGCTATAATTAAAAGAAAACTTGAATGTGATGGTTTTGGCAGTTCGCGTTGGACCGCCACCTTGAAACTTTTCCTGGAATTTCCTCCAACCTTAAAGTTAATTATCAAAAAGGTTGAAAAAAATCGAAGATACGCTTCCTAATGAAAAATTAAAAAATATCTATTTGCTTATTTTATTTACTTGTCATCTTCAATATTTTCGGTTATGACAACATTCGCTTCATCCGACTCAAAAATTCTTGATAAAATTGCTGCTGTGCAGATAATGCGTAATAAGTATCTTGTATGAGCCAAGTAATAAATCACACTTGCAGCATGAGAACAACAGCCAACAGTCCTCTTTCCTTTGGGACAACTACAGCAATAACGTTGTACGCCATCTATGCTATTATGTTATATGCCTCAAGCGAACCTCGAATTTTATTATTGATGGACTCATTTCAACGAATGAAACATCTATCGTCCTCAGGATTTCTGCTGGGTATGAGACTGTTAGCGACAGTTGGTAAGATCCAGAATATAATACCTTTAGCTCGTCTTCCGTGAGTCTTGGAAATTCCAAAAGCTATGATGTATTCAATGGACTTAATAAACTTCTTCTTCGGTTGTAACGCTCTTGCTCAATTTCTTCAGACAAAGTATTCGGAGCCATCATAAAATTTTTTAAATGAGGAAGTATTTTGCTTTCTAATTTGTAATCTGAGTTCAACCTCTTTAAACTTGTTTTTGAGATACCCAGCAATTCTGCATAGATCACCAACTTTGAGATATTTTTTGTCCAGATTGTGATGTAAAAGTTTATATTTTTGAGCAATTGATCCATGAACGGCTTCGACAACCCACCTTATTTTGGTGATTTTTCAAAACTCATTTGCTTCTTCGGTGTCCAGTTGAGCTTTTTTCCCGTTAAATGCTGGCATCAGAACTCTAAAGCCTTTTCCTTCTATTTCACCAACGACATCGCGAAAACCCCTATCCACAACGAATATGTCATTAGGTTGCAAAAGCCTTATTAAATAAGTGTTGGCAAGAATTTTTTTCATAATCGAAGCATCGTTTTCTTGACCATAAAACGGACCGCATATGTCCAATAAATATAAATATTTTTTTTAGCACTCTCTCCAAAAAAAAGGTAGTATAATACAGTTAAAGCCGAATTTACATCATCTAGATCAAACTATCTATCTGACAAATAACCAACTTATAAATAAATTGTCATTTTATGTCTCAAATAGCAGACATTCGTCAATTCGACCCTTATTTATTTAATTAATTTGAAAAAATATTCCTGTTTAGTTTTAGCAAAAGAAGTAAAGACGCTTTGGAATTCCGAAACGAACTCATTATTATTACACGATTTTGGACAAGGTCATGTGGTTACGCCAACTATATTGTTAATGTATGAAATGGCAGTTTTTCTCAGAGAATATATACATTTATGAATTTTTTATTAGGAAGCGTATCTTCGATTTTTTTTAAACTTTTTGATAATTGGCTTTAAGGTTGAAGGAAATTCCAGGAAAAGTTTCAAGGTGGCGGTCCAACGCGAACTGCCAAAACCATCACATTCAAGTTTTCTTTTAATTATAGCAAAAAATGTTTTCAGTGTATGTCACCAATTTTCTAATTTTCGAAAACTTTGATCAATTCTCTATCAGTGGCAATTTATTTCATGTCTCTAGCTACTCTGGTTCCCGAGATATTTCTATTTAAAAAAAAGCTTATAAAAAAAGGATTTTTGACGATCTCTCAAGGACATGGCACCAAAATGACCCAACACTGGGCCAGATCAGTTTGTTTTGAAGTTATCTATCCAATTATAAAGGAAATTTCAAATTCCCAGACTTTAGGCCGCACCCCTTCCCTTATCGGGCTAGACCCTTAACTACGATAAATGGCTTCGAAAGGCTTTGCTTCGGAAGTATAAATCTGATACCTATCAAATAAGAAAAGTGCTTGAAAAGAAACAATTTGCATAAAACTTAGGCTGGTGGCATGGTGGTGGCTGGCAGTAACGATTTGTTAGCGGATTCGTTAAATCCACCCGTACTACAGGGTAGCTCCACTGCACATTCACTCAGAAAGCTAAAACAATATTAGTGTTAAGCCAAATATTATAATCATTTTTATGTGTTTAAGCTGGATAATAAAAACACTTGAAAAAGTTATGAGGCAGCAGCTGGCGCCCATTCCAATTTATTGATTTAAATTTTTATTTTAAAATTGGATATAGTGGTCCCTACATGTCGGGCTTTTTTCGAAGAATCTAAAATTCTTACTTTAAAAATTAACATAAAAGCACTTTTGTACATTTTTCGGATTCAGTCTTAGTACATTTTGACTGTTGCCTAGTGTAATCGCAACTCAAACATCAATCACGTAATTCCCAAGCATGTTTGTCGCTGTTTCGGTATCTACAAGTATATCTTGTCATTGTATCTTCTCACACAGCACAGAACAAAGGCAATTCATCTATTAAGTGAAATATCTCTGAAATAAATGCTCAAAACAAAAGGCCCATTAATTAAAATATTGCGAATACATCATTGCATATTAATTGTGCACTCATCAAAATGTACTTTTATGTTTACGTATCTCTGTGTACAGTTCAAATGTCTGACTGGCCCATAAAGGCAGCTGGGATTTCAGTTATGGCCTCTTGAATGGTGTTGAAGTGATTTTACCTTTGATTGATGATAATTGGCTAAAGTTTCGAACTTAATAAGCTGGAAAATCAATTAACGCGTGTAATTTTGAAGCATTCCATATATTTTGTCATATGTATACTCTTTCAGAGGGTGTTTGAATTTTTACGAACTGAATGAAGTATCTGTGTGAGCTAGTATCTCACTTTTCAATATTCAAAGAATTCCACTAAGATGGAGCCATTCATAGTGAATTATATCAAACTAAATTCCTTTTTATTTTGAAGGGTTTAAATTAACTGAGCATTAATTCACTTTTTAAAATGCAATTCGATTTAATTTTGTTGATGCTCCAAACTAATTAAAATTAAATCTAGCGATTTTATTGTGATTTTGAAGTAATTAAAATTAATAAGGCTGAACTTTGTATACACTTCACAGAAACTAATTGCAACTGATATTTCCGATTGATTAATTATGGAGTATAGATACATCGATAACGATTTCTGGATAATGAAATCTGATTGGAATGTGCTTTAAATTGTTTAACTTTTTTAATATAAGTGAAAAGTCGGATCTGATTCGTCTCTTTCTCCTTCCTTCTTCATTTCTTTCTTCCTTCCTTCATTCATCCTTCTTACTTCCTTCCTTTCTTTCTTCCTTCTTTCCTTCCTCCTTCCTTTTTTCTTACATACAATTTCCTTCCTACTTCCTTACTACTTCTTTCATTCTTCCTTCCGTTCTTCTTTTTTTCTACATTCTTTCTTCCTTCTTCCATTCTTCTTCTTTCCTTCCTACTTTCTCCCTTATTACTGCTTTCGTTCTTCCTTCCGATCTTCTTTTTCTTCGTTTTTCTTTCTTTCTTTCTTCCTTCTTCCATTCTTTTTCGTTCCTTCCTTCTTCTTTTCTTATTCTTTCCTTCCATTCTTCCTTCTTTCTTCCTTCTTTCTTCCTCCCTTCTTCTCCTCCTTTTTCCTTCCATTCTTCCTTCCTTTCTTTTTCCTTCATTCTTCCTTTCTTCCTCCTTCTTATTATTCTTGCTTTATGCTATCTTTTTCCTTTCTTCCATCCTTCCTTCTTTCTTCCTTCTTTCTTCCTTCCTTTTTCCTTCCTTCTTTCTTCCTTATTCATTCATTCTTCATTCACTCTTCCTTTCTTCTTCATTCCTTCTATCTTACTTTTTCCTTCCATACTGCATTTTTCCTTCCTTCCTCTCCTTTCTTATTTCTTCTTTCTTTCTTCCTTCCATCTTCCTTCGTTATCCATTCTTCCTTCTATCTTCCTTCCATCTTCCTTTCATCTTTCTTCCTCCTTTCCTTTCTTCCTTCTTCCTTCCTTCCTTCCTTTCTTTTTTTCCTTTCCTCCTTCTTCCTTCCTTCATTCCTTCTTCCTTCCTTCCTTCCTTCTCCCTTCCTTTCTTCTTTCTTTCCTTCTTCTTTCCTTCTTTCTTCTATCTTCCTTCCATCTTCCTTCATTCTTTTTTCCTTCCTTCTTTCCTTCTTCATCCTTTCTTTTTCCTTCCTTCCTTCTTCCTTTCTTCTTTCTTCATTCTTCCTTCCTTCCTTCTTCCTATTATTCTTTATTCATCGTTCCTTTTTCCGTCCTTCCTTCATTCCCTCCTTCTTCCTTCCTTTCCTCCTTCTTCCTTCCTTCTTTCTTCTTCATTCCTTCTTGGTTCCTTCTTCCTTCCTTCTATCTTCCTTTTTTCCTCTATCCTTCCTTTTCCCTTCCGACTACCTTTCTTTTTCTATACCTTTCCTTTTTCCTTCCTCTTCCTTCCTTTATAACCAAAATAACTTATTTTAAATGAAAATCGAATAATGAGTTTAACACTGCACAATGTATGCCCCCTCAGCTCTTTTTTTCTTTCGACCCTTAAGTATTTAGCATTCATCCCACAATTGAACCGACCAGCCTGCAAAATCTTATTATCATTCCAATCGTAAACTTAAACTTTAATTCTCGGTTAGATCTCAAGTGGGAAGCTTGTTAGTTTTTTACCTCAGCCGATTGTTATGTGTCACACCGTCATTAAACGCTTAGAAAGGTTTACGGGTGGATGGGTTTTAACCCGGCCACTCAGACTTCGACCTACTGTTTTCAAATTACTGCTAGAGTAAGTCCACAGTCCCTTTGAATCCCATTGTTATGGATTTATTGCGATTTTATTAGAATTTAATTGTATGTGGGTAAATGCAGAACGTTAACATTATATTTTTATAATGTTTGTTTTATTATTTATTTTTATTAGGAATTGAATTCGAAATACTTTTCATGAATGAGATAACTCGCACTACAACTAACTCCTTCTTTAATTTTAAAAAAGTATATTCAAGTTTTGCATAGAAATACTGTTAAGAATATGCAAAACATACAAATGAAAATACTAACCAATGTTTATTAAATACATATAATTACTCTCACCCAGCTTCACTAAATAGTTGACCTTTGCACTAAATAGTAATTAAATTTTTGTCGTTATGACTTTAGTATTTTTGCTGTTAAAAATTTGGATTGCGTCATTCTTCAATGATAATTAGTTAGGACTCATAATATTTGACTCTCCTCACAAAGATGAGCCACAGGTTAAGTATGAATAACACAAATAATAATTTGAATAGAATAGAATTTTTTTTTAAATTTTACGAAAAGGTCGGTCAACAGTTTGCCATTTGCGCATGCGTCAGTGTCACTTGAAATCCATTTTGTTTGCCCAGTACTTTTTTTTTCAATCAAACACTCAAATGCATTTGGAAACCCATAGCGTATGCCCCTTCCAGCCCCCTCGTTTCACTCTCCCAGTCAGTATAAGTTGTTTGCACAATTTGTTGCCGTGTCCGACAAGTGATGAACCCGCTCGGAATTTCAATGGGGTTTTGGCCAAAGTGTAGGTAATTTTTGCGTTCTATCCATGATGTGGGATTTAAGTCGTGCGCCGTTTGGATGATAAATAAATCAAAGAGGCTTGACACCACAGTCAATACTAAATCACGGCAACGGCAAATTGGCCTCCTTCATCGTTATTAAGCAGCGGCAGCAGCGGCGATAATTATGCCATGACGAGCAGATTTTGCATACACAGTACATACATACATACCCACCTACCTACCCACATATATGGTATCTCTGATTCGGTATCCGCAACGGCAATTAGCTTTCGGGAATGTACAATAGCTATTTAAGTTATTTTTATTTGCTTGCTTTAATTGTTTGCTACATTAAGCAGAACTTTTGATACATACTGAAGCCTACTTAATGACTTGACAACTTGTTGACTTGCTGATGTCGTGATAGGCAAGTGTACGTGTTTAGTACGATAGATATGTAGGTATGTAGTCATTGCATTTAATATGTTTGGGATTATGAGACAATGGTTGTGCGATATCAAAATTTGGTAAGAAGATCTGGGCTGGTGAAATAATGTGACTAAATGATCATTTAAATAAGTGCTCAAATAACATTCAAGCCTGTTCTCGTTTACGAATTCGATTATTTGGAATTACCAAGAATTTTGATTTCTAAGAAGCAATTAAAGAATTTCATCGAATGGTGTTGCCATCAAGGGGTTCGATTCAATATGAATGGGGTTCTAAAGCAAAGGCGGTCATTCAGCATTTCATGATTTTTCAGCAGGTTTCGGATTTGACTAGAAAAAATGCAAAAAATTCAGAAAAGTGAATGAAATTGTTATTTGGGTCAATAGAACGATTTTTTATAATTTTAGGTTTAAAGATGATTTCATGTAATTGTTAACAGTTTAGGCTTAGTCTCTCCAACATATTTCTTTAATATTGGCTTTCAGTCCGAGAACTGTTTGGGGGACTTTCGATATAGACATCAGCCTTAATATAGCCCCCGAAAAAAAATAGAATAAAGGCGTTCAATGCCACGATCAGGGCATCCAATTGACTGGCCCTGAAAGTGAAATAAACTTTTCCCCGAACTCGCCTATCAATTGGATTATTGCTTTGCGTGCTGCCTGGCATGAGGCATCGTTTTGTTGAAACCATATGTCAGCCAACTCCAGCTCTTCCATTTTGGGCAAAAACAATTAGTAATGAACGCACGGTAGCGCTCTCCATTCACAGTTACCTTCCTTCCTTCCTTCGTCATTTTTTAAAAAGTACGGTCTATGCTACCGGCCCATAACCCACACCAAACAGTGCATTTTTCGGGATGCATTGGCTGTTCTTGCAGTGCTTTTGCCTGCTCTTCACACAAAATACGGAAATTTTTTTTGTTTACGTATCCATTCAACACTATTTTCCGATAAAAAAGTGGTTCTTCATCCAACTTTGCCAGCGCCCATTTTACGAAAGTTTGTTGTTGTGGTATTAATATCTCTGAATAGTCGTATCGGTGACGGCTATAAAACACACAGTCATTTCACCCAACACAACAATGCAACAATTCGTCAATTCAACACAAAAAAAAGTCATCACAAAACAATTTCAACACGCGTCAATACATCACTAAATCACGTCATATCAACACACGTCAATTCAACAAAAAACAAAATAATTTATTATTTAATTTAAATTTGGTTTGAATTGAATTGACGATGTGTTAAATTGTTGTGTTGTGTGACGTGTGTTGAATTGACGTGTTGAAATTGTTTTGTGTTTAACAGACGTAAAACCATTGTATCGATGATATTTTCTGATTTGAAAAAATATCAAATGATATTTTATATATCTCCTTCAAAATATCAATATATTTAATATAATGGATATTTTTATTTTTCCCCTGTTTCCCAAAAAAAGGTAATACTCTGCCCCAAAATAAAAAGATATAGCCTATATTAAACAAACATAACAATATATTTCTTGAGATTCGAGTTTTGTATGTATTATACATATTAAATACTTTTAGTTCCAATATTTGAATTTAACATACTTTTAAAATACGCGTTGCGTTATATGTTAATCCTTCATAAAAATTAGTTGCAAATGGAATTCGACATAAATTAACGACGTAATACTCACCGCTTATTTTATCAGTTGCATCTTTAAATGGGCTCAAAAGGTTGGAAAAGTCACGGCAAATGTTCAATTCCTAAGTCGACAGCATTTTTAGTATTTCTTTTACATATACGGCTCTTTTTATTATAAAAAGGTCGTCAGCATATCATGGCACGAGTTCCAACGCGTGTCACCGTTTTGCTGCAGGGTCTTAATACAACCATCCAGAATTCCCTCATCGACCAGGGCCTTTCGCAATTGGTCCATTAATGCAGGGCTGTGATTGAAATGCATCACAAATTATGAAAACTCCCTTGAAATTGTATGCGCAAAGCAAGAAACATGTTTCCCAGTTCCAAGCTTGCTTTTTTTTGAGGTGCGACGCCAAATTGGACGTGTTAACGCTTGTTTTAATTACTTTCCGGCACAAATTACACTTGGCAGTGCCTGCTTTTATCTCGCTGTAATTAGCTTTTATGAAATTCAAATATAATTTTTTCCATAATGAGCATCAAATGAACAAAGCACTTTCTTAACCAATCATAAATTTTGATAATAAATTTGATTTGAATGTCGATTCACCGTTAATTCTTAGTATACATACATCTCAGCAAAGGAGCTGAAAAAAACAGGGACCGAAATCAATCGTTATTTTAAAATGAACATTTCGATATTACAATTTTACAATTTGTATATAAAAATTAGTAATTAATTCATAAAAGAATTTTTATTTAAAAAATACAAATTAATTGATATGAAAAATTTTTATTTTAAAAATTTAAATAACAATTATTTTAAGATATTTTAAAATCCTGGCTTGAGCCCGCTCAACCCTGGAACTGGTTCATCTCTAGAACCACCAGTCCCCACCCCTGGCTCGCATTTCGGGTAACGATCCATTTGGCTCTCTTCGCAACTCTCATCTCTAAGCCACGATAAACAAACACAAAACATAAGTAGCATTTGGCTTTGCGTTGTGCGAAACAATCAAAGTTTTTCATTTACAAGGCCATTCTGCTTGCGCGCGAGTCCTTCATGCAGTCTCACTGTGATGGGCTTGACAATTTCTACACGAATTCTTGATAATTATCCTCGATGATGCGTTCAGAAACTAATCTGAAATTGCTAAACGCTGCCTGTATTCCTCGCTATCAATCTCTGTTGTCTCAAAATCAAAAAAATCAATTGACTACATCTCGAGATCGCGATAGCGTATCCGCCACTACGTTATCCTTTCCTTTTCGGTGCTCGTATGACTGCAAACCTTCAATGATGACCGATGGTTCAAAGAATAGATCAAATAGCTCAGAGTCTAAATGTCATACATTTCTGATTAAATAGTTTTAGTTAGTCAATAGTTATTCCGCGTTTAAGAACATGGCTTTGATACTATTTTTGCCTGCAAATGAACTATTACAATTTTCGGATAAAGAGCGGGCTGCCACTATTGGCAACTCATCAGCCAGAAAACTCACATCATTAAAAGACGATGTAGTCAAAAAAATAATCAAGCCTGTTCCCATTTTTGATTTCGATCAAATCATGTGGAATCGGAATTGATAGCTGTTGCCGTTTCCGAAAATCGATTAAATTATTCGGTTTTAAAAGTTTTGTCTTTGAGTGAGTGAAATGAAAAGTAATTGACAATTTTCATATCAACGGATATATAAGTCTTGCGGTATTTCCGCAAGCTTGTCTTTGCAAGCGCGTAGTTCTAGTTGTATTCGTCGCATTGGTTCCCGCTAGAGTTTTTTGGAAAGCTCTTTTCACGCGCTAACACGTGTTTGATTTATTGTTGTTGGAGCAAAATAAAGAGAAAATACAGCATATTTTACAGTACTACTACGATAAAGGCAAAAATGCATCTCATGCTGCCAATAAAATTTGTGCTGTTTATGGACCCGATACAGTTTCCATTTCCACCGCATAACGATGGTTTCAACGTTTTCGTTCTGGTGCAGAGGTGATCGAAGATGCGCCACGGTCCGGAAGGCCTGTCGTCGAAAATTGCGATAAAATCGCTGAATTGATCGAAAGAGACCGGCATAGTAGCAGCCGTAGCATCGGCCAAGAGCTGGGCATGAGTCATCAAACCGTTATAAACCATTTGAAGAAGCTTGGATTCAAAAAGAAGCTCGATGTATGTGTGCCACACGACTTGACGCAAAAAAAACATTTTTGCCCGTATGGATGCATGCGAATCGCTTCTGAATCGCAACAAAATCGACCCGTTTTTGAAGCGGATGGTGACTGGCGATGAAAAGTGGGTCACTTACGACAACGTGAAGCGCAAACGGTCGTGGTCGAAAAGCGTTGAAGCTGCCCAGACGGTGGCCAAGTATGGATTGACGGCCAGGAAGGTTCTTCTGTGTGTTTGGTGGGGTTGGCAGGGAATCATCCACTATGAGCTGCTCCCCTATGGCCAAACGCTCAATTCGGACCTGTTCTGCCAACAACTGGACCGCGTGAATGCAGCACTCATGCAGAAGAGGTCATCTTTGATCAACAGAGGCCGAATTGTCTTCCATCAGGACAACGCCAGGCCACACACATCTTAGCTGACGCGCCAGAAGATCCGGGAGCTCGGATGGGAGGTTCTTTTGCATCCACCGTATAGTCCGGATCTCGCAAAGTGATTACCACCTATTTCTGTCCATGGCGAACGAGCTTGGTAGTCGGAAGTTGGCCAAAAGAGAGTCCTGTGAAAATTGGCTCTCCGAGTTTTCTGCTAATAGGGAAGTGAGCTTCTATAAGAGGGGCATTATGAAGTTGGCAGCTCGTTGGGAACTCGTCATCGAACAAAACGGCGCATATTTGACCTAAATCGCATTATTATAACCAATTTTATGAACAATTGAAAATTCAGTAAAAAAATACCGCAAGACTTTTTTGACAACCTTATATTTTTTATCTATCAAATATTTTTATGTTAATAAGTCATATATTGAGAAGTTTTTAAAGTAACCATAAAAATATTTGGCATTCAATTTGATTTAAAATTAATTTTTTCAAAGTTGTACCCCAGAAATTGCAAAGCAAAAACGATCGGAATGAAACCGAGCAGCTCGTAATTCCGCTTTAGCGTATGCGCAGTTTTGATCGAAAACGGTTTGAACTTTCATTCGAAAAGAAAATCGATTTCTATTTCACTCGAAAACGGGAACATTAAATGAAAACGATTCGGAAATACAATAGTTTTACTTTTTAAATTCACTCGGAAATGGGAACAGACCTGAATGTTTTTAAACGATAATAAAAAAATTAACAATAAAACTTCAATTATACATACTTGTGTTAGTTTTTATTAAAACGACCTTCGAAGAAGGAACCTCCGTTCCCGCAGCAAATTGAGAATTTGGAAAAAAAAAACTATATTTTTAGATGGTTTATATATTAGATGTTTGGAGTCACAAATATTTGCCTTGATTTAATTTAACCTCTCAGCTTGCCTCAGGGAGGGGCCTTGTGCTGCCCTTGGAAAGCCCTTGGATATACCTGCTGTTTGTAGAAAGCTTTGAAACTGTTTCACCGATCTCAGATACGATATCTCAGCAATGGCCTTCAACTTCTTGCGATCAGTTTTCATCATCTCATTACCATTACCTATAATAAGACGAAGATATTTGAAAAACCGAAAACAGAATTTTGATTTCTGAATTCCAAGCATTCAGCAACCTCTGCTAGGAGTTTATAATGTTCCTCAAATGATCGCGCTGTGGCCCGATTTTCGTGTTGACCATTCTAAATATTACGCGATGTGGCCAAAATTCGTTGAGAAATTGCCCGGTACCTTCTAGGCCACCGTTTGTTTCTTCAGTTGGCTTCTCGACCAATCTTCCATTTGATTCGTTGGTCATGTTGATGTCTTCTGAAATGGATGTGTCTACATACTGTAGATATTACTGAATTGAAGTGAATTCAGTTATCCCATTTTTTATGTAGTCTAAGCTCCTTCCTGCTAAAAACCTGAAAATTAAATCTGAAACTTACGCATGTTAAATTTTGTGTAAACCGTTGTTGATGGCTTTGAACAATCTTAGGAAAATGCATCAGCGCAGCCTTTCAAAGCGAAATTCATATTTTTAAAAATTTCAAACAACGCGCCATCAAGTAATCGGTAGACGCAGCAATCGATAGCATAACGGAAAGTTCAACATATGTAGCATACAAATCTCAAGGCGCAGGCGCTGATAAAAATTGATTCATCTTTTTATACATATGGAGTCCTTTGAAGCGGAAAGCATTGGAATTAAAAGATTCGTGATACACCAGGGCCCCGTTGTCAATGTCAACTCATAAAAATATATATTTGGAGAACTTATGGAGATATACGGCTTGGGCATGGAGGATGATGTTGATGTGGTCAACAACTATGAGCTCACCTTTGGCCAGCATATGGACACCTACAATGTGGAGGTGAGCCACAGCCAAGACTCAAACCCTTAAATTAAAACCTTACGCTTTTTCCGCAGACCTCGGCTGTACATCGCAAACTTCAAAGCAAGGTGGAGGCTTTGCGTATCTTGCGCCAGGAGCTTCAACAATTTCGCGTGGAACGGGATCAATACAAACTCATGGCCGAGACCTTGCAGCTGCGCTATTCGGCCCTGCGACACAACAGTGAACTGCTAATTGGGGGTGATGGGTGCGGAGCCCTTAGCAAGAACTCCAGCCTGGCTGCTCTTCTACACCAGACACGCGAGCAGAACCTCAAACTAAGCACAGAAGTGGAGGCACTTAAGCAAAATCTTTACGAACTCCAAGGCGACATGGAACTGCTGCGACAAACAGAGGCCAGTCATAAGGCAAGGGAGCAGTCCATGGCCAGTGAGAATGCCGCCCGGCAAAAAGAAGAGCAGCTTTGGAAACGGGAACGGGCCAATTTCATATGTCATTTGGAGAATCTAAAGAAGAAAAATGTACAGTTGGCATACGATTTCAAAGCCGTCATTGATGAGAAGGAGGAGCTGATAACAGAACGGGATGCCTATAAATGTAAAGCCCATCGGTTGAATCATGAGCTCTTTGTAGCCCTAAGGGCCAAGAAAACACATCCAAAGGTTTGAGATATGCGTCCATTTAAATAGGAAAATTTTTTTATTACAATTTGGGCCTTTACAGCTGCTGGACATAGATGGTGTCCTGCTGGAGAATAAGTACCTGCATGAACGTGTCAAGATACAAGAGGGTGAACTGGAATTAACCAAACAGTCTGTTAATAAGTACAAGGTATGGACTAAACCAGAACCCATTTGATCTTAAAATTACATTGAGCTTTTTTTAAATTCCTGACAGACCATGTTGGAGACCAAACGGAGGAAAGGCATTGTAAAACTAAGCGGCGGCGGTGACACCGAAGATACCATACTAAGCCCCAGGCAAGGTAGGAAAATAGATATACATAAGAAGAAAAAGGAAAGGTTAAGGGGTGAATAAAAAAGTGGAAATTGGAAAAGAATACAAAAAAGACAGCCAAGCTTGACTGTAATATAACTGACTATTGGTCAGTTTGAGTATTGTTCATCTTATCTTTACTATTTCTGAATCAAATCGATAAGTAATCTTATTTACTAAATAACCGTAGAAGGTACGAAACTGTTTGTTTTTGTTCTTTCAGATAACAGCAATAACTTAACGGTGTTTTCCGTTGTTTTTTCGAAAAAGAGAGAGAGTAGAGTTAGAGCAATATAAATTAAGCATACCCATGTTTTACTTAGATTTGTGTCGGAAGAAGAGAAACTTGTCAGAAACAATAGAAACTTAATCCCAAAAATACCTAAAACAGAATTAATGTGTATTTGATTCTTCTGCGAAATTTCGAGTGTGCGAGTATTAAGAAATGTTAATCTTAGACCGGACCCAGCCAGACCTTCATTTTCTTGGTCCAAAAAAGATGAAAGCAATTCTATTTTAATCCGGTTCCTCCATTACATTTTTATTTACGTGCAATTTTATGTAACTTAAATTAACCGAATGCACAATTTCGTACTTCAAGTATCACCACTTAAATAAATTTAAGATAAGGTACCACTAGGAACCAAAAGCAGCTCCTAAAAATAATTAAAAAGGAGCTTAACAATGTCGCATTTGTTTTATTAGCTGTTCCTGCAGCACATGTATCAATCTAGCTCACTTTTCCTACTTATATATTGGCTTTATCCAGAGTCAATAACAGTGAAAGATTGGCAGAAGATACACTAATGATTAATAATACCACTAACACAGAGGGGCCGAAATGGGTGCGCACACATACACAAATTATTGCGTTGTCTATTGTTGTCAGTTTTTGCACTTGTGCTGCCTTTGGAATTCCCAAATAGTCAATGCAATGGCCTCAGCCGACTTGCAGAAGATAGGCAAAGCCTGCTAATGATTAAAATACCTGCCTCCTTTGTGTTGTGAGTGGGTTGTTTTAAAAATTATTAACAAACATAAATATATTGGCTAGGGACAGTCACTGGTTGCTCCATAGGACTAATACATTTCGCATTTTACCTAAGCCGACGCTAAGATAGTAAAGAGCTCTTTAGTCGCTGAGTAGCCTGCAATGCGGTCACACCAATTCACTCTCACTTATTCGGCATTATCGGTCATGTCAATACGGACTATCGCTTACATAACTTATTGGACTGGATACTGTTAAAACGTCTGATAATCCTCTAAACTTCTATATATGAATTAAACGCTTCTTTCAATTTAGAAAAATGTTTTTTAATTAGCGAGAAAAAAAAATAATTCCTGAACCCCGGTTCAAATCCGAACCCAGGGATAGAGATCTTCTGAGCCCGCTCCGTGAACTCGAAACCCAAATAGTATCGCAGGTATATCTTACATGTTGTAAATAATGTTGCGAACGAGCTGTTAAGTTTGTTAAGGATTATAGTGGCAAACTCACAAAAAATAAGGATCAGGAACAGGCAGTATTACTTTCCATTAAAAATCATCGTAATTTGAATCCAAACAGCTTTGAAAACAGCGTTCCACGTCTATTCACGTCAATTCAACACACGTCAATTCAACACGTCAATTCAACACACGTCAATTCAACAAACGTCAATTCAACACACGTCAATTCAACACAGCATAATTATAACACATATACAATTTCAACATAATCAATTTCAACATCGGCAAATTTCAACATATTACGATTTCAACACGTACAATTTCAATACTGGAAAAAAACAATTAAAAGAAAATTGTATTTTCAATCTTGCAAGTGGCAATGTTAGTCGAACCTGACCTTAATATCCTCCGAACTGCACCTAGTGTCCCCCTTCCATCTCTGATAGTACTACACACTTGCATTATATTTACTATCACTAATAAAAAATCATCGTTACTCAACTTTAGGTTCCACGTCTATTTAACACAAAACAATTTTAACACGTCAATTCAACACAAAACAGTCTTCACAAAAAAGTCAACACACGTCTATAAGTCATTTGAAATTTAATAATAAATTAACTATTTTGTTTTGTGTTGAATTGACGTGTTGAAATTTTTTTGTGTTCAAGTAACGTGTATTAAATTGTTGTGTTTGGTGAAATGACTTAGTGTTGTATTGACGTGTGTTGAAATTGTTTTGTAAAGACTTTGTTTTGTGTTGAATTTGTTTGTTTTAAATTGACGGATTGTTGAATTGTGTTGTTGAGTGAAATGACTGTGTGTTTTATAGACGTGTCACCGACAAAAGAGTTTGGTTGAATAAAAATGAGTGTTGTTTTTTTTTTTGTGAAAATTGAAAATAATCTTGATTTTCTTCTAGTCGTTCATTTTAGTGATGGTCGTCCCCTCTTTCCGCCTCCATAGTCAACTGTCTTCGATTTATGCCTTTTTTACTGGAGCTTCTTCATCCATCCGGGTGACATGTCCTAACCAGACAGGTGTCCCCATAGAGCTAATACAGATTGGTATTTATTCGAATGCGGAAGTCATCGCCAACTTAAATCTTCCGTGCTTCTGCGCCTTATTGCAGAACCGGGATAATGAGCGACTTGTATAGCGCTATTTTCGTTCTTCGTGTGAGGTCTCTGCTTATAGGGATGGATACCCTCTTACGTAAATTAGCCTACTAGTATCTCATGTATCTCATGTGTGAAGGCAACCTAATTTTCAAGTTTTAAGCGATTTACTAAAATGCAAATGTTATGAAACTGACTAAGGAATAAAAGGATGTGGCGATTGACCTTTACCAAAAAGATAAATATAATGGAAAAAAGAATAAAACTGAAATAAAATTTCGGTTTCGGTCCCGCATGTTATGTCTGTTTAAAATTTTTTTTTAATTCCGTATCCGTATTATGCCGTTATTTTTTAATTATACCGGAATTTCGGAACCATAGAATTTAATATAAGAGTGCGGAAGGTGGCCTTATACCAATAGCAAAAGGGGAGGGTTCCAAGTATAGAATATGATACTTAACTTCAAAAACACATGTAGACTAATGATTTGATTTCACAATCTCCCATTTTTACAGTAAAATTCATCCTGGAGAGCGGCATAGAATTGCCAAAGAAAACAGAGACCATTCATGACCTCAAATCTTTGTGCTTGGCCCTACTTGATAATCTAAATGACAAGAACTTGGCTTTGACGCATCAAAAGAAGACAAACAAGTAAACGATCCAACCTTCTTTCTATCCTACTTAGATATTAACATTGTCTACTTTTGTTCCTTCAGAATACTGGCAAGTAAAATGACCGAATTAGAGCAACGTTGGCAACTGCTGCTGTCTGGTGACTCAGATAATGCTGAGGCGGCACGAGAGGACGAGGATGGTGAGGAATATGGATATGCACCCTCACAACTGCTGCTTAATGGATATTGTGCTGCAATGGTGGATGACATAGATATAAACACTGCACCGTCCGTTGTGGTTGAGGATGCGGGTGACACAATTTCGTCCGAGTCGAATGATCCAGATGTGGACAGACAAAAGCAAAGTGTTGTAACTCAACACTCTGATGATGGCATGTCATCCTTTTCCTCTGAATCGGCTGACTCTTCGGTATATGGCATTGATATTGCGGGGAGTGCCAAAAATGCTTATAAATCGTCAACGGCTACCACGGATTCGGGTAATTTTGGATTCGGTACTCGGTGCAATGGAACGCCACGCATATCGAGTGCTGTGGCCCGGGAACGTATGGAAGATCTTAAGGATTTGCCACCACACCTGGCCGCTTTAGTGCAGAAGGCGTTACATGATCTGGACATGCGTGACTACGAGGCTATGGTAACAATACAAGCGGAGAATGTTGCAAACTAGTCCAATATTTGCATATATTTTTTAACAATCCACACTTAAGAGTTGGTCCATATAGGTCCCATTTAGTTTTTATATTGAATCTGATATTTGGGAACTAAATGTAAATAAAAATCTAGATCCATTTAATTCGAATTCAGTTGAGGTCTTAGAACGTCCATCTTGTTCTATAAGATTTGATAAATGAACTATTTAGATCCAAGCTGACTCAACTCTAGTTCCCGCATTCCGTTGAATCCATATCGCATAAAGTTATATTAATGTGTGTACAATAAAGATGTTAACTTGTCCAGAAATCAATCTTTTTACTCTATTATGTCGTTTGCTGGATGAGGCTATTAAAACTTTTAATTCCGATTCCAGAAATAGCAATTTTCCTGTAAGTGGGAGCATGATTCAGCAGAAGGCACAAAATTATGGGGAAACCTTAACAGCTTCAAGAAACGATCTGGTATGAAGTAGCGCTGTTAAACTGGAGATGCCGCGGAGGCAGACAAATATTATTTTAAAACCCCTGCTAAGAAAGTACGACGAAAATGATAGATGAGCAGAAGAAGAACATACCAACTTCATTGGTCCTTCATATAGTTAAGGGCCCTAAAGTATGTATAATTTTAATCAAAACTCGAAAAATTACAATTTTTGTAGGAAATTGGCTGACACAATTAAAACTTTCGATTGTTTTGTATTAAATCAATAAAATTGTGAAATTTAACTTAAAAAACGTTTCTAAAGAAATTAAAATTTTTTTTCCGAATATTAATTCGTTTTTCGAATTTTTATGACAGTTTTTGATTCTTTTGGGCCTTTAACGGTGACACGTCTATAAAACACAGTCATTTTACCCAACAACACAATTCAACAATCCGTCAATTCAACACGAAACAAAGTCTTCACAAAACTATTTAAACACACGTCAATACAACACTAAGTCATCTCACCAAACACAACAATTCAACACACGTTAATTGAACACAAAACAATTTCAGCACGTCAATTCAACACAAAACAAAATAATTAATTTATTATTAAATTTAAATTTGAAATGACTTATAGACGTGTGTTGACTTTTTTCTTGTTAAGACTGATTTGTGTTGAATTGACGTGAGTTGAATTGACGTGTGTTGAATTGACGTGTGTTGAATTGACGTGCTGAAATTGTTTTGTGTTAAGTAGACGTGGAACCTAAAGTTGAGTAACGATGACTTTTATTAGTGATAGTAAATATAATGCAAGTGTGTAGTACCATCAGAGATAGAAGGGGGACACTAGCTGCAGTTAAAAATTTGTTTGGAAAAAATCGCGCAATTTTTACACAATCGCAAACTTCATACCCCGCCGATTTAATAAACCAATTCCCGGTATAACCAACACATAAATATCAAAAAGTCAATTAAACATACGTCATTTCAACACATTACAAATTAAGCACAAACAAATTCATGCTGGGAAAGAAGGATGACACAAGCGGCAGGAAAAAATTTTACGATATTTACAATGTCTGCATTCGGATGAAATTTATTCTAGTTGTGAACAAAAGAATGTTATCTCTGGTACTTTCAAATGTGTATACACTTTCGGAGGATATTAAAGTCAGTTTCAACTGACATTGCCACTTGCAAGATTGAAAATATAATTTTTTTTAAATTGTTTTTTTTCCAGTGTTAAAATTGTACTGTGTTGAAATAGTACTGTGTTGAAATTGGCCGATGTTCAATTGCTTTGTGTTGAAATTGATTATGTTGAAATTGTATATGTGTTGAGTTGACACGTGTTTAATTTACGTGTGTTGAATTGACATGTGTTGAATTGACGTCTGGAAATTGTTTTGTGTTGAATAGACGTGAAACCCTTTTAACTATATGAAAGAGTATTTAAATGAAATTGGTTCGTACTAACAGTTTGTTTATTTGGGTCTAAGCAACCACTTTTACCTATATTACTTGTCCAAAATTTGTACCGGGTTTCAGGAAAAAGTTGAAAAGCTGAAAAAATGTTGTGAGAACTTGGTGTTTTTGGACAACTTTTGTAATTTTAAGTACAAAGATGTAATTTTTTGATTTGCAACAAAGAAATGTTTGGTAGGTCTAGCCAAGAGCAACAACTTTGCTAAAGACAAAAAAGCAAAACTCAAAATAGTTTTTGAGATATGGAATCGTTAATCCTACTCTGAAGCTGAAAAGTTCAAAGGTCAATAAAAAGATTGCGGCAGCTAATTAGACCAAACCCAGACAGGGATTTTATACTACCATCACACCCTTTCAGAATTTTTTTGGTCTCGATCGTATCAACTTTTTTGAGTTGAAAAATGCGTCGCAGTGTTATGGCTGCTCAAATACAAGAATTTCTTGAAAGCTGATGAAGTCAGAAAAGCACTGGATGAAAGCAATGTGGTTTTCTGGACGCTGCTTGATCACTGTGATTCATGATATTCTTTGTACAAAACTAAATAATATTTATAGTTTTACTAGAACTGCAACCAAACTTCTTAGGTCTTACTTAACGGACAGAACACAGGCAGTGGTCTCTGGGTCTCTTCCACGTCTAACTTGAAAAACCTCACGAGAGGTTCGGTTTCAGGACCTCTGTTGTTTTCTGTATATATTAATGATCCTTCAAGTATTTTGTCTAATTGTAAAGTCCAAATGTACGCTTAGAATTCGTGATTGTATCAATGTTTGTAACAATGAACTTTTAAAAATAGATAGGTGGGTTAGGTACAATGGGCTTAAATTATGACCTTCCAAGTCTGAATGTATTGTTATACACAAAAAAGACGAGGAAACCCCAGGAAACGACGCAGCTGCCAAATCTATTTTTTAATGATTCTCCGATTAAATACGAGAGCCAGACTTTCAACTTTACCCTCTCCAAGGGTATAAAAAACATTGAAAACAAATTAAATATTTTGTTTTTCTTAACGGTTTAAATTAGGGATGATTTGAATACCTAGCGCACACAAGCTATCGATAGCTATTATATTGTTATCGATGAGTCTGGGTATACATTTTCTGATTAGAAGACATAAACAACAAATTTTGGCCAACTAATGAATGAAAAATGCAGTAAAGTGTATTAACAAGATGTCATAAACATTTAACCAAGTGCCAGGATGTGTGAACAGGGAGCACGAATCAAAATTAAACCAAAGCTAGAGTCTACAGCAACAACAACTACCAGCATAATAACTCCAGACGAAAACTGTTGCCTGCATTTAGGGGCTAAATAATAAACAAAAGCAGTTAAATCAAAAACATACATAATTGTTAACCCATTCAACTGGAAAGGAAAAGTAATGACCCCGCTTGGGGAAATGATTGATCATTTCTGAAAGTACTGTATACCATTTATGATGTCCCACGACGTCCAAACGGCTCGTGTGGCCAAGATTGTAAGACATGGTCAGGGTAAACAGCAGCAGCAGCAACAGCGGGACATTATAGGCATTTCCAAAAATCCCAGCGAAGAACTGGACTATGTCTTTGGCAGCATCTCGCCACGCGGTGGAGCCAAACATGTAATGGGTTCGCATGATCTGGAGTTGGACTCACCAGAGCATACCCAGCGTGATACCACGGAGAGTGATAACAACATCTCCAGCTGCTCGACATTGGACATTGTCAACAAAGTAAGTGGGTAAAGTGTCGCACTGCGCAGGTGCGTGCCAGCCAGGGTCAAGCTGCAAGTGGAGAGTGCATTAGAGGCAAATGACGACGTAATCGCCAGTTAAAAATTTTCCACTCCAAAATGATTGCGGAGCAACTGATGCCAAGCAGCCTGAGCTGTCTGTGCTGCAGTGAGACGCCTCCGCTGGCGGGAGATAAGCGTCGTAGCTGGGAATACACTTTAATGGCTCAGCCATTGGCCAGGCGTAGACCTATTAATGTGATGACCTCGACCACTTATTAATTATTTCTTTTTCGTTAATTGTGTTTGTATGATCTTCTTCAGGTGGAGCAATTGTCGGTGCAACAGCTAGAGAATCGGGTGCGTGAGCTCTCCCAGCGTTTGCAACAGGCTGAACGGCAACTGGTGGAAAGCAACAATGAGAGGGAAATGTGTCACAAGCGTTTGGAGGTACTCAGTCAGGCGCACGAGTGTCGTATAACAGAGATGCACTGCGTCATAGCGGAGCTAAGCAAGAAATTGAGAAGCAAGCAGGAGCAAATCATAGTGGAGGAGCAGGAACCGGAGGGTAGTGGTAAGCTAAGCCATTTTTAACTTAAAGAATTTTTGTTTTTAATTCATCCATTCCTACAGAGCTAAGCTATCAAGAGGGTTCGGTGTACAATTCCGAACTTAATCTTTCGAATCCCGATGCTGAGTGTCAAACAGAGCCACTGGAGGAATTGCAAACGGCCTCCAGTGCAGAGAATATATGCCTCAAGCCACTGGAGTTGAGTCACAAGGGACAATTGGAGGCTCTGCAGGAGGAGGTGCTACATTTAAGGGCTCAAGTGGCCCTATTACAGGCGGAAATGGCTAACAAGGATGCCGACTCTGCTGTGGTAGAGGAGCATACCAATGTGGCCTACTTTGCCAGCGAAGTGGAAACCAACGAGACGGGCCAGCACAGACTTAATGATCTGAATGGTATGTTAAACTGATGTAGGCCAAATCTCCAATCAACAGTTTGTGTTTTCTTCCAGCTGGACTGAGCAGTCCGCAAAAGCGTGTGCCTGCCGTGCCCAAAATGGCAGAACGTGTCAAGTTACACTGCGCCAGCAAGGACCCACAAAAGGACGATCTTAATCTAGTCGAGCATTTGGTTTGTGAACTGAAAGAACAAAACTCTTTAATGGACAGTTTTCTAGAGCTGGAACGTCTGCAGCGTCAAATGGAGCATATGAAAGTACGCAATACCATGCTGACACTCACTTTGGACGAGTCCAAGGAACACACCGAGCACCTTTACCTGCTATGTGGCAAATATGAATCCAATGCGGTGGCCCTACAGCTGGCAGTCAATTGCAGTGATCGTGCCATTGAGGCCTATGATGTCATGTTGGCCCTGCTGGAAAGCAAGTGAGCATGTTAATAAGGATTAAATTTTCAGACAATCACAAGCCCTTAAAGCACTTGACTCACTCGATTGTCTCTAAACGAAGATAGGCATGCTTATGGCAACATTTTTTCTACGCTTTAAAGTTTAACATTGTGAATTTTCAAAATTTTAAATATCTCGAAGACGCTTTAAGATAGAGCTTTGAATTAAATTTTCAAATGTTCGGGACTAAAAAGCCCTTTTAAAAAATATTTTGAAATATTATTTATGTTTTAACATCTCTTGAAAAAAAGGGATTTTTTTAAAAAACTTAGTCTAGCTAAAAAGGCCCATTCTTTAATAATTCTCAAAAAAATATATGTAAAAGCCGCATCTTTTCCAAACATATTGCGTGCCTGAACATATCGGTAGCTTGAAAATTGAGGAAGTTATACCCATTTTTGTCACGTAATCTCAACCAAATTTGTCATGACACAAATAGTGAACACAAAGACAATAATAGACTAGACCATTAGCCTTAAATGTACTGTATGACTTCATGTGTCATTTTTTAAAGGTTTACAAAAAATTAAGTTACACAAAAACTATAAGTGATATTAAGAAGCTGTTTTTTTCATTCGATAGATAATCGGTAAAATTAATTAAGAACATTTTGTTCTTGTGGTTGTTGCATTCCTGTTCAAAGTTAACCAAAAATGTAAAACGTAGGCCTATGGTTGCAAAAAATTTTTCAGAACAGATTATCTGAAGCTAAAACTGAAATCGAGGGATTATTAAGAGATGATGTAATTCTGAAATGAAATAGGATATTTTGGATCGGTCAATAAACAGCGAAGTTATCGGGTTTCAAAGTCAAAATTTCGAAAATCGACTGTTTTATAAGTAAAATTTTTTGAGAAAATATTTAAAAAGTTTTCGACAAAAAAAGAATGAAAAAACTTCTAAAAATACCAGGGGCCATGAAAACAATTTCCATATTAAAGTGTCGGGAAAAAAAGTTGTCATTTTTTTATTTCTGTAAAGCAAAGTTAGTGCATAAAAGTTTTACAGGATGTTTATAAGATACTAATGGAAAATTTACGCAAATAATACTAAATAAAAAAACATGTTTTGAATGTATACAGTACCTCTAAGCAAAACGTTGGTCTAGTTCACAATATAGCCGCACTTGCTCTCTCACAACTCCTAGTATTTTTGTCAAAGAGTGCGAGAGAGTAATGAGTTTCAGTACACAAGGGTTGCTTACAGAGATTTAGACCCGAACAAATAACGTTTGGGTTACGGTAAACGATTATATTACGATTGTGGGATATCGGTTACGGTACTGGTTACGGTTATTAACCTAATTCTGTATCGGGTTTCGGGTATGGTTACGGTTATAAGTATAAAATATCTCAGCGACAAATTCTCCCCCATTTATAATCTCATTTATTGAGTAATTGTGTTAAACTCAAATTTCTAATACAGAATTTCCACCTTTATTTTCGCCTATTTTAAACTTTAACACTATAAGTTTTAAATAAAGATATGAAACTACTTCATGCACAAAAGATTCACGTATATATTATTGGTCACACTCAAATAAAATTCCTCTAAGGGTCGATTTCTCATTTGCTAATTATATGCTTTATGCCAGCTAAACTTAAAATTTTGTCTTTTATGTGACAGAGAGAGATGAAAATTAAAGCTTGAAAAATGATGATGAAAAGCTAGAATAATTGACAGGTTAAGTCAAAGTCGGAAAAAATTAAATTTATATCATAATACTCCATAAAAATTGTTCAGGAATCAAATAGCAAATCTTACCCGCTCGAGGTCTGTCCGAGTGTACAGCTGCTTCAGGCAGGAACCTTTCGATACCTAAATTAATCAATCGATGAAATATGTACAATGGTCAAGCTCAATAATATTTTCTTTCTTCTCAATGCTATGTGACAATGTTTAGCATCAATGTATTTAAGATACTTTCCAGGCACTTCGAAATTTTGCCAGCCCACTAGCAACAGTGCGGCGCATAATAAATGAGCAGCCAATTTAAGTGAATAAATTGAATAACATGTTCATTGTACAATGTACATTAGACTGAACGTCCCCTTTTACATTTTACTTTTTCATTAAAGCAACCGTTGAGATTCCAAATGTTGTTGTTGAAGTTAAAAACGGTTGTTTGCCAGAAACAGTCAATGCTTAGGCTGCAGGATCGGCATGTGACATACCGTGAGATGAAGAGGACCTTGGGCGTATGCATTTTTCCCCCGAACATTCCATGTTCCGCTAGCTTTATTCGCGTGGAATTCTTCAAAGTTTGACCATTGTCCTAAAATAAAATTTAATATTGAGCAAGTTTTATCTGCTTTCAACCGAAATAAACCGTTTCAAATGACGTACCGGAACCGGAATCGAACAAGAAGTTCTCTATACAAGGAATTCGTTTCTGAACACTGCTGTTTTGTACTAAGTATTTCTTTCTTTATATCCTTCTGACAAACTTTTTTTGTCCCCTTGAAATTCGGTATAAGGAAGTTCGACTGAATATGTGACATATTAAACCAAAGATTTATTTATATTATAGATGACGCATGTGAAACTAAAAACGAGTCTTTTTGGTAGCTGACATTGGATGCAAATTTTTGCATTTCGCTGCCTTTACGAGGATGTGTATACTGAAACTTAGCTATACGTTTTCTAAATTAGCTATTCTACTAAGAGCAAAAATTTATAGATAATTTAGATGACACATGTGACGCAAATATCGAGCTGATATTGGATCACAAAAAAATTCGGTATCTATATATGTATTGTCTTTGATAAAACGTAACGCTAAGTACTGAGTCGGTAGCTGAGCAATCTTTGCTTTATGATGAATGCAGTATTCATACTATTTTATCTCAAAGCGCCGACGAAGTTGATATGACAGGAAAAGAAACTTGTTCGAAACAATAAAAAAGTTCATAACTTGTGGTCAGAATCCTTCACAAAATTCCCAGAGTTGTATGAGATTTTAAAAGTAGGTTTTTTTCCAGCTACGCAGATTACGTTAATCTCATGACCTGGGTCTAGTATGGTGATGTCAAATGTTTTGGAAGTTATTTTTAAACAGATTTCTTAATAACCAAATATCGTGAAAACCCTAAATTTAATATTGTATGCGAGTATAGTAAAGTATAGTAATAAGAAATATAACATAGTTTTTCTTATTTTACTTTGACTGTGAAACCATACATTTTGTGTTGCACTTTTATTCGTTTTATTACACTGAAATAAAATGATTCAGATTTATCTCAGAATTTATTTTTTCCAATATTAATGAAGCAGTACTTATACCGGTACGTACCGGAACCGGAACCGAAATTCGTTTCGGGATTAAGCCCTGCTATGTATGTATTGTATACATCTAATACAAAATTTTTCTAGAAGAGTAAAAACCGAAATTAACACATATATTTATTTCAGTTAGGGCACTGATAACCGGTTATGTAAATAAGCGTTATACGGTTACGGTTATAAAAAAAAATTATTTTCGGTTACGGTTACGATTTCGGTTTCAAATTTCAAAGTGTTTTTAGCGGTTACTGCTTATGGTTTGTGTTACTGTTTTAATCTCTGGTTGCTTACCAACTGACAAGGTGTCGCGATAGCGAGTGCGGCTACCTTCTTAAGTATATCTTGGTCTAGTTAAAACGACATTCGCTTAGCAAACGTGGAGGCCCTGCCTCCAGTCCTACATCTACAATAATAGTCTTGTAAACAAATGCCATCACAGCATAGCACAAAGCAGTTTTGCAAACATTTGAAGACAGGATTTAGAAAAACTCTTTTAAAATAAGGGCTGTATTAGGAAAAAATACCCTTAATTCTTAACAAAATGTAGGCAAAATTACCCTAAAAAGTAGAAAAGGTGTTAAAGCAAATTAAACCCCAAAATTTAGAAAAAAATATATGTTTTCCAAATATTAGAAAGTGTTTTCTGAAAAATGCGTTTTTAGGGCAACTTATCTAAAATTTTGACACAAAGTGATTGTTTTAGTGACCTTTTTGATTGAAAATCATAGAACTTTTTAAGCAGGCTCTAGGTCATTTAAGTTTTGGATATTGTCCAAAACTTGTCTAAAACAAGACACGCACAACACCACAAAGGAGGCTGGTTGACAGTATAACGCTATTTCATGAAAACCAATTCAATCATCAGCTGTCTCTGCCTGTCCTTGGTGTGTTGGCAGAAGTCACCTCATGACAAAATTGCTATAACCGCTTGGGAATCCCAAAGGCTGGCTTGTAGCAAAATTCGTTATCAGCAACAAACGCCAAAAACACAAAGGCCTTTGTGGGTATGTGTGTATCCCGTGTATCGGCCCTTCTGCTGCTAGTGGGGGAAATTCTTTACCCGCATTTAACTAACACAGGCGCCAATTGTTTGAATTGCCCAAAGCAATCAAACGGGGATGTTGTTTTTAAATGAAACTATTTTAGGTTTAGTTTCTAACAACTGGCTCTAGGTCATTTAAGTTTTGGATATTGTCCAAAACTTGTCTAAAACAAGACACGCACAACATTTTGACATTTTTTTTTTAAAAGTAGGTAAATTTCTATTAAAGATCGATTTTCTTCGATATTGAAAATTAATTTTCTGAGTTTACTAAAATTTAGTTTGTCCATTACAGAGACCCCCCTTTCAGTTTTAAAAAGAGTTAACAGGAAATATTATTGCATCGTAATGGATCCAATTGGAGAGCGACTTGATAATATTATTTACATTTTGTTTTAATTGCGCGGCAATAATTTTTCATTTTAATTCTGTATTTATAAAACAAACAAAGAATATTAATCTTACTACAACTTTGACAAAGCACAGCACACTCAAAAGCAATGGTAGTTTTTTCAAACCCTGCATGTTAAGCATTTTGTGTATAGAATGTCTAATGATTAACCTTTCCTCTCTTCACATTAAAGACTGGCCCTAATCAATGACAAATCCACTGCAGCCGAGGAGAGTCGTCGTGCCGTTGAATCTGTGGCCAGGCATTTGCTGTCGCGCCTGGAAAGCGAAAGGGATGTGTGCGAAAATAGTCTGGGTCCTTGGCAGCACAATATCAATCTGGATACTGAATCAGCTCCAAAAAGAACACCTACCTGGAGCTCGGACGATGACAATCGCTTGCGCTATCATGTCTCTAAGCTAAAGGGAAGACGCTCCACCGTACAGCATACCATAGTCAATCTGGAATCACCCTTTAGCGATGTTTACGAAAAGAAGCGTCTGGCTCTGGAGAAGGAACACGACCTAGGGGAGAAGCAGTCACCCATTGATCTGGAAACGGCAGTGTTTATGCAGGAGCTGTTGGAATTGCGCGATCAGAATCTACATTTAAAAACAAAAATCGAAGAAGCTGACCAGGAACGACAAAGTGCCCATGAAAGAGTGGGTATTCTCCATGAAGCCCTTAAACAAATGCAGGCCACCAAGCGTATCTCCTATTCGGAGGCTGAACATGCGGCTTTAACCGAACAGCAGCTGGTGGAGGCTTTGACCCGTGAAACAGAGCTAAAAAGTCGCATTCAAACGCTGCTGGCCAAGGTGACAGCCACACAAAAGGCCTCCGAGGAGAAGTACCAGCAATTGGAACAAAATGTACGCGAATTGCATAAATCCAATCAGTGAGTAGCAATTGATTCACCTTTCATCAAAATCCTATACACAATTCCGCTCTTTGCAGCAATCTGGAACAGATGCTCGAACACAACAAGCGCAAGTATCAATTACGCATTAGAAAGCTGGAGCAGAAGATAGTGGAACACCCACATGTCCCAGAGACAACGCTGTAGAGTCAACCCAAGTCCAGCTGGAGCGGAGCTTTTGCCTTTCACATATCCCGCTAATGAATCATTTACGCAAACGCTCCAGCCAACAGTCATAGGCTAGAAGAGGGTATCACGAATGTGCCATGCGACGAATCAAACATATATTTAACATAATCGAGGGCAATAGAGTTCCTTTATGGTGCCATCAGCAACTACATGACAGTTCACTTGACACAGAGTGAACTAGAACTAAAATTAGTTACTCACTACGCGTACACGGGAATCCTATATTTATACAATGTATCCGCATTTTGCTTGTTATAATGGAACTCTTAATATAAATATGTATATCAAATTGTACAGTCTGGTGTTTAACTAAAGCTCCATCTCCTCGGGAGAGCCTTCTTTCCCCTCTTCTTCCTCTTCCTGCTGCTGCTCCTCTGGCCCATGTCCATTGGTATGCTCCGGCGTCGAATTTGTATCATTTGTGGGCCCTAATTTATCCAATTGCTCTTGCGCTGCCTTCACCAGTTTCTCCAGTTCCACACACTCGTTTTCGATCTCATAGTTCTTGGACACCAGCAGCACCCAATGTGCTTCCAAGGAGCGCAATTTCTCGCCCGCCTGTGTCTGTGCCTGCTTACGCTGCCAGTTGACATCCTGCATGTCCTTCTTCAGTTGTTGCAGTTGCAATTGCGCCTTGGCCTGCATGGCCGTAAACACTTCCAAATAAGATTTCCAAGCCTCTGTGCCATATTCCAGCATCAATTCGAGATTCAGAGAGCGTACCCATTGATGCTCCAACTGAGCCAGTGAGTTCTCTATGGATTCCTGCCAGGCGGAGACCTCGGATAATTTGCCCGTAGGTGGGGGTGGCAGTTCGTAGCGTTTCATTGACAGTGTCTCCATGGGCAGGCGATTCTGTATGCGCTCAAATTCATTGATCATCAATGGAGTCTCGAATGGCGAATTAACCGGCAGAGGCAGATGATCCAAATAATTCTTGGTGGGACGATATCGTCGGCACTCTTCCTCTACCATGGCCAGAGCGGATTCCCGCACACCCACATCATCATAGCCGTGGTCTATGTAGGGTAAAGCATCCACTATAACTTCGCCAGCCATTTGTTTGCGCTTTTGTTATTAATTATTTGTTTAATAAATTTCTTGCTTGGTCAGAGATGGTATTTTAAAGTGCAGTGTTGATTTTGACAAACGATTGGTCTATCGATAGTCGATTGCTTGTATCGAAACAAGCGTGACAAGTTATGTTAAACATTAGACCGGACTTTTCGCCATACGATTTTCAACATGTGAACATGACTTAAAAAACTAAGTATATTTTATAAAAAATATCGGTGGCAATAAGGAATAACAGCATATCTAGAGTTATAACAAAATTGAGATATTAATACCAATGGCTTCTTCGGGCTCTTTTCTATATTGTGTCCAAATTTCACGCCAATCGGGTTTGTGGTTACCAAGATATTACGGTAAAACAAAACGGTGTTGGGAAAATTAAGTACTCGAAACAGAAGCGTTCGAAGTCTTAATCGTCGTGAGGAGAGAAATGAGCTCACTTACCACAAGTGACGTTAAAATAGTGGCTACGGAGTCACTCATTTCCAAAGAAAAGAAACGCGATCTCCTAAGTATTCTACACATTATTAATCCATGTTATCATTCATCCAAAAATATAATATCACCAAGTTGATTTAAGCATTGGCAAAGCGCATAAATTACTTACTGCTTAATATACAATTAAAATTTTCCTTTTTATCTTATGATTCTAGATAGCAGCATTTTGTTTATTAATAAATATATACTGGGAGAGAAATGGGTGGTATCTGGGTGGGTTTAGTGTAGGATCTGGGTTTGATCTGTGTTATCTTGATGGGATCTTCAAGGGATCTGGGCCGGATGTGGTAACTGGGTAGCATCTGGGTGGTACCCAGCCGGGACTTGGGTGGAATCTAGGTGGTATCTGGGAGGGGTCTAAGTTGGATCTGGGTGGGTTTAGTTTGGTATCTGGGATGGATCTAAGTGGGTTCTGGGAGGAATCTTGGTTGAATCTGGGTGGTATCTGAGTGAATGAAACCTCATCATTTATCTATGGCACAGCACAATAAACAAGAATTCCTGAAAAAATTAATGAACATTGCATCAAGTGATCTTTTTTACTCCATGTTACCTCTTCTTCAAGCTTCACATGTGAAACCAAACGATTATAGGCCAATCAGCCTTTCCTCGTTTCTCCTTAAAACTCTCGAGAGACTTATAGCACACCTGAGGCAAACTATTAGTCCCGCTCATCTAGCACACATCCAACATGCATACAGCAAGGGAAGGTCTACTGGAACCGCCCTGCACTCCCTGGTCTCAAGGATTGAAAGATCACTTGAAGTAAGAGACTTCTCTTTAGCAGCATTTCTCGACATAGAGGGTGCCTTCAATAACTCTGCCTTGACATATGAGGGAGCAGATGTGCCGCTAGTAAGATTCATCGAACAACTGCTAACCAGCAGAACGGTGTACTCCCAACTTGGAGGTGTAACTGCTCACAGATGTGTAAACAGAGGCACTCCGCAAGGAGGTGTTCTTTCTCCGCTTCTGTGGGTTGTAACAGTTAATAAACTGCTGCGGCTAATGGAGGCGTAGGGACACCAAGTGGTGGCTTACGCGGAATATATTGCCATCTACACATGTGGAATGTTTCCTCAAACGCTGTGTGACCTCATGCAGACCGCACTGACAACACTTGCTCAGTGGACAAAATCTTGTGGCTTGGGCGTAAACCCGTCTAAGACGGAATTAGTGCTTTTCACCCGAAAGTACAAAATTCCTGATCTTATCCCGCCTAAAATCAACGGAGTAAGCCTCGTATTTGGTGACAACGCCAAATACTTGGGAGTCATTCTGGATAAGAAACTACTCTGGAATGATTGCTCTTTTCTCTTGTAAAAAGGCCATTGGCCGCAGATGGGGTTTTTCCCCCTCCCTTGTACATTGGCTTTACACAGCCGTAGTACGCCCCATACTACTCTACGGAGCTCTAGTATGGTGGCCAGCACTCGGGAAACAAAGTACAGAGAAGTGCGGAAATTTGTATTAGCGGCGCTCTCCGAACGACACCAACGGATAAATACTATTCCTCACCTTCTACCACTAGACCTCGTAGCTAAGCAAATGGCTACCACAACGGCCTTAAGACTACGAGAATCCGATACCTGGAATAGGGGCAGTTCGGGACACGCCTCCATACTCGAAGACCAAACGGGTATACCATTAATTACAGACTACTGTATACCATAAACGACGTTCGATAAATTTTACGACGTCTATATCCCAAGCCGAAACGATTGGGACAACCTGCCCCACAGCAGAGCTAACGCCATTAACATCTACACTGATGGTGGTAGTGTGTACCTAGCGGAAGTGGTAGCCATCCAGGAAGCTGCCACCTACCTTAGCACACTCACGGTCAAGGAAGGAAATTTATTTATATACTCTGATAGTCAAGCCGCCCTTAAAGCACTTGACTCACACACAAACAATGCAAAAACCCTTACTAATTGTCGCTTATCTCTCAACGAGATCGCACGACATTTTAGTATACACCTGATATGAGTACCTGGACACCGCAACATAGAAGGTAACGAGTCTGCGGACAAACTGGCCAGAATAGGAACCACCTTCGATCTCCTTTCAGAGAGGAATGCCTATGGCCTATGGACCCTCACGGGTCACTCTCTTATTGGCAGACACGCAGCATGCCTAGGCGTCACTTACCATGACTTTTGCAGAAGTTGCGGGCACGAAGAAGAGGAGGAGTCGGTAAAACACATTTTGTTCCATTGCCCCGCCTTGAGTAGAAGGAGACTCAGGGCACTTGGTCAACCTCTGCTACCCAACCTCTCGGAGACATCCGGGCTAGAGATCCCAGCTCTACTCAAATTTATTCTGTCCACACAATGGTTCAGTAATGAGGACCCCCCTCAGTATTGAAAAGGGTTAACAGGGAATAAATATGGCATCGCAATGGGCCCAAAGTGTCCTAAGTGGGAGAGCGACTTGTCGCTCTCAGCCATCGCAACCTAACCTAACCTAACCTACCTCTTCTTTCTTTCGAAAGAAAGCTTGTGATATTGAAATTGAGCTCTTGATCTTAGCATCATGTTTCACATCAAAGCCTCGTGAGTATTGAGGACACTTAAACCCTTTTTTTTGACAAAAATTGTTAATTTAAGGTAAGTCAATAATATCAAATATTTTTAGCATGTTTTATGCATTTTCGGCCATTCCTCAGTAACAGCCTTTCGAATCTCTTCAGTCGAGTTGAATTTTCGTCCGCAAGCATAAACATTATGTGCAAGGTTACCCCACATGTTTTCAATTGGATTCATGTCTGGAGAACGTCCTTCCCTTTTAAGAAGATTGGCTTACTGGACCTTGACACGTGTATGGCAGCATTATCTTGCTAAAAGATTGTATCGGGGTTTAACTCTTGGTCGAAAAAGTCTACTAAGAGTTCACCCTTCTGATTTTATGCGACCTGCAATCTAGTAGAAAATGAAGACCAAGGCTGCACGTGTATAGTTGGTTTTTGAAGTGTGGCGTGTGAGTTTTATATAAATTGTTTAAATATAACTTTATTAATTACTTCAATAGAATTCCCAGTCTATAGAACTTTCAGTCCAAACTACATTATACTATGTGTATCGTTTCTTAGATTGTTATATGCAGTTGTAATCCAACTCTGAAAAGCATTCGGCTATCGCCCACTTGTTGATTACAAAGTAATGAGGTTTCGAAAGCTAACAGTCCACAAAGCGGCTATGCTAATGTAAAAGTGTACTGGGCTGTAATCGATGCTGTGTGGAGGTGGGAACAACAGCGCGCTATTGCTTAGCCTTTGTGTTGGTCACTCTGTTTCTGCTAATTTAACAGTTTGTTATCGTTTGATCAACCATAATGTTTGACAGTTGACTCTGTTACTGCAAATGCAGCCCTGCTGTGCAAAACCAAGTTGGCAGCACCTTTTGGCCATTTCCGGCAGCTCTCTTTCTTTCTTCGTTCTTCTTATTAAAAAGAGGACGGTATCTGCGTTTGCAGAAAATTCAACATCATTTGTTGGGCTTAAAAATCAACGAAAATGGTGAGAAAGTGTGCTTAAGACAGGCTGGAGCCGTAGCCCACTGCAAAAGCAAGAATTTTACCCGTGAAAATAGGCAAAATTGTGAAATAAAGTTCAGTCTAACCTCCACGTGTTGGCAGTGTGCGTTGTCGTCGCGGCGGCGGCGGCCAGCCATGTTGTGTTCGAGCTTGTTTTTGTTGTTTACTTGACAATGTTTTTTATTTCGGTTCGCAGAGCTTAGGCAACGCCAGGCCATTGGTCTCCGTGTATACGGACAAAAATGAGGCTGTCAAGGAGAAGAACATCTGCCTGCCCGCGGTGTTCAAGGCACCCATCCGTCCGGATGTGGTCAACGAGGTGCACCAGCTGATGCGCCGCAACAACCGCCAGCCCTATGCCGTGAGCGAGCTTGCTGGTAAGTTGGAAATGATGTGACAACCCTTGGCACAAATCCTATTATTATCCTGTCTCTCTCCACTCTAGGTCACCAAACCTCGGCCGAATCCTGGGGTACTGGTCGTGCTGTGGCACGTATTCCCCGTGTCCGTGGTGGTGGTACTCACCGCTCTGGTCAGGGTGCCTTCGGCAACATGTGCCGTGGTGGCCGCATGTTCGCTCCCACCAAGACCTACCGCCGCTGGCACCGCAAGGTGAATGTCAACCAGCGTCGTTACGCTCTGGTGTCGGCCATCGCCGCTTCCGGCGTGCCCGCCCTCGTCCAGTCCAAGGGTCATGTCATCGACGGTGTATCCGAATTCCCATTGGTGGTGTCTGATGATGTGCAGAAGTTGCAGAAGACCAAGCAGGCTGTCGTCTTCTTGCGCCGCATGAAGATCTGGGCTGACATCCAAAAGGTGTGTACTCCTTCCAATCTGGGTAACCCCAGTCAGCAATGTGCAAACGGCTGGTGGCTAACTGTTGTCGCCCAGCCTGTTTGCCTGCTCCCTTTGGGATCTTTGAATGCATTGCTATAACAACTGCTGCTCTCCTAGGCGTTACGTTTGTGACCTGACTCAAAGTCACAGTCGTTTGCAGTGGAGTGCCACAGTGGCTCCATATTAGACGCGGCCCTGACTAATGCCAACTTTGGTGATTCATTTGCAGGTGTACAAGTCGCAGCGCTTCCGTGCTGGCCGTGGTACCATGCGCGATCGTCGTCGCATTGCCCGCCGTGGCCCTCTGGTGGTCTACCACAAGGATGAGGGTTTGCGCAAGGCCTTCCGCAACATCCCCGGCATTGAGACCATCAATGTGGACAAGCTGAATCTGCTGAAGCTGGCCCCTGGTGGTCATGTTGGTCGCTTTGTCATCTGGACCGAGTCGGCTTTCGCCCGCCTCAACGATCTGTTCGGCACCTGGAAGAAGCCAGCCACCTTGAAGAAGGGCTACAATCTGCCCCAGCCCAAGATGGCCAACACAGACCTGACGCGTTTGCTGAAGTCCGAGGAGATCCGCAAGGTTCTCCGCGATCCCCGCAAGCGTGTGTTCCGCAGCGTCCGCCGCCTTAACCCATTGGTCAATGTGCGTCAGCTGATTAAGCTGAATCCCTACGCCGAGGTGCTGAAGCGTCGCGCCGCCCTGGCCGCCGAGAAGCGCACCGTGGCCAAGGTTCTGGCCAAGGCCAAGAAACAGAATGTGGAGGTGGCCAAATCGCACTTTGCCAATGTGGCAACCAAGGCGGCGGCTAATCGCGCCAAGCAGCTGGCTGCCCGCAAGAAGAAGGTGGCTGCCAAGAAGCCCGCGGCCAAGAAGTAAACGGAGTAATTAACAGAGACACACAAACATGAAGAACTACTCTTTTATAATAATAAACCACAAAAGTTGTATGAATTTTTATTCATAATACAGTGCGAAAGTAATTACTTATTAAAAACCAACCCTAGACTTAGGCCCGTACTTGTTGTTGCTCCTTGTTCATGTGATGGAAAGTTTCAAGCAGCCAATTAATGAATCAACATTCCTCCACGTTGCTGTCCAGAGCGGATAGTTGACGTTTTAAAAAATCAAGAAAATTCCACATTCCGAAGACGATTCCGCAGTTGGATTTGTGTACCGCTTAATTTCCGTGCAATTCTGTAAAGTAATTTGTGTTTTAGTTTGTTATTGTTTGGATTAATATGTGTTAATCGTGTTTCGCTGCATGCGGCAGCAAAGGTTCCTTTTATATATACAGCTAGTAAGGCTTCTGGTTTTTAACTTTTGAACCCTTTTGACAAATTGGGAACTGGGCCAATGACTCTTCTAATATTCGAAATATCGATATCTAATACCGGCAGAATATACTTTTGGTGTGTATTTTTGTTAGATTCGACCACAAAAAGGGAGGTTTTCTGAAAGCATTTCTTGGATAGTTAGATGGCGGTGTGTCGGTTAGCGTGCTAGACTGCTGGGTGGGAGGTCGTGTGTTCGATCCCGCCGGAACATCTAATAATAAAAGTTTTTTACTTTCTTTAGAAAAAAGCTTTTACACATCCGGTCACCTTCACCACCTATTGGCGCCAGCTGTGATGTAACTAGCCATGAAATAGCAAATTCTCAAACTTTGCCGTTCGGACTCGGCATTAAACTGTACATGTATCCCTTTCTCTTGTGCGGAAAATTTAAAAGCACACTCGCCAAGACATTGAGAGAAGCTTGGGTTGGACCCTTTGTAGCTGTATAGCCAATTTTACATTCTCTTGGATATTACTATTATTTTTGATATAGCTAATATCCAAGGGATTCGAAATTTCGAAAACCCTAATCAGCAGTGAAAAGTAACTACAAACAAACACCGTTGGAATATGGGTTGAAATATTACGACCGATCGTTGAAAATTCGGTGGAATATTTAATAATTTGATTAACAACTGTTCCTTAGTGCGATTGGAAAAAGGGATTTTCTGATCTGTTTACATGTTTTTGATGCCGTCAATGCTGCAATTTTGACACTCAGTAGGACTCCTTAGACTCCAGAACGTCAGATATCATCAGCCTGTGCTTACGTCGCCCATGTGATTGAATTGTTACTTGAAACAAGAAATAATTAATCATCTTTTTGATTTCAAAAAAATCAATTTTTTTTTAAAAAAATCAAAAAAGATGCAGACGAAATGTCAATTAAGTTCAAAATTCCTTGATTATATGGTCGTCAAACCCCCCTTTTTTACCCCCCATGTTAAATATTTTTATGCAACATACTATAATAAGAATGAAGCATCTAAAAAGAAATTAGTGAATATTTACAAAATATTATTTAGTATACGACCGTTCTAAACAACAATTTTGTAAAAAATGTCATCGATGCGCCGCGAACTATAAAGAATTATTACACAACAAAGTCGAGAAGGTAATTCAAGGGTTCCTTTTTAATGTTTAAAGTTTTTAAATTTGCAAGTTTTGTACTAAAAATATGTGGATTCTATTCGTCAATTTAAAAAAAAATAAGAAAAAATTACATCTTAACCACAAAGGTTAAATGCAATATCATTTCCAAAATTATAAAACTAACCAAAACTACGACGATTTTTGACTTAAAGTATGTTTTACTTGAAGGTAAAATTTTTAAATATGCCCTACACATCCTGCAAAGTTTTTCAATGTTTATTGTTTGAGCAGTTTGTGGATACTCACTTAAAAATCCTTCTTCACTCGCGACTAAAAAAAAAAACGCCTGCGGCGCTGCTTATTTTTCTAGTTTTACCTTCAAACTAGGGACTAAAACCGAAACACATTTCGGTTTCGCTCAAGACATATACATATATTGGCGAAAAACTTTTTATACTCTGTGCCAATGGTACACACAGTGAGTGATAATGCTGTTGCACTCTAGAGGTAAGACAAAAATTGTTTAAAAAAAATGACCAGAAAACAAGTTCTTTCTTTTTACCATGGGGAATCCATTACCTTCAGAGCACATCGACTTTTTGTATGAGATGATGTATCTATTTTGAGAAGCACAATAAGATCCAAACAATGTTAAATGATTTTGAGTGCCCTTATGCGGTTTTTACGTACTGTTCCTGTTGCAAATATGCCCATTTCCTTCAATGAAATCAGAAGGCTTACTGACGTAAACCAATTATCAAAATAAAGCTTAAAATGCTTGTCCTTGGGAAGACCTTTTGCCAAATATAAGACTACATCCGATGATATTCCCAAGCCATAAGTAGGACAGGTGCCTTCACCAACATAAAGCGTAAAGTCATAAACTAATCCAGAGGTTCCAGCACGCGTAAACATTTTCAGACCCCGCGGCATTGAATCTGTTATAGCGGTAAGCTTTAAATTTTTTGACCATGCCATTTGAGTTGTGGCAATTTTAAAACACCCAAGTACAACAAAATACCAATGTTGATTGGCATTTAAGCTCTATGCCGTGTTCTTGCAGCCCATACAGATTAGTTTGCTTTGTGATCAAATCATTAACTTGGCTATCTATTCTGTTTTGGTCTCATATCTAGGGACAAATAAATTTATTACCACAATGGCCCAAGGTTGCCCACAAGCAACATTACAACTTTGAAAATTGCTCATTTGAAACTAATCAAATTTAAGTTTAGCTCCGTTAAGGTGAATCTTTGCCTAAAAACATTGCATTTATACTTTTTATATATTTAAATTATTATAAAAGTAAATCACGCACTTCAAAAGCTCCTCCGAATTTCACAACAATATTTTTTGGGATGCACTTGCAGTCACTTCAACATAACTTCGATAAATGATCTTCAAATGTGGATTTTTTTGCTTACATTTTGAGTAGACACCTAAAAGCAACGTTATCACTAAAGCTAAGTTCACACAGGCAAATAATTTGACAAATTTTTAGGAAATTTTGATAAATATTTGGCTATATAGCAGAGATGGGCATGCACACATATCGTCATATTTTTCACACGCATACAAGCACAAGCAATTATAAGTAGCTGTCAATGCTTATAGCGTACGTGTGATTTTGTGCAGTCGGCCGCGGCAGAGCCCCAATGCACACGAGGCAGCGTGTGTATAGGAACGTTGCGACGCGCCCATCTCTGCTATATAGCCATGATTGCAGATTTTGCAGGACTTAAATCATTAACTATGATTCTATTCACTAATAATTTGATCAAATATGGCCGAAAAGTTCGCCAATTTGGATAATTTAACCAAATTTTCATAAATATTTGTCAAATTATTTGCCTGTGTGAACTTAGCTTAAGAATGAACAGACAAAAACAAAAGCAACGCTTACAGTTAGCTGCTTAGCAACAGAAGTTGCTCACAGGCAACGTTGGGGTCGAAAGGGCTAAACAAGTGAGAAAGTCGGTCAAGCCCGACTATGTCATACTCTGTACCAAGAAAAGGAGCTGAATGCAACGCTTCTGCTGCGCTCATCTCTAAGTTTCTCTCCCTCTCTCTTTCACTCACTGGTTGTTGAATGCAATGCGATGTTGGTTGTGAGTGCGTGGGGGGAGGAGATTTTATTTTTTTGTCATAACTTGAGAACCGCTCATCCGATCTTAATCATGTCTTTGGCAAATCGAAACATATTACAAATGACTAACTATCCCTAGAAAAAACGAATCATCTATCTAAAAAACTGCGGGAGATATGACGTTTTTTCAAAATTAAGGGGGCGGGAGAGGGCGTGGTAAAAATTGAAAATAAACTGGATCTGCCGGCAAGTATAAGAAGCATATGTCCCATACATGTCAAACCTCTATCTCTTACCATCTCTGAGATCTGTTTGTTTATACGGACGGACGGACAGACAGACGGACATGGCTATTTGCGGATCAAGAATATATATACTTTATAGGGTCGGAAATGATTCCTTCTCCCTGTTACATACTTTTGCACAAACTTAATATACTCTATGTACCTTCGGTACAGAGTATAAAAAAATTTAATTTGACCAAACTGTGGAAAGAGTACATAAGATTTTCCTGCTCATTGGGCGACATTATAATCTAAGAAATGGAAAGTTGTCTAGTATCCATACATAATACTGTAAAACCCAAAAATTCGAAAAATATTTTTCCTCGATGGACCGCGAGCTGTGAAGAATTAATGTGAAAATATTATTATATAATATTATATATTGGGGTAAACTAAAAAAGAATAAAGGAACAGCGAACTTTTAATAAAGATCATTTTGACACTTGAAAAAGTTGATGCATATTTTTTAGACCCGCAGGTTCTGAAGATCTGAAAGATTTTTGTTCAGAATATTCGACATTACTCTTGTTACATAAGAAATACTTTAAAGCCTGCCAAGGGAGCAGCCAAGTGGGAGAAGAAGTATTTAAGTAAAGTTCAGACACAGCTACCCCCACCTTTCGGTAAGCTGGCTACTCCCTTGAAGCCTGTAGGAATTCCGAATATCTCTAATTAAGTCAAACGCAGGTCGTTAAAAAATTAGCTGTCCCTGAAATTCGCCGCTCCTATCGCTACGCCACTGTATTGATGACAATCTTAAATTAATATTTTTGTAACAAAAATTTTGTACAATCTTTGTCACATAAACTTGGGAAACGCTTTTAGTTTAGATCAAGATTACACTACAGATGACGGACCACTCAGAAAAGAATGTTGGCTCATTGCTTTGTCGATGGCATAAAAACATTAATTCGACCTACAAAAAGTTTTCGAGTCGACGTACAAAATCATTTTAGAATTTAGAGAAAGGTTGATAGCAGGGACCAAAAATAATGATTATTTGTAAAATCATCCAAATAAATCATTAACTTGGAGTGCCCGTATGAAAAAATGGAAGATAATAAAATATGTTTATTTTCGATAATCTATTCATTTCTGCAATGAGTTTTATTTTTTGATTTTTATTTTATTGCTCAATGCTCAACTTTTTGCCCTCCCTGTACTCCATTACGTTCATGTTGTTATCGACAGGTTTGGGGTTGTAGCTATCGATTTCGCTATAAGCTTTCTTTATTTTTTCATCTTCATTGTGCTCTTCATCCTCCGATGCTACCTCAATGGAATTGAGGAACTCGTCTAGAGCTGAGTGATGTTGGACCTCAGCAGTCTCTCTCATAGTTGACGTAGATGCTTCCGCTTGCATTGGAAGACTCTTTGCAATATAAAAAATTGCAAATGCTTTATACATTAAGGTTTACCACAAAATTTATGAATACTCACTTACAATTAGTTCCAAATTGTACATTTTTTGCTTTAGTTTCTTTAGCAACAATTAGGCTTGATGGATTTTGCAACAATACCCGTCTAATTCTCGGATCTAAATAGATGCTGGAAACTACAACGGGGTTACCCATAAAGGCCTCTTCGCTTTTCTTAATGCAATTGTTCAAGATTAGGTTGCTACCATCTTTTGTTGCACTGACTGTTAGTTTCAGCTCCAGCCACAGTTTATACAAATCGCCCATGTACAACTGGGCACTTTGCAATTTTTGAGTTCCTATATAAGCAGGCTCTAAAGTCTTGACAAGGTTCTTAACTGCAATCCATTCAGAAGAAGTTAACTTCACCGCAAGTTCCAAGTGTACTTCCCAAAAGCCTTCGAACATTATTAGTTTTTTTTTTAGATTGTAAATGTTGAATTAGCAATAAGCGTTTTTTGGGCCATATCTTCAGTTTTGGGGGTCCCCGATGAAAACCAAGAATGTGGGAGCGCTATACGCGACTTGCTCTACAGCGTACGCTGTCATTCCCTAGGTTATTAAAATTTTGTTAAATTTGTAGTAATGTGTAATTTAAAAAAATTTAATTTGTTGAAAACCGCAATGTAATATACCTTTTATTGAAATTAGGGTTGTCGAAAATATATCAAAATATCAATATATCGATAATATTTTTTAAAACTGATATATTTATATCGTGATTTTTTTTTGGCCATATATCGAATATCGATTTTTTTGGGATATTTTATGATATTTGTGCGTTGGTAACTCTTTGATCTAGGTAGCGAGCGCAAGCGCATTTAAGAGACACAAAATGGATTCAAGTGTAATTTGTGCGGAAAAGTATTTAAAGCAAGCGTTTGCACGACCAATGTCCCTTGTGTTGACTTTATGCAAGCCCAAGAGTCGCAAAATAGCGGGCCGAAGTTAAACTTTAGGTTGCCGATAGTTATCCCTTAATATTCTGGAATTCGCATAAGGCGTCCATGGCGGGACTATCCAGACTAGGCGTAAGGTATCTTATTACCCCAGTGCCTCCGGAGCGACTTGCTTCTGCTATAAAATGCGACATATGCGTCAAAGCGACGCGTCTTTTTAAATATTTTTAAGGCCTTCTGGTCTAGAAAATTTTTTTTCCAAAATTTTTTTTGTTGTTATTTTTTAGCTTAGATATTCAAAAATATTATCCCAAATGCATTTTTAAAAATGCGAAATACCTTAGTAGTCCAGTCAATATAGACATTTGAAGTAACAAAAATTCCCGGAGAGCCAAATATTGGTGGAGAGCTAGGGTTTACCATTACAAATAAAGTTTTAAAAGCCCCATCGATCCTATGTGTGCTACAAAAGTTATTAGGGGTAAAAGGTCAAAATTTGGATTGTTTTGGATTTTCTCAAAAACGGTAAGTTTAATCAAAAATAAACTTTAGGCCAAAGTTGTAGATCTTGAAATTCTCTACAAAAATGGCCTGCATCATTTTCTTCCAAGAGCTACCATTCCTAAGATATCGCTATTCTAAGAGTCTCATATGCACACATTTCCACGCCACCTGTGAGGTAGTGTACTCGGCGCGTTTTTTTTTACCGTGGTTTCCCCTGTAGGCCTACTCCACTAACTGTCATGTAAATTTTAGGATAATTGAAGGGAATAATACCCGTCAAGTTCTAGATATTATCTTATTATTGATAGTGCTATTGATTATTGGGTTAACTATTGTCATATTTCCGCAGATATTTTAATCAGAAGTCTACTTCAACAGTCATGTCTTCTTCGACTTCTTCTTCTTCTTCTTGGTGGTTATTCATAAATTGTTCAAATGTGGCTGAGTCATTGGTCTCTTCATTAAATTCCCAGGAATCTTCCTCTATTGTACTCAACTGGACATTTGAGCAAGACTGACCTCGGCAATTGGTACACGCTGGAGAACACAGTAACCCGACTTTTTTACAGCCACATTTGGCACTACAACCTTTTTTGCAAAAAATAGTGTTGAGAAGTTTTTCTGGAGCAGGTTGGACTAAAGTTCGAATCGGTTCCGGAGTATTATCTATTAATTTCCAACCCCAGTCTTCTGGGTTCAGTTGATTGCCCAGCCATGTTTAAACTTGATAGTATACTCGATACAAGTGTTGAATGGCAGATGCCAATGTTGGAGGAAGACATGCTAGTTGTACTTGTTTCTTGTCTCGGTAGTTATCAAAGCAAGCAATTTTTTTGGAGCTCCATAAACCGCAAGAAGAAAGCGAATTCCTTCTGTAGTTATTGTTTGTGTAGTTCGACGACGTTGTTCTGCAGCTCTAATATTTTTTGAATCTTATCAATCTTTTGAATAAATATTTTCAAAATAGTATATATGTAGAATAATAGAGAATAGTATATATAAAAAATAAAAGAGACACAAATAGGTATTTATACTTGTTTTAAGTGCCTGATTATGTATATAAGTGGCTTATATGTGCAATGCATACATTGTGCATATCATGTATAGTCAGACTCTTAGAATTGCGATATCTCAGGAATGGTAACTCTTGGAAAAAAATGATGTAGGCCATTGTTGTAGAGAATTTCAAGATCTACAACTTTGGTCAAAAGCTTTTTTTTTGATAAAACTTACCGTTTTCGAGAAAAATCAAAACAACCTCAAATTTTGACCTTTGACCCCTAATAAATTTTGTAGCACACATAGGATCGATGGGGACTTTTAAAACATTATTTGTAATGGTAAACCCTAGCTCTCCACCAATATTGGGCTCTCCGGGAATTTTTGTTATTTGACCACTATTTTTATGTCTGAATTGACCGGACTATAGATTATATAAATTTTTTTGTCGACCAATGACTTCGGTAAAACAAGCAATTTTCAAATTAATTTAAACCCATTTATCTCGAAACCAAGTTTTTCGGACTGGTGCCCACATTTTCTCAAGCTCTACCGAACCGATTTTGATGATGATGGACGCAGAATTAACGTGGCTATCGTCCCTACCTTAATCTTTGAGAAAAAAGTTTTTACTATTTTTTTTTACACTGGACTGCAAAAAAATGGTGAAAAATCAATTTTCCGTTTTTAAAAGGCCGCCATTTTTTCAAATTCATTTTTATTTTCACAATTCTGCTACGGACGATAAATGCTTTCATACTAACCAACTTCCCATTTTCCGTTTTGCTTTCTGATAATTGTAACTCCCGGAAACGTGGGTACCATCGACACATCTTTTTTTGGAAGAGCCTACTTTGGATCCCGAGAACTTTTTGAACAGCCCTCGCATTCACAAATTTTTAATTTTGTGTTTTTTATAATGAATTGTACAATCAAATACAAAAAACAGAATTACAAAATCTTTTCCCGATTTCTTTCCACGAATTTGTAAACAGCATGCAAAGTTTGGTCCAAATATTAAAATATATGTATAATACATAGAAAACTCGAATCTCATGGAAAATATTGTTATGTTTGCTTAATATAGACTATATCTTTTTATTTTGGGGCAGAGTATTTCCTCTTTTTGGTAAAAACAGGACAAAAACTAAAATATCAATTATATCGATATATCGATGTTTTAAAAGATATATATATAATATCATTTGATATTTTTTCAAATCAGAGAATTTCATCGATACGATACTTTAAAAATATTCGGCAACCCTAATTGAAATCTTGAGTGTGGATCTTATTCACTTTGGACCCCTTACTAGGTACATCCATCAAACTTAATAAAATTCCTTATGCGCTAGCCGTAATCGGTGTTTGAGTAATACTTTTGAGCAAAAAAACGAGAAGGCCAAGCTAACTTTGTCTTTGCCGAAGTTTATATACCCTTGCAAATGTTTTAATACATCAGAGATTAAGAAAAATTTTTCTAAATAAAACCCACTTTTCGACCGATAGTTCCTATGGCAGCTATAAGATATAGTCATTCGATTTTGACCAAAACTTCAAAATCTGTGTAAAAGCGTATAAAACTAATAATTGCTGAAGCGGGAGGCGTTTACATTAAAAACAAAAAGTTTTTCTCACAAAGACCCACTTTTCGACCGATAGTTCCTATGGCAGCTATAAGATATAGTCATCCGATTTTGACCAAAACTTCCAAATCTGTGTAAAAGCGTATAAAACTAATAATTGCTGAAGCGGGAGGCGTTTACATTAAAAACAAAAAGTTTTTCCCACAAAGACCCACTTTTCGACCGATAGTTCCTATGACAGCTATAAGATATAGTCATCCGATTTTGACCAAAACTTCCAAATCTGTGTAAAAGCGTATAAAACTAATAATTGCTGAAGCGGGAGGCGTTTACATTAAAAACAAAAAGTTTTTCTCACAGGGACCCACTTTTCGACCGATAGTTTCTATGGCAGCTATAAGATATAGTCATCCGATTTTGATCAAAACTTCCAAATCAGTGTAAAAGCGTATAAAACTAATAATTGCTGAAGCGGGAGGCGTTTACATTAAAAACAAAAAGTTTTTCTCACAGGGACCCACTTTTCGACCGATAGTTCCTATGGCAGCTATAAGATATAGTCATCCGATTTTGACCAAAACTTCCAAATCTGTGTAAAAGCTTATAAAACTAATAATTGCTGAAGCGGGAGGCGTTTACATTAAAAACAAAATGTTTTTCCCACAAAGACCCACTTTTCGACCGATAGTTCCTATGACAGCTATAAGATATAGTCATCCGATTTTGACCAAAACTTCCAAATCTGTGTAAAAGCGAATAAAACTAATAATTGCTGAAGCGGGAGGCGTTTACATTAAAAACAAAAAGTTTTTCTCACAAAGACCCACTTTTCGACTGATAGTTCCTATGGCAGCTATAAGATATAGTCATCCGATCCGGTCGGTTCCGACATATTAGCAGTGTGCAGTAAAAAGAAGACTCTGTGCAAAGTTTCAGCTCGATAGCTTTAAAACTGAGAGACTAGTTTGCGTAGAAACAGACAGACAGACGGACAGACGGACAGACGGACAGACAGACGGACAGACAGACGGACGGACAAAGCTCAATCGACTCAGCTCGTCGCCCTGATCAAGAATATATATAGTTTATAGGGTCGGAAATGAATATTTCTGTGCGTTGCAAACTTCTGGGCAAAATTATAATACCCTTTGCAAGGGTATAATAAAACTCAGGATATAATCATTATTTTTGATTTTTATTTATTATTCTCAAAAAATAATGATTGTTTCCTGAGTTTTATATATAAAAATCAAGTTTAATCATTATTTTTTGAGGAATAAAATAAAAATCAAAAATTAATCATTAAAAATAGATTTTTATAATAGAACTCATAATCGTTACGGTCCCTGGTTGATAGTTGATAGACATGACTTAGTACATAAGTTAAGTTAAGTAAGTTTGCTTACTGAGAGTGATAAGGTATTGGTGAAGAAATCTGATGGATCTGAAGAAATCTGGTGGAGATCAAACCGTCAAAAAATCACAAAATTTTAACAATGTTATGAGCCTAGATTATCGTAAAGATTTAATAGATGGCAATTAAAGACGGTAGATAGGAGGTCAAGGTCAATCGGTTTAAAGAAATCACGAAATTTACAAAATTCTGATATGAATATGACAATCTATGAAGACGGTTAAACAGAAGTTGTAGTTTGAATGGTCCAAAATAACGTGAAATTATCAAAAAATGTATATTTAGTTTGGATAATTATATATTAATTAAAAGTTAAAAAAAATTTACGAAAATTGCTAAATTTTCGTATCAACCTAGATTATCATGAACACCGGTAAATCAATAGATGGTGAAGATCAAAAGGTGAACCAAATCGCGAAATTTGATTAGTTGCATGTGTAGCTTAGGTTATCATGAAAATTGTATAGACGACAATTGTAATTTAAAGCTCAATTCTTCGTTTTGTGTTTGAAATGATATAGAGATCACAGCAAGGCAAGCCGCATCACATTTTAGATTCATAAGGGCGGCAGATCATCACGATCACTCCACTGACTGACGTATGCAAATTTTCGTATTGGAAATGTTCTATTCCTCAATGCGCAAAAAATTCGTAATAATTTCAAGACCACATTCGAACCAGAGTTAAACGGTTGTAAAGTGGTTCAGAGTCATAGGTGAGAAATTTTTAGTGAACATAGCTAGGGTGTACAAGAAAAAATTTACGAAACATGCATTCGAAAAACAAACCATAATCGACACGGAATTTGAACCAGGTCCGAACAAATTGTTTTATATCAAAAGTAGAGTTAAGCGTCCTGAACCTGGCCTCAAGTTTCCTCGTAAACCAGATTCCGACCTCAAATACCGATCCCGATTTTACTATAACTACTAAGTATAAATTTAATTACCAATTACAATCCGTCCCTCCGAACCCATGCTTAATTTCCTATACTATGAGAAAACATATTTTAAGATCCCAAAATGAACCTTAAAATTTTCCCCAAGATTCTTGGAAAGGCTTACCCTTTGCATACCGGTCGTTTAAGTCAAGGCACGCCTTTTTCCGCCATTTTAAAAATAAACAAGTGAGAAAGTCGGTCAAGCCCGACTATGTCATACTCTGTACCAAGAGCAGGAGCTGAATGCAACGTTTCTGCTGCGCTCATCTCTAAGTTTCTCTCTCTCCCTCTCTCTTTCACTCACACGTTGTTGAATAAAAATGCGGTGTTGGTTGTGAGCGCGTGGGAGGGGGTGGGGGAGGCGGGAATTTATTTTTGGTCATAACTTGAGAACCGCTCATCCGATCTTTATCATTTCTTCCGCAAATCGGTACATTTTGCTTAATACTAACTATCTCTTAAAGGTACGAATCGTCTATCTTCAAAGCTGTAGGAGATATAACGTTTTTTCCAAATTGCGGGGGCGGGAGGGGGCGTGGCAAAAATTGAAAATAAACTTGATCTGCCTGCAGCTATAAGATGCATTTGTCCAATACATGTCAAACCTCTATCTCTTACCACCCTCGAGATCTGTTTGTTCATACGGACGGACGGACAGACAGACGGACAGACAGACGGACAGACGGACATGGCTATATCGACTCGGCTGTTGATGCTGATCAAGAATATATATACTTTATAGGGTCGGAAATGATTCCTTCTTCCTGTTACATACTTTTGCACAAACTTGTGTGTACCTTTGGTACAGAGTATAAAAAAATATTTTGAACTCTAACGCAAGATTTGGCGATTTCCACTTTCCCAATAAGACCACTAACCCAAGAGCTTGCAATATATTTGAGACGATAAGGGTATGGTATTTTTATACCCTTAGAGAGTGTATATTGTCCGGATGTTTGTAACGCAGAGAAGGAAGCATCTCCGACCACATAAAGTATATATATTCTTGATCAGCATATAGCTGCCTTAGGAACGATCGGTTGAAAAACTAGTTTTAGTGAGAAAAACTTTTTTTCAGTGCTATTTGCGATTTCACATAATTTCACTCAGGCTTGTCGAAATCGGACAACTATATAGTATAGCTCCCATACAAAAGATAGGTCTGAAAAAAATCTTTCATATCTCAAGGGTACATGTATATATATAAGCTTCGGTCGATCCGAAGTTAGCTTGCCTTTATTTTTTTGACAAAAATTGTTAAAACGTGCTTAATTGAAAGTAAATCAACAATATCAAATATTTTTATTAAAGTAAAAGCATGTTTTTTGCATTTTTTATAAAAAAGTTCAGTTTTAACTGCGAAATTTAATTAAAAAAAAATAAAAGGGATACAGAATAAGGATAAATAAAAAATCAATTAATTATGGATTTAACCTCTAGGCTTATTTATAAGCTTAAAAATACCTAACCGGATGGCGCTAATAATGATTTCGAACTCTGTATCCGATATTTTGGTCCATTCTTTAGTAACAGCCTGTCGAAGCTCTTCAGTAGAGTTGAACTTTCGTCCGCCTGCATAAAAACGATATGCAAGGTTACCCCACATGTTTTCAATTGGATTCATGCCCGGAGAACGTGCAGGCCATACCAAAAGCTGGATATTCATCTCAATTTACCAACCACGACTGGCCCTTAAAATGTGAATCGGCGCATTATCTGGCTGAAAGTTGGTGTCCGGCTCCGGCTCTTGCTCCAAAATCTTCATTAACATTTCATCCAATAAGCTTAAATAGCCCGCCGTATTCCTGCGACTTCTAATTTTGCATATCGGGGTCCGATTGTGATAGCTAAAAGCGTCCCAAAACAACACAGAGCCGCCACTACAGTTTTGGGAGGTCGAAATGCGCTCAGACGCTTTAATGTCGTGCCCCTAGTAACTAAATCCATCTAGCCCATTCAAGTTAACTTTTTTCTCATCTTAGAGTAGCGATGGCCAGCGAGAGCGAGGCCAAAAAGTGTGAGTGTATTAGTATGTGCAAACAAAGCTCCGTGACCTAATCTCTTCGAACTCTGTCGAGCGAATGATGCTTATTTGCTCTTTAGGTCTCAGCTTCGGCAAGCGTTCGGGTCATATATGTATGAATAGCAAAATGGTTTCGCCCCCGGGATGGAACCGAGGGCCAACGCTGTCTTAGAGTACCACATTTTTGCACTCCTCACTCCAAAACATTTGACGTTTCGTAATATCCCTTCAGGCTTATTTATTAGATGTCGTCAATGTAGGCTTAGTCTTCATTTTCTTTAAGATTACAGGTCGTATGAATTCAGAAGGTTACCTAAACCAAACTACTACTGTTTTTGGAAGCTGACATTGGATCCCAATTTTTGGTTCACGCCGCCTTCACGAGGATACACATTTTGAAATTTAGCTATACGTTTTCTAAATTAGCTATACGACTGAGAGCAAAAATTTATAGATATTATTGATGTCACATGTGACGACAAAAACGGATCGGACATTGGATCTCAAAAAAAAAGTTTGTATGAGATGCGGTATTTATATATGTACTATCCTTTTGATCAGCATTTGTCAAAAAAATGGGTTATTATGTAGTGTCTTTGCCCATACACTCTCAAATTTCAAAATGATTCTTAAATCTTTCCGTAACGTACCGGTAATCTAAAATAAAAACTAAAGTACTGATACGAAACAGAATACCAATAGGTTCGTTTCGAACCACAACCAAAGGTAGGCTTTGAAGCTATTCCGTTGGTAGTGAATAGGTAAAATGTTCCTTGTTTTAACAAATTTGAACCAAGGTGCACCGTGATTTACGATTTAATTTGAATTTTGAAAGGCCTAAACATTTCTTCATACATGAAGAAATTCAGGTAAATGCCCGCTCTCTCTCTCTCTCTCTTTCTCACGTTTCAAGTGTTATCAGGGCCCCGCTCTCTTTGCTGATAACAGAGCAGCAGCTGCCTATCGGGGGATGCTTGAGCATTGTGTTTGCTTCTGCTGTTATTCTTCGTGCAGTTCTCTGATCTTCGTTTGTTGTCGTAGACCTACCATACCTACGTATTGTAAATAAATACATACTTATGTATGTAGAGTGCAGTAATGTACATACGTATTTATTGTCACACGTTAATTGGCATTTAATTAAACGGCAACGTTCGCCTCGCTTATTCTGCTGTGTACGCTCAAACCGCGCGGATGGCGACAATGCGCACAATAATAACTAATTTCCAAACACACAAAGGACGCAAATTTAGTTCAATTGAGTCTAAACTACCAGGGCAAGTGCGCAACCGGTTCCAAAAAAACAAAATCAATTTAAAAATCCGTGCTTTGTAATTAAATCAAAACTTAACGTTATCTTCAAAAAAAATGAACTAAAATAAAAAGCAATTCGCGCAGAATCATACGATATTTTATTTTTTAATTCACGGGTCGCGACACGGCGGGGAGGGCGATGTGTCGTCTGGTTATACTGAGATTGAGTAGAACGCAATAATTCCCACCACCACCATCACCCAAGCAGAGAGCATCGTCGAGGTTGGAGAGAACGCGCGGTTTTTTTCCGCAGCATCAATAATCGCATAGGAAGCCACTAAGCGAAAGCGTGCCGATCACTTGGCAAGCGTCTGATTCTGATCAGCCTCACCCGCAGCAGGCGGAGTAACGCCGAACCGATTAAACAACCCCCAACCAACATCGTCCGCATCCACCATGCTATCGTCTGTCTTGTACTTTGCCCAATGCGTGGCTGAGATTTCTGTGCTTGGCGGGATTGAGATTGCATCAGTTGCACTTATTGTGTATTACATATTTGCCAAGACAAGGTGAGTGGAAGCCACATAAGTCGCCCAGCATATCCACCCATTCCCATCCATTCACCTATGCCCCTGCACAAGTTCAGGAGTAACAAACGCGCAAACGCGCAGTCAGCAATATTTAAAAAAAAACAGCACAGTGGGGAAAATAAGAGTTGAATTTAGTATGGAAAATGTTGTGTTAATTGATCTAACTTGTTTGATTGTGGCAAGTTTCAGCCAGAAAGCTTAAATACTCAGAACTGCTATTGAGAACGAATTGAAAATTAATTCCTCAATGAAATAATTAAAATAAATAGAGGAAACGTAAGTTCGACTCTGCAAAAGTTTATCAAGCTTTGCAGGTTTTAAATTATTTTCAAAGATTTAATTTCATTTTCGCTTTGAACAATGTTAGTTGAGTGATTTTTCAAGCGCAGCAATAGATGGCGCCACTTTTATATGGCCAGTTGTTTATATATTCATCCGAATTTGATCAAAATCGTTAGTTTTTATTGTGCTAAAGCAGAAAATATTTTGAACTGAAAGATTAATTACGCTTTCCGTGCATCTAATTTGGACGTACGAATTGTTCCATAACCAATTTTAACCTAAATAAAAAGTTGGAAAGGACAAAGATTTTGACAGAGCTATTTTTTCTATCTCAGATACAGTTGTATAAAACTTAGTATAATTATTAGAATCATGAAACTACACAACACTTGTCAAAAAAAGGAGCTTTAAGAAGTTTTTAAAAAAATTACCGGTTTTACAAAGAAGTCTTTGACAGACCGTATTTTTCTAATTTTAGATATACAAGTGTTAGGTGCACAAAAATCGATATAGAGCCCAAGTGTCCCTTCGTTATCCTGTGCACTACACAATTCGTAGAATTAAGAAAAAATGCATAGAAAACTTGTGCTACATGCCTTCGACTATAAATGCAAACTGAGGAGATCGATCATCTGTTCGTGCAAGACATCTTTCAACTAAGAAGCAGTTCTGTTTAAAAATGTTTATAAACAAATATTCAATTTAATAAATAAATGAATTTATTATAGGCTATAATGGCTGCTAGGCCTTTAGCAAACAGATTTAATCGCACCGCAAATCAATTATTTTCAAAGAGGCTTCTTAAGATTGACTGGTTTTCAGCACGATCTTCGGCCATGAGTTCGCGCATGCTCTTAACAAATTCCCCATCCACGATTCTCTGAGCTTCTACGAATTCAGATTGTTGTGAATCCTGCTTATCAAGGCCCTCTTGAACTTGTAATGAAATTTTTTCAAGCATGTTCAACACGTTTTCTTCCTCTAAAAGATAAAGATATTAGATTTTTCTATAAAAAATTTATAAAACATTGGCTCACTTGAAGTACGGCTGGCCTTTGCTATAAAATTTTCATTAGACAGAACTGCATGAGATGTTAGTGGATTATGGCACCACGTCAGTCTCCGACATTACCTCATCAAGAGCTTCAACTTCAAATGTTTCATATGAATCGTAGGTTGACGTGTCCACGCCGATAGCAGCACACACTGGCCGATTCCCAAACAGCTCGTTCATCTCTTGAAAGTAGGTGCAGGTCTTTCTTTCTGTTCCACTCGTGCTATTGCTTCTCTGGACATCAAAAAAGATTCGTTTAAGCATCCGAACTTTGTTCTTGATTTGTTCGCTTGTTTTGAAAACGTTTTTGTCCTTTAAAACACTTGCAGTTCTTTTGTACACTGCGGCGTTCTCTTTGATTTCCCATCTAGCTGGCTCAATACATTTTCTTCCCGCATAATGCCCAACAGCTCGACGACTTCATCCTCTGCCCAACAGGCTCTTTTTTCACTCTGCTCAGCCATGTGAATAATGGAATACTAATTTAATTTAAAATTTGAGAGAACACTGTCAATTTTTTGTAGTAAACACAGCGTTACCAGACCGATGAACAACACTTTATCCTGGTTGACAAAAAATTCACGGTAATTTTTCAAGATAAAATTAATTCGTGTATAAGTGTTTATATACACAAATATGAGGTAAATTACCGCGTATTTCCCCACATATAAACGGGGTATATGTCAGTTATTTGAAGTGTTGCGTATTTCCAGTTTTTAACTGCTTCAGCCGGAAAAATGTCATACATCCCCTATTCGGAACTCTGACCTGTTTTTAGATCCCTTAAGCTCCATTTACACGACCGTAAATGGTTCGTCAGACGAACACTGTAACTCAATAAATGCCACTCAGATGAGTGCTCAGGCCAAATAGAACCGGTTCTATTTCGTCTGATCGCTCATCTACTCAGACGCCTTTTTACACGGTCAGACAGCAAATCAGACGAAAACTCAGATGAGTGATCAGGCCGTGTAAATAGAGCTTTACTTTCTTACTTTCTCGGTCCTTTACTTTTCATCATTTTTATTAATGACATTTGCGTGCATTTTCTTAATTCAGAGTTTCTGCTTTATGCTGATGATCTTAAAATTTTTCGATCTATTAAATCCATTAGTGATAGTCGACTGCTGCAATCTGATTTAGATAGGGTCAGTTCATGGTGTGCTCTCAATTTACTCCCTTTATATCTCAACAAATGCTTTATTGTTAGATATAGCAAATGCTTCTACAATATTACGGCCACTTACTCTATATCTAACCAAACTTTATTGAGTCGGGTTGAGGCTATTGATTTGGGAGTGAAATTTGACTATGAGCATATAAATTATATTTTGCCAAGGGCCTATTCTATGTTTGGATTTGTCAAGCGCCATGCCAGCCAATTTAAGGACCCTTATACTCGTTTAAGCCCTTACTCAGCTTTTGTGCGTTCCAAGTTGGAGTATGCATCATTTATTTGGAATCCTTCTAGCGCAATTCATATTAAAAGGCTTGAAAGAGTACAGAAAAAATTTCTTAAATTTGCGCTCCTCCCGCTTAATTTTTCTGATCCTTTGCCGCCATATTTTGGTAGATGTGCACTGCTGCATCTCTCGACTCTTGAAGATAGACGGACTATTGCGTCATTGCTATTTCTGAATGACCTTGTTTTAGGGTGCATTGACTGTCCCACCTTGTAAGGCATGATAAATTTCAATGTACCAAGCAGAAATCTTCGAAACTTTCAGCCAATTTTGCCGAACCAATTATTCCCTTAACGAACTCATATCTAGGGCCCTTAAAAATTTCAACTCCTTATCTGCCATCATGCGATTTGATTTCGATTTCAATAAAACTGCAATAAAAACTTTATTAGCAGAATACTTTTTCACTTTTAGGCATTAAGTTAAGTAATATAATTTAAGATATGTTAGGGTAGCCAGTAAAGAGCATTGTTCAATTGGCGAGTGAACCCCTCCCGACTTTTAGGAGGTTTGCAGCCCTGATTTTAAGTTAAAGTTAAAACTTTTAACTAAAAGCCGAAATATGTTTGTAGAATATTGACTGCAGGACAACTGAGATATGCCGCTTGTCTT